>VCRD01000155.1:57764-175790 GCA_006783055.1 Trinorchestia longiramus
CTGATATCAGGCATGGCGGTTAACGTGTTAAGTTTGGAGGTGGCTCAATCATGGTGTGGGGATGTTTGAGCTCATCAGAGGTAGGTAAACTTCACATCATTGAAGGAACCATGAATGGCAGGAAATATCGTGAAATATTGGAAGATCAACTCCTAACTTCAGCTCGTTTGTTAAAATTGAAACGTGAATGTAAATTACAACAAGACAACGATTCCAAGCATATTGCAAACGAAACCAAGGAATGGTTGAAGATGAAGACGATAAACATTTTAGAATGGCTTAGTTAATCCCCAGACATGAATCCGATCGAAATCTTGTGGAGGGAATTGTAATTGAAGATTCAAAAGAGAGGTCCCAATAACATCACTGAACTCAAAGCAATTTGCATTGAAGAATGGAATAAGATTACTCCCGAAACTTGTAAAAGGCTGGTAGTGAACTACTGTAAACTTCTCGAAGTCATAATTAATAATACGGGCTATGCAACGAAGTATTCATGTATGTATATCTTGAGATATATTGTAACCTTTTGTTCACGTTTTTATTATACATATTCCTGTATATTTTTTCTATTAAATATTTGTGGGTTTTAGGCATATTATTAATCTTTTTATACTATGGTTTATATATAGTTTAATTGTCGTAATTGTACATAATCTATAAATGTGCAATCTTGCGATTTGATCAACGTGTTGTATTATTTTGCTCCCCATAGTATGCAATAGTCTAGGTATCTATTATGCGAAATAGAACTTGAGAAAATATACTCTCATGACATTTTGTTTAACTTTTTTCGTAAATTATTTTGTGAGTTAACGCTTACTTTTGACCAGTTTTTTCTGTGGCACGTATATGATAATTCATGTATTAGGACCGCGTTTTCAATTCCTGATTCTAGCATCTTAAGACTACTGATGCTGCTCAGTGACGGAGCATATTACTGCAGAAGAACTGGTGTCTCGTTTTTCTCATTTATAAAGTCGAATTTTCATTTCGTGAAGGCGCATGATAACCTCCTCTCATGTACTGACTTTCATATGCAGATTACTTACGATACTTCGGTTACGTTAACTCGCTTAGGATGCCTCACTCATTATATCTCGCTTAGGATGCCTCACTCAGTATAACTCGCTTAGGATCCCTCACTCAGTATAATTCGCTCAGAATGCCTCACTCAGTATAACTCACTTAGGATGCCTCATTCAGTATAACTCGCTTAAGATACCTCGCTTAGGATAGGTCAGCACATGTCGGTCACTCAGTCATCATACTGGTCTTTTTGCTCATTTTTTAATGGGGAATTATTGCTCGTAAAATCCTAATTCAAAAGGCAATAACGCCGAGCCCGGGACTCAAATTTCGTATAAGATTTCTTGGTCAAGACATCGTGTGGTATCATTTCAAACTGCCCTTAACAGTGGCTGTTTGTATCAAAACTACCTATCTATTAATGTAAAACGTACTTTGAGCTTAAAAACTCATGAAGTTCAAGTTCAAATTGACCATCTATTTTCAATCATACACTGGCTCTAGGAATCAGGGATATAGAGTCAGGGATATAGAGTTAGTACGTTATAATACTGGGGGAGTTCGTTATCCAATATTTCTCGGGACGATTTTTGAATGTGTTCACAGTGCCAGCAGAAACTCTGTTTTCGGGCAGCTGGTTCCAAGTTGCAGCAATTTTAACGGGAAAGAAGTTCATAGCTTGGGTTATCTTGAAGTTTCTCACTAATAGTTTTTGGCAGTTAATTCTGGCTCGTACGTTACCGTCTCTTTCGAAAAGCCTTTCCAGGGTAACATTTTTTAGGCTGTTAAAATACTTAAAGGTCTCAATAAGTTGTCCTCGCAGTTATCTTTGTTCTAGGGAGATAAGTTCAAGGTGTTGAAGACGTCTTTCGTAGCTGAGATTGCAGAGTTCTGGAATCATTTTTGTTGCTTTACGCTGAATTTATTTCATTTTATTAATATTTCTTCATAGGGTAGGAGACCAGAGTTGCACTGCGTATTCTAATTGAGGCCGGACTAGCGCTTTATTGAGCGGAAATATCATATCCTTTGACTTGTATTCAAAGTTTCGTGCAATGAAACCAAGAATCCTGCTCGTATTTTTGATGCTTTTTTCCACTTGTTTGTCATGTTTGAGATTTCCAATGTTGAAGCTCATTTGCTAGTTTTCGGTAAAAATGTTGAAGACGGTTGAGGTCGGATTGAATAGTTACTCTGTTCCTTTCGGGGAATGCTTTGTGACAGAGTTTCGTGTCATCGGCGAATTTGTTGATTTTACTGATGATTCCGACATCAAGATCGTTGATGTAGATGATGAAGAGGAGCGGGCCTAAAACGCTCCCTTGAGGGACTCCTGATGTTACAAGCGTTGAATCTCTTGCTTGATCGTGAATCATCACACCTTGAGTGCGACCAGTGAGCCCGTTTGGTATACATTGGAAGTAGTTGTCTCGTATTTCATGCGCTTCCACTTTGGCCATGAGTCTTAATTTACATTTACTTGTCTGTTTGTGAATGTAAAAGTATTTAATTAGTGGAGGAGAAATAAATGCTATGGAAGTATGGTTGGATTATGATTTTTCAGTTTGGAATGCAAAGAAGTATCACAGCTATAGTGCTCTTTATTTGTGAATGTATTTCAATAATTTGTTTGTTTTCTATACTCTGTTTTTTTTTAAATTCAACATGTCATGCAGGTCTTCAAACTCTATTTTATTACATCCTATGGAAGATTTACCGTCTATGTATTGTTCATTAACAGGCATTTTGACAACCAGTTCTTGCATCAAATTTCATTAATTAGGAACTACGTACAGTTTTTCCGTCTTATCTCAGATCAGAGAATAATCTAAAATCTAAACTTTATAGAATGGTTTACCCAGTACGTAAATTTTCTATAAAAAGCAAAGAAAATTGTTATAAAAAACTTTAATTGCTTGGATGTCCTGAATAAGGAGGCCTCTTTGAAGCAGTGAGGTTATTTTTCGGGGCGTGAATGGGGCTGGTCATTATATGTGGGGCAGACTTAGGCCTTTCAACTCAATTCTCAATCCAAGTTTCCTTTTTCCATATGTTACTCGTTGTTACAACTCAGGTAACTCTTCTATTTTACGGTTTTCTTGTCATGCAAGACATCGTTTGATCATAGCTTTATTTGGTGGCCCATTTAAGACGTTAAACCCTTAAACCTTTGAGGCACAAGATTTGAGGGTAGAAAAGGGGTAAATGTATCTAAATTAGTGGTTTACCTAATATGGCACCCTGCCCTAAAGGGTTAAAATTGAAAGTTCTAATATTGTGCTGGGCCCTTTTTAGTGTGTGTTTCACGTCAACCATAAAATTCCTGTGAGAACTCTTGAAACGAACTTATTTACTAATTGAATTTACGTGACGTAGTTTATTGTTCTTTTTTAAGTCCTTCAGATAAAATTTGCCATATGTTTATTGAACTCATCTAGACTTACTATTGAGAATTATTCATTTCTGTCTTGTCAAGATCAGTAAGCCTGAAGTGCTGACTCGTAAGTAGTAGTTCTGGAGTTTGAGTTCAGTACACTTGTGGGACAAAATACTGAAGCTCGTACATAGTTATTGTGTGGCTGTAAATGTACAGGGGCCTGGAGACATGGAAATGGTGTTACTCCCTCTTAATGAACCTTCATGTATGTTCAACAACTCTCGTGGTTTTGATAGAAAATACCATGGTATTCCATTCTTTTTAATTTTAACATATATTTGAGGTTATATCCTTCTGTGTTCCATCTCTGGTGTCATGGATGGACAACACAGAAGTGTCTCTGTACACAGTTTGGAATAGCCTCCATTCCACCTGATGGTAAAAAACACATTGTAAACAAAAATGTTATAAGAGAATGAGAAGGCTTCTCAACGCTGAATCGTACTGGGAAGTTGCATGCAAATGATACGAGTTTGCAAAAATTCATTTATTTCACGGAATTTTGCAATGCAAATTGCTCAAATTTGAACAATTATGGAGTCATAAATAAAATTACAGTAAGCAACGACATGATATGTAGTTCATGATAGACGTTCAAAAAATAAATAAAAGTAGCGACAAATCTACAACCGTTTAGAAAAATTTGCAAATAACTCGATAGATTTTGTTGTACGACTCATAAAAAATATTGTGAGTCGTTATATTTCAAAAAACATCAAACATAAGTCTACTCTGCTGCTTTCCTGTCCCATTCGTCATAGCTCTTCAATTCTATCGATCAATAGGATGCACTTCGTCAATTAAAATTAACAGGCTAATGCCTCTTTACTAACAATTTCCATATTTATCCTCTTAGCAAAAAGGATCGCAATCAATGAGCTTATCACTCTATACCTATTATGTTTCTACCTATCCTCTTAAGCACTGAACAAGGGTATAGTTTGCCCGACGCTAGTGACGTCTATACCCATGTTCAGTGCTCCAGGATTAATAAAAGTATTCGGTAATGCACAACTCTGATCAACTAGTATCTCTCGTGCAACATTGAACTTGAAACCTATAGGTTTTAATCCCTTGACCGCTGAAGATCTTCCCCCTTTCCTCTCACAGCAAATTTTCTGTAGTATGAAAGAAGTACATAATACCAAATGTTGAAGGAAACTATTACGGACTATAAATTCGTTAAAATGTAAGAGCATTGTTTATTTATTTTCAGGTAAAAAAAGTAATTACAAGTTATAATAAGTTGTTCGGTAATTAAAGGTGTAGAACTTCATCATTGATATACTTATTTTGCTGAATTAGTGTACAACCCACAGCATGAGCTCCTAGTCATATTATCAGAAATTCGCTTGTTTTGATCAGTTTCTTAAAAGTTACTTGTACTCTGTCTTGTATGCTGTGTTTCTGAGAGTTGAAATGAACTTAGCTTACTTCTTTTTTTTTTAGAAGTTAGCAAAAAAATTGCTCATGTATACAAAGCTTTAAAAAGCGCTAAGTTACGCATCCCATTGTAGATAAAAAATGTAATTGAAAAATAAGCTTTGAATATGAAAATATAATTCAATTATAATTCATTTCTGTTCACCGGTACAAGTCGCTGTGCAGCACCAGTCTTGTAAAACAGCTAGTCATGCGTGTCCACAAGCTGCTCGTCCTATTAATAGCCTCATTATTTGAAGCAATGGACCCATTACTGAGGTCCCTAAAGCATCGCCAGACGTGGTCTCAGGGCGTTAAATAACCTCAATAGACCCAAGTATTTCTTCAATTGGAATACTAGATGGAACGTGCAGCAGCTCTAAGAGTCCTTCTCACTAAAATTATCTTCGCTGCAAGAAGGTCTTTCTCGTTCGGTAAAGAAGTTCGAATTTCCTTGCAATTTGATCAAATAAGTTTGTGAGAATACATTTTAAATTCTTTGTTTCTTAACTGGCTCATACAAATATATTTTTCGTCAGCTTTCCACAGGCCGCTTGATACTATGAAATATTACAGGGGAGTGTAGTGTATCAGTGTATTTGGTATCCATACTAGATGAATAATTAAGAAGGCCAGTAACAGATGCAACTAATTCATTAACTGCCTATACCACGTGCGAGCTAATGAGGTTGTGTTATGTTGGCAACACGTAGGGCCAAAATTGTTAACATTCCAAAAAAGTTTCATCTACTGTAACATCTGTTAAGTTCAAACTTACATGAACATATACAAGACTGCAAAACCCTGACCGAAATCAAAGTTACTTAAACATTTTCAAGATTGCAAAACTAACTCTGACCGAAATCAAAGTTACATGAACATTTGCAAGACTGCAAAACTAACTCGGACAGAAATCAATCCTGCTAAAGCGTATCTTTCATCACAGCTCTCGAATTCTTTTACCTTAATGATCTTACTTCATCTCATCGGTATAGCTACCTTCAGACTTACAGGTGTCATGAAAGCATGTAAAAGATATAATTCACATAAGTAGCTGTATGATAGGAAGTAATTGATTTTTAAATGCAACATTCACACTGAAATAAATAGTAGTACAAATAATAATAATGAATTAAAAATAATGAATAGTGCTCTCTGTACTGATAACTAATGACTACGGTAAAATTCTTCTTGATTATATCCAGCGCTGAATGCAAGAGCATTCAGAGTGATCGAGTGGCACCAACAAGTTTGAGTAGCTATTTCTGAAGTCGAGTGGCATAAACAAGTTGTGAGTAGGTATTTCTGAAGTCGACTGGCGCCAATAAGTTTGAGTAGCTATCTATTTCTGAAATCGAGTGGCACCAACAAGTTTGAGGAGCTATTACTCAAGTTGAGTCCTGTTGCCGGGGGTGCTCGCACCAACAAGTTTTGAGAACTGATGTGTGAAAGCTAGTTCTGTTGAAGGAGATGTCAGTTGCTCAAGTATGTAGAGTCCTGTTGGCTGCTGCGAACGCGCCCTCGCGTCTGCAGCAGCTGTGCAGCAGCGGGCGCAATAACAGGGCGTATAAACCCGGAACGAAGGCAATGCGCTGCTTGCTCGTTATGGTAAATTTAGCATGCGGGCAAATTCAAATAATATTGCCATACTTGCGGCTTTTGTTCAGGGTCACGATATTCTCTGCACGCCAATGAAATATAATATACCACTTGTTCGGAGATTCGTTTCTTACACTTACACAGTACTAGCTGTTGTTGCTGGGGCCATGAAATTTAGTTTTATATCAGTAGGACAATTTTATCACCGATATCACCAAAGTTATAATAATGGGGAAATGTCTCTTGGAACTTTTTTTTTAAATATTCATATATATGAAACTGTTGGAAGTAAAATGAAAAAATGAGCTATGATTAAACATTAATTATAATTGGAGGGTAGTGCAAACCAAAAATTTTAATTTTGAAGTTCCTATACATTGATATTAATAATTATTGAAAGCTTTATTACGGAAATTTTATTGTCCAAAAGAACAAGTGATATTTCTGATCGTAGCTGCTGGCTTACGACATCATCGCAAAAAATACACTGCGTCGCTGGAGCAAGTTGGTCTGAAGCTTCTCTTTCCTTGTCAGATTCGGTCTGAGATCCGAAACAGTAATACATCGTACGAACATCTCTTGTGAAATTTTCGAAATAACACGTCTACATACTCATTCATGCAAAACCAAGAGTCCGTGGTAGTGTCTCCGCCACCAGATTGAGTGGTTGTGCTGCACAGGTCACATGCAGGCCTATGGGTAGCACAACGACGGCCCTGAGTGGTGACATTACTTCTAATTTGTTTGCTTGAATAGTGTGTAGTTACAAACTCGTGTCCAGGGTTATTTCGGGCTCCCCTACCGTTAGATGTAGTCAACTCGTACCCATCAGTAAAGTACGCACGTCAATTACCTCCTCGTATGTTTATTTGCAAATGTGCGTGTATGCGTGTCCAACTGCAAGCGTGTGCATATAAGCTACATCATGGTATATCGTGAAGTGCAGTGGAACTACGCCTAACATTGTGCGTCTCTCTAAAATATTATGGACATTTGCAACGTTACGGTGTTTGCTAGTTCATACGAGTCCTTGTTATGAGCATGCGGAGTAGATCGCACGCAATGCACTGTTCGCACAGGCTATCCACTTTAAAGCAGATGGTCGCTGTAGCAATTGCTCGGCAGCAAGATAAAGCCGAACACGAGTGATCACAGTTCCATGCAACACAGTCTTGCTCTCTTTTCCAGCAGCGTTCATCTGCTCAACAAACGGCGCCGTCAACCAGAAAGAGCTCTGACCTATTTCCAACAAAGAAGGGTTAATAGCGAACATCCTTCACTAGGCGAATTCGCTTTGTACTAGACCAATTCAAAAAGATGAAATGTCGGCCTACTACGTGAACGACTTTCAAATAAATTAACGAGAACAGAATACGTGGTTGCGACTATGAATGCAAATGAAGATAATTTATTGGTTAAAAATAAATTTCTAAACAAATTATTAGTTTCCAACTCGGTTTCTTCTAAGTAGAAGTTTATGATTTTCTGATCGTTTTGTACGGTGTAAAATTTACAGGAGATAGCAATAGTTACAGCTATTGCTGTCCAATGATAGTGCAGACAAATGCCCCAGAGTCCGCATTCTCTGCCTTATACAGAGTTCAGTAACATAACTTCCTTTTATTAGAAGGAAAATCCCCTGAAAATAAGAAGTTAGTTGCCGCTCCCTGTGCTAAAAGTTCCTGAGGGAAATGTAGTTCACAAAACCGGTTTCGTATTTACCTACCAGTATTTGAGCTTGATTGCCTCACTTGATACAGTTCTTCAAATTTCTTGTTCGTATTGTTATGTTTGTAATACGCCATAATTAGCTCAAATAAGATAGAGTGATGACTATGAGAAAATGCAATTTGACGCTTCGCATATAGTAGAACGGGGATTCTTTTATTGCGAGTTCAGTCTATTTCATCGTTATGAATAGATGTATTTTTATGTTTTAAAAAAGTTAAGGTCACAATAAGTGAAATGGTGGTAAAACGTCACATTATTAGCTTGAAGCCATTAACGCAAGTACTGAAATCGATTACTTTAAGAACCTGAAAGCGTCATACCAGTCTTCAAACTACTCTATGTATTGCATCTCACGACACGATCCAGTATTTACAAGATATATAACACCACTATAGGATCTAAAAATAATTCATAAATAAATACTTGATGGCTGTGTTTATGCATAACAATGGTGGTAAAATACGCCACAAGTTAAAAATTTGTTTATTGCAAGCGTTCAAAATATCCACCAAGCTGATCCGTGCACAGCTCTGGTCTTTCCTTGGTATGGCAAGAAAAAATAACATCGTCACTCAGGTTGGCTGCGAAGTCTTGTACAATACGTCTCAACTATGCCAGAGTGCTTGGTTTACACCTGAAAACGTGTGCCATGGCCTGGGTCTAGAAGAAAAATCTAGGTTACAAGTCTGGACAGTATGGGGCCGAATGATGATCTGACCGATATGATATCAATGTCACCAAAATTAGATTTCAGGAAATGAAGAGACGAGTTATCATATGGTTGCTTACGCCGTCCTGTTGAAACCAGTACTGACGTCTGCGGTCGCAACCTTAACTGCATGCCACACCGTCTTCTCTAGGACTTTATCTAAGTGGACAACAAATTGACGGAGTCTTCAAACCAAACAACAGGATGGATCCTCTCTTCCACCATCCCCATCCAACACATTTTTTGTCCAAGAGCCTTCTAGCACTCGATTAAAGTGTGAGCGATAATCAGGACCCAGTACAGTGTACCTGTTGATTTGTTTGGTAACTAGGACAAAACCAACTGTTTTTCATAATACCAGGGTAAACGCTAGAACCAATCTTGTTCAAAACCGAGTGAAAATTACAGGCCGCCGGCCTCGATTCCTTCTTTGCAGAACTGAGAATTCAAGTCAGGTAGGCCTTCTACATGATATGTTTTCTCAGAATTGGCGTGATACTTCCATGGCTTAAACCCAGTATGTTTGTAGCATGCCTAATGTAGGATTTAGGATTTTGTTTCGACAAACAATTTTTTTCCGTCGTTAGGCTCTGTAATGCCACAAACTTGTTGCCAGTGGGAACTTGATGTCGAACTGAAGCTGTATAGTTAAACTTCTTCATAATTCTACGAAATGTCAGAATAATTCTACGAAATGTCAGAATGGCAGGGGAAGAACTTAACCTGAATGTCTTTGAACTTGCTTAGCGTTTTAGAGCTGCCCGAATGCAAAGACAATGAGCCCTGCTCAGTTAATAAAAAATTTGTCTTGGAATGATGACGTGTCCGCGTACTAGGACGATTTTTGAAGATGCCACTTCTGAGATAAAATAATAAGAATTGCGAAAATTCATGTCTATTTGTACGAGTATAAACATCCTACCTCTATGGCTGCATAGATACCCTTCAATAGAATGTAACGATTTAATATATTTTCTGAATTACTGTAAAACTGTAATATCTGTAATTCATACTGTATCATGCAGGGACTACACCTGAGTGAAAGTGTAAAAACTAATTTTTATTTTCGAACTAAGTAATTCTTGTGCAAATTCAACGGTTTAGATTCGACGAATTTGAAATTATTATAAAGACTAATGTATTAAAGATTTACGACGAATTATTGAGTTTTAAATGAATAAATATTATTAATATATACAGAACTTCCATTCTCTATCTTAGCTACCGATAACATGGTCGTGTAGAAGAAGAAGGTTAATAACAGAAGAATTGGCACATTATTATTATAGGCGCCGGATGACTGTAAAGTCATCCGGCGCCTTTGATGTCCACAGTACAATACTCATAATACATGTACGTATACCCGTTTTGATTTCAGTTTAATAATTCTTCAGTAATAGATTGCAAGAAATGAGACTGACACACAGACAGACAGATACACTGTATTGTATAAGTAGACTAGTGAACTCACGCGTAAAAATTCACGTATTTTTTTCTGAATTTTTTCGATTTGTCTGCCAGTGGACACGGGCTTTGCGAAGGAGTTTTCACATTGAAGGATGTGCCTTTGGTATCCACAATACAATGCTTATAATACATGTATACCCTACCGAATTATTATTGCGTGACAGAACGACGGACCAAGCAAGCCAGCAAACAAGCAAGTAACAAAATGTGTATTATTACATAGTGAAATAAATGTTTCGAGAGGAGGCGGAATATATGTAATAATGAAAATCTGAAAGAAGCCTGATAATTAAGAAGCTGTATGCAATTTTAATACTTTCTGTGGTGACATTTTATGTTCGTAGCATATCTTGTTGGTTTAAGTGTTTCAATTTTTTTCTTACAGGTAAGAACACTCCCCTGAGTTCCTTGTCTCGAAGCCGGGAGAAATTTGGTAAGTACCGTCGGCTGCAAGTTTCATTTCTTTCTTGTTTCATATGCCCTGCACTCGTGTAAGCCACAGCAGCGGCCGCTTTAACGGGGGCCCAGTGATTGTGAACTTCATTTGATTTTTAACACGTTTGTTGCGATTGCCTAGCCGGTGCAAATCTTTACTTTGTACACATAATCACTAAAAGACTTGGAAAAAATTACAGAACCTAACCTAAGTGACCCACTGGTGGGTCGCATCGCAACAAACGTGTTAAGCAACCCTTCTGTGTACATTTTCTGCTTCTTTACTTCCATGCGCTGCAACCAACGCCTCAATGGAATGTCTTCGATAACATATCTTTTTATTCTTTAAATTTTTCATTCGTGTGAAAAATCTGTCGCTGCGTTGAGACTTTTAGAGCAGATTTGTTGGCGAAATCCTACCTTTGTATTAAAGATATGACTGCTAGTACTGCGCCAATCTATAAGGGGTACCGGAAAGTTCTGTCCTGATTTTTGTTAGGAATAATAATTAAAAGAAATATTACAGAAAAATCTTTAATGCTCAACAAAATAGTCACTATTATTTGTTATAACCCTTGTCCATCTACTTAGGAGCTTTTTAATCCCCCTTTCATAAAAATTAACATCTTTGGAAAAAATAAAGGAATTAAACTCTGCTTCAACCTCGTGAAGATTTGGAAATCTTTTTCTGCTAATGAAATGCCCTACAGAACAAAATAAGTGAAAATCTAATGGAGCAAGGTTTGACGAGTATGGTGGTTGAGGAAGAATTTCCCAACTTAAGGAGTTCAGTTTTCTGAAATTTATTCGTCAGAATGGGATCTAGTGTTATTGTGTTTAAGCGTTCGAATTACTAAGAGTAAAGGTCTGCAGTCACAGTTTTCCTTGCTCTAATTGCTCAAAGTGAAAGAAAAGAAAGGAAAGAAAAGAGGACAATACTTTCCGGCACCCCTAATAGAAATCAAACGAATATCAGAACGAAAGTCACGAATGAACTCCCTAATCCCTAATAGCTTATACCCCTCAAGTTCATTGAGTTCGGTACCAAGTCTTAGAAATTTCTCTTTAGCAATACAGAAGTTTTTCGTAAGAGAACGTGGGTCATAAAGGTTGTGACTTTCCTTTGTTGCAGGGTTGTTGTCATTTCTCTCTTAATGATTGAAATGCTTCATTGTAATTCAACTTTCTAATTTCTGGTGAGCATAACAACACACGCAATGAAACTGGAGTAAAAGCTTTCAGTTCTTTCAAAGTACAGGGCATGAAACATGTACTTAAAGCCTCGCCAACTCATATTCGGTTGAAGCACCCGTTGTTGGGTTGCGTGCGCTTCTCTCTCACGTTCGCAGCAGCACGTCTCTCGGGCCACATTGGCAGAGAAGATCTACGAGCGGTGCCTGGGGAAATCTCAGATATGTGCTCTCACGAGTGTGCACAACCCCCAAGTTGCATCATCACCAGTATCACTTACCTTGTGTTTTTGGTTTTGGGAAGTTTTTGAAGTAATTAATTCTTGTTTCGACATTAAGAAACTTCTCTGTGAGATTGGAATTCCGTTTTGTGGAACTGGTATACAAAATTATCGGAATGTGTTTCCTTGTTTCGCATAAATGATTAGAAAGTTTCAATCGAAGACATAAAGCATTGCTTATTCTTCCACAAGATTGCAGTCTGTGCAAGTTCCGTTACATTTACTATCCTTTTACCTTAGATGCCTGAAAAGCATCATCTCATTTACGTATTTATTATCAAACGTTCAGAGATTTCTTTACGAAATTTTGCTCCAGTTTTTACGTATTGCCTTTTTCATTAGCCAATATGTGCTTCTAAGAATAAGTATTCTCATAAGCCCTGTTGCAATGTTTAGCATTGTCTCTCTACGGTGCAATGTCTCTTACCGCTAAAAGAAAGACTATATTTATAAGCTGTAAAAAGATGAAGCATGATTCATTCGGTGGATGTTCAAGAATATTCGATTGCTGGGGCTCTCGTCAGGAATACCATAGAGGAAAATTATGTTCATACTTCTTTACTCTTCGTAAACTGGATGTCTAGTATGCATGCATAGATGTACTTATCTATATACGAACGAATGATCGTCTGTACAAATTGACTGTTTGGCACATTTGTCAAAATAACTTTCAAAGGGTGTAAGCATATTTTTAGATGTAAAGTATGGTTCATGATGATTTTGTAATTGACTACGTAGATGTACTTACAAAAACATTTGCATTTTTCTTAAGACTGATAATATATACCCATAAAATATCACCTACGGAAGATTCGCAATTATTCAAGTCGATATTACGCCGGCTTCTCTACTGATCCAAAGTCTGGCTAGTGAATGGTCATTTCATTCGATCATTCCCGCCTCATCTTTGCAGCACTTCCTGTTTTGAATGTAGATCCTACATTTCAATCACGAATATTTAGTGCAGGTAAAGATATAAGTGGAAATTTGTTTTTAAATGATTAATGGATTTTAATCTGACAAAAACTGAATGCGTCTCGAACCAAAATCAGTAGAGAGAAAGGCATCTGCCAATAAGAGGGAGTCGAAAGTCACATAATTTTAGCTCGAATCTGTTCATCAGTAGCATTTTTAATCACACAAGTGAACTACAAGAATCTGTAAAGGTTTAATTACACTTAGTACATTACGCATGATCTCTTGATAGCTTAGTGGTTGAGGAAGCGTGATTTGCATAGGAATTAAATATTGCTTACCTAAATTTGAAGTTCTCATGAAATCAAAGGCAAGGTGATATCACAATACGGGATTTCAGCCTGAATGGAATAGAGAAGCTCAAGCTGTCACTTTATCTTGGATTAACGTGACACGGCGTGAGAGAGAACACGGCTTTATTTGGGGAATATTCCTATGAATATCATGGGACCTCTCTAAATACTAATCCTGCGCTGAATTCAGTTAAAAAATCTTGTTATCGCCATAGAAGTATGAAAAAGTTGTGTGCATTTTCCAGCAGTGAGCACTCATGAATTACCAGCGGCAAAATTTAAGATACAACTGATATAAGTTGTCATTCTTTCTTCTGTACAATGCTCTGAACTTCATAACCTCATCAATGGAATGCAGTATCTGCATGCTGAACGTGTTCTACAGTTCGTGCTTGTCACGTTGATTGCATTCGACACACTTCATTGTGTTTCAATAGGATCCCTACTAGTTTGTGTTTTCATGTTCATTTTGGAGTGCAAAAGCAAGGTTTATAATTATCTGTCCAGTACAATTATCTCGCCAACTGTCAATCACGACGATTTTGTGCAAAATTAAGTTTTCTTGTCTGTTTGGGATATTTAAAGCAATGCATCCATACCAATGCAAATAATTTACAGAGATTTCATCCGTGGCTTATCAATATTTATTGTCACAAAAAATTGCTCAATATTCTAAACTTGAAATGGATTCCAGCTGTATTCTAATCAATACTTCATCAAAAAATTAGTGTAAAGAAGTGCATTTTAATTAATTATTTGAACCACATCCTAATAAAAAATCATGTTGATAAAAGCACCTGTTTTTGTATAATTTGCAATGATAAAATATTTGAAATGTTTCATCGCATTTATATTAAGGTTGTAGCAGATTGCTTATTTTGTTACTTTGAACAACAGGAAATTATATTCGTGCGAAACATAAACATAATTGGCTGTTTACAATGTAGCTATGATGATTTTTGATATTTGTCTATCATAGGTTAATTTTGCTTTTATTTCCTGAAGAAACGCATAATAACGTTCTACTTCTGCATAGTTGTCTGGAAATTATTTTTTGAGTTATTTTTCCTTATTTTTTCAATTATATTGATAAACAAAAAAAATTATGACGTGATCGCCTCCGAAGAGACATAAACCTCTACATAATGAATGCTCAAAAGTTTCCCATCTTGATGGCAGACGTGAGAAGTTGTATTAAACAGACAGAAAGATCAAACATATTTTGAAGTCACGGAAACGAACGAAACAATTCCAATGAATTACCTTGCCAAGGTAACTAAATTTCACCTCCTGAGAAAAGTTACTCGAGCTCTAGCCCTTTTAATACTTGAACGCAGCACGATTCTCAGTTAATACACATAAGCACTACACGTTCGACTACAAAATTTTCCCATCGTATTACGGTTTTACATATTTGAAGTAACAACAAATATCAACACGTGTAACAAATACTTAATTAGCGTGTAAATTTGATACCCCACGGCTTTACTTCTTAATTTACGGCTTACAGACTGCACACATTGCATCTTTCTTAAGATTTAAGGACACCATCAGCACGTCGATTAACGTGGGAAGGACGGCGTTACTAGTATTAGCCTTTAAAGATTACTAGCATGTTAGTTGTCAGCAGCCCGCCCAGCCCATCGCTGGCAGAGCAATGCGAATTCCCTGTGTATGTTCCTCATCCACGCAACACCTCACCGTACCACAGTCGTATAACAACCCTCAGGCCTACAGCGGCAGCCCGCATGATGGTTCTGATTTGATTAGCCTTGAATCAAACCAACTGGTGGAAGAGACCCACGTTAAAAGATAAAGGGTGTGTAGGATAAATAACAGCACATTCGGTAGATGATACCATCCCCCCGAAGTGATAGTGAAAAATACGTGTATAACGATAATTGTACACCATAAAATATCGTAAGTGAATGATTTACTCAATTTCTGTGGACCATTCCCACTTCTATCAAATATTTTTACGAACACACTTGTAAAAAATCTTACTATCGGACAAGTTTCCATATAGAACAACCTACCTCTCATCCTCAGGATACCATCGTATCCGACTACACTATTCGGCCTACTCTACCTTTCGATTCAGGATTAAACTCATCCCTTATGTGGGTACCCTTTTCAATGTAACATTCCTCAAGTAATAATAAGTCAGTCGCTGATGTAGTTCTTTACCGTGAACAAACCATTATAACATCCTATGCCTACTGTGCGAGCATTATCTTCTGCCTCTTTGAAATAAAATCAACCTTTGTTAAACGAGCTCCCAATATTTATTTTTCTTGAACATTTAATGTCACTCTTGAAGAGTTCTTAGATGATCTGTAAATTTTATTCGTTCGGCCAAAATGTGATCATACAAGTAAATCGACACTACGTTTGCGCTGTTTGTAAATGAACTTTTGACCCTCACTAATACCCTAATCTCTACTATTACAGTGTTAAAAATTTGCCCATTAAAGTATTAAAGAGTATTGCATCTAAAAAAGCATTCCTCACAAGAAAGCACTACGTGACAGGTATATCAATTGTGTATTGATAGTGCCCAAAATTTAGTAATTATTCCATGAAACCATTATTTTCATAACATAACCAATTGTTTATGTATTACTCTAAATGTGTTTATAACGAGTGATATTTAGGAAATCCCGTATTTGATGAATATTCTATTCTTTTTTGAATCAAGCGAAGGAAAATTTGCACATACTCTGTAACAGTATCGTGATTACTGAGGATTGAGTTTGATTTTTATGATATAACCTATTTTAAGTGTATCACATGTCTAGCAGATGCTGATTTTTTTAATTACCGACGATAAGTCTCTGGAAATAGCTTTTTTATTACGGTTTGCATTAACAGTTCTCAGTATGGGAGAACTGCGATTATTATTGTGATGAGATTTTAACAACCAAGTGCTGCAGGACAGGGATGAATGCAGCCCCTACTCATTACGAATTTAATTCATATAGCATGGCAAGGGCACAAATGTACAATGTCTCAAATGACAGTCAGTTTAATCTCACCAAAAAGATAAAGTGGGTAGCATACGCGAAGACATTCGTACACGGGATCACTACTGCCGGCCATTTTCAAGAAAGGGAAAAAGAGAAGGGAAGATAAAGAAACTCAACAACGAAACGCATGGTAGAAATGTTACAGATTGTTCTGTGAGAAATAATGGATGTCACTAGAGAACTCTGAAGTCTTGGAAGACAACACCAGAACTAAAACAAACATCATACCTCTCGAGAGGAGCTCAGGAATCTTGCCTGTCTAGGTGCAAAAGTTGTAGAGCTGCACGGTAATGCCAATCAGGCGCACCGTGGAAGGGGAGGCGACTGTACGGATAGAGGGAGCATTAGACGTAAAAAAATACACAAGTAACAAAATCAGCAACACTGCAGTCATTGAAAAAAGTTTAAGGTTTCGAAAAATATACGAATGAAAAAATTAGAATAAAGATGAAGGGAGCTCTTAGGAAAACTCGAACAATCGAAGAAAATATTATGAAAATAAAGCATGAGATAAAATTGTCATAGGCCACATGAAGGGTGAATATAGTGAAGGAAATGAAAGAGATGCCTCTTAAGCAGGATACAATTCATAGAGGCAGAGTAGCTTCCAGTTCCAAGAATTGCATGCACGAACTCCAGCAAAACCGCATCACCTTTAATAAGCTGTGAGCACTCCCGCCAATACAGTGTGACACAATCGGGACAATAAATCCGTTACTGGTTTAATCCTCAGATTTAGTTTGATAAATTACTTCTATGAGAGTTTTTAATTGAAGAACATATGTATCATCCTGCTCATGCTCGATATCAGCTGAGTGCGGAATGATATGCATGGCGATGGTTTATTTTGGCTCAATAATTAGCCTAGTTTGTTATCATGGTCATGCTGAATGGAAACTGCAGTTTACACAGTCTGTACTTTATTTTCATCAACTCTGAATTTAACGTAATTATCTCATAATGCAGTCATCATGATTCCTAAAATTACTGCTGCTTGATTTTTCTCAGGTAATGCATGAAAAACAATAAATTGTATATTGATTGAAAATATATACAGAATGTCAAATTATGTTCTTGAAGTAAACTATTACACAAACATTCCATTTTGTTTTCAATTATTGTGTATTAATGAAATCACATGTTTGTCTGGTTTAATATCTATCATAATTGTTCAAAATTTAGGCAAAATAAAACAAATTTTAGCGTTGCAAAGAGCTGTAAATCTCACACGAATATCGCTGAAACCTTGAAAATTAACAGAATTGTTGAATGGACAACGTTGAAATTTTTCAAAGTAACCCCAGAGCCTTGAATATCGTAAAAAAACCAGCATCGTATCGTAGCAGAGAAAACTTCTAAAGAAACCGAGAGACGTCCCTCAGAAATCTGGCAAAAGAATGGAGTTTATCCATCGAAACCATGTCCATCATTCTCTACAAATGGTTGAAAACATCTGGACAAACATCAAAAGAAACTGCCATTTTTTGCGAAAACTGTGGACAAATGCCTTACAAGACCTGAAATCCTCTCTCGTATCCGCGACTGTACGCTACCAAACTTAGTGTTCAGTGACGACAAGAAATATAAGGTCTTACAATAACTGAATGTAGAAAATTATCTATTTTGGTGTGGTACTGGTCAGATTGATATTCGAGTCTCTCACTGACGAGCAGCGTCATTGATTTGGATCTTCTCTTGGAGATTGAGCGACATCTATTCTTTTACTACTATGAAATATTTGTCTTGAAATATTTCTTCAGCCACTAGTCTTATGCTTTCAAACTTCTGCCTTCGATATCAAAGTACTAATTTATTTTCTATTTCTGAAACAAAACTGTTGATTCTCTGAACTACGAGAGAATGAGTACGGCATCACACAGATGGGCAAATTAACGCGTGGTGTATGCCGGTAACAGCTTTTGCCGGTGTGTGGTGGGTCAATATTGAATTCTTTTCACGTCGAGATTGAAAGCAAGATACGGAAGCAGGAGAACTCAAAAGCTTTTTCTTCTGAACACTTCTCTTACAATACGAGCAAGTCCCTGATCTAGAGGATAACGCAACTCCTGTGTTCACAGAGGAAACGCATCATTCAAGTCTGCTTTCCAATTTCAGACTCAAAAGTGATGTAGATAGCACGAGACAGATGAGTTTGTAAACATGAATATAGGGAGAAATTAAGTGAAAATACTGTTTTTGTGTTTGGCATTATTTTTTTATATAATACAAAATGAGTAGTCATCATTCGTACTACATGAGAGGTATATTCGAGTTTATTGTTTGTAATTTTTTATAATTATCTGCCGAAGCTTTTATTTTGGAGTGACAAAACTAATCAAAATGAGCTGTAAGGTTTTAAATTGTATTTCGAATGCTAACGAATTTTTGGTCAGACTGAGAAACCAACTTAATTGATAGGTAGCCATCAGTAAGTTAGCAACCTTTCGTTCGCTCACAAAAACAGTTAATTGACAAGTTATTTTTTCGAATCTTTTCAGTCGATTTTCCAAGAACAATAAATCAAAAATATATCCTGAGAGCATGAACAGAATAACCGCTTATTTCCGTTTACTTACAGAATGAAAACACTGAATTGAACTATTGTACTTGTGGACAAGTTAATTGAAATGTAATGTTCTGACGAAGCCTTCGTTGAAATTGAAATTAGCGAGCAATTAAACCGGGAATTTCTACCTGTAAATTTTTATGACCAACTTCGAGATAACTATGAATATGCAAGCAGTTCCTGTAATAATTCAAGTACACTTGCACTCGATAGCTCTTTCAACAAAGAAATACAGACACCTGTTCAACGAGAAAAAAACTGAAAAAGTATATCGTAGTTACATATGTGAATTAATTCATATTTTGCATAGAAATGATACGTTCTCCAAGAAAATTTACCCTATCGCCCTCTCATGATGTTTAGGTAAATGTTAGGTTATAACATGTTGCATGTGACAGTGAAGACCCACTATGTTTGATATCGATAATAGTTTGAATAATATAACAAGAATACAAAGACAACTTTCATTACTAATTACTCCCCTTTAATTGATGTGTATTATAATGTTGAACATTTCAGTACACTGTCAATTGAGATACATCTTGCCAATTTAACATGCGCAAGAGTTTCAATTGTTATAACTTTTGAAAACAATAAATTTAAAATCTAACACACCTGGAAAAAAATCAGTACGGATAATATTGAAGTCATACAAAAATTTGCTTATTTCAACTTATAAATAGCTCAAGTTGGGCATAACTCAGCCCTGATAAAAGCTTCTGTTTCGATACTGATAACAGCTAACAGCTCATTAAAGTACCTGTAATACTGTTCCACAAAAAAATGGTAAGGTTCATGAGCGTTTATCGATGGAGAGTAACTTTTCGCTGGCACATTAAAATGAACTCAAAGAACGAAGGCATTAGTCTGTAGGATAAATGTAATCGGATTACTGACTCTCAGAAGCTTCCGTAAGAGAATAAGTAGCGTGCATTTACTCAATATATGGCCGATTGTAAGTTAACACACGAGTAATGCGCTTTATTGTACTAAACTTGTAAAATACGACATTTTAAAATGTCGAGGATTTTATGCAAATATCGAGTCACAGAAAATAAACCCTCAAAGTAATGACTTAATGTCGTAAAATAATCAATTTTTTACTTACCTTTCAGTAGTATGCTGGCCGAAAGCAATGCGTATATATACATGACCATTTATTGCATATTTCACACTAACAACACTAATTATAAAGAAAATAAGAATATTTAACCACTCAAATCTCCCCTCTTGATCTATGCCCTGAAACATGCTTCAACGCTTTCACTCGTCCTGTATAATGTACCATGTAATTTATTGTCTCGCATATCTATGTGCTTTGCGTTTAAACGCTGAAGTTTTCTTGCTACTCCTGAGCTTCTTTCTCAGTTGCTTTCGAAGTTATGAATGGAAACCTGCTATCATCTGCAAGCAAAATTTTATCTGGCGGTTGATTGCACGCAGCGGCTCCGTACAGGCTGCAAAAGTCACGTTGTTTAACTTTGTAATCCTGAGTACATAAACTTGTTAGCAAAATTCGCTTCTGGATTTAATGCTCTTTAAATTTTGTTCCTTTCTTCGTGTTTAGCTTTGCTTACTTTGTTTTTAACCAAACGTTGCCTCGCAACATGCGTCCACACTCACGTTCTGTTGAAACTTCATTAAATGATGATTTTTTTCCACTTACACTCTCTCATTTTGCATCATAGCAGCGCTTGCAATATAAGTTCTGGGTTTTATTGCAATAAATGTTCGTAAAGTTTTTACGGCACAAATGAATTGCTGTATTTTTGCAGAAGTGGTTCGCAAAAGTAATTTCATTTTTCAGGTCATGGAGTCTGCCTCCGCAAGCTTACTGCCGCCTGCGCATGTAGGGAAAGAACGCCAGGAGTTGATATATGCCTTACTCTTATAATAGAGGGAACCGTCTTCTCAACTTGGGTGGCCTTAATGACAATGTTAGATATCATAATGAACGAAAATATTCAATTATAAAAGTGACTTTTTTCTTTATAGAACAACTCATTTTCGCCACGTATTACTATTAAGTTCACGACAACACAAAGGGAGCGTTTGAAACAGTTTTATCAATGCATTTTCTTGCTTGACATTAAAGATTGGAGACCTATGAATAGGGTCGCGTTATGTTTAAAACATGTCCACTAATGGACAGTCCCTCTTACATCGAACACTTTCTTGTTGGTGTTGGAAATAAGTGACCTAGGAATGAAATCGCGTTGGGGGTGCCACTTGGTCTTCAAAAAATGTTCCCTACGAATTGAAGTCGCAGCCTCGAGAGGTCTGGAACAGTGGTGGCTTAGAACACCGTCGAAACTTTTTTCAAGAAGAAATTAAATCACGCTCTATGCTTTTTATCGAACACACGTCTGTAGCATACATAGACTGCTTTTTTCTCATCTTAAGTGGTTAGATACAGTAGAATCACTAGTGCGTCGCAAGTTCTACGAGTATTAACTCCGTAAGAAAGAATGAAATTCATAGCGTATCGTTCAGGCATCTCAATGTAAAATTCACGACTGGTCACTTGCTTTCTTCAATATGAACAGTCTCAGAAATCCCAAATTATAGGAACACGTAAAGTAATTCAAGTAAAATTAGCCAACAATGTTCGACATCATCTTTAATGCTAGAGTTAGTGAAACTTTTAAATAAAATGAACGATTAAAGTTACACATGCTTAAAAATGATCAAGGTTAAGAAATCCTTGTAAGTTATATGCACTAATTTAATTAGTAATTTGTGGACGCTGACCATTCATTGTAAATTATTTCGCTGGTTCCAAAAAATCCAGCTCTATGTTTATGACATCACTTGCAGGTTTGGCTAAATTTTACGTAGTCTTTTCTCTCAACTTTAAATTCTATCTCATTTCAGTCGTTGAGCTGGATAAGTCCGAGACAATAATTAATTTGGCTGGAACTCGTTGATGCAATGTGAAATTATTATTTTTCGTGTTTCAATTATCTTCGGTCTGATTAATGTATATTTAAAATACACTCGGCTCTTATTATGTATTATTTTCCAGATGAGTGCTTTAAACGACAATATCCAATATTGCATTTTAAGAACAAGCCATTTTCGATGGTTAAGAAGGGTTGCCGAATATTTATAACGAGAAATATTTTTACTTATACCTGTTTTAGTGTTCCTAGAGATGATAGCTTTGGAAGAACGTGGCGTTGTCCAAGATATGCAGCATGAGCTGCCAGCCTTGTCTTTGTAGTATTGGTTATAATGATCTTATGCGTGAAGGTATTTTTCGAGCCAGGGTGGTGCCATTTTACATATTTCTCTTTTTGCAGGCGTTAGACTCATCATTTAAGTCTGTGAGTGCCTTAGTATCTATCACTTGATTTAGTAAAGCGACGAGGTCATAGTGATGAAGTGCGCCTGTCCACTAGGCACTACTATTCTGTATCAATCATAAGAGAAATTAAGATATAAGAATCATTCAGGTGTTTTGATTGCCCCTGATCTCACATCATCCCAAATAGGTATCTATTAAGGAGTTAAGCTTTTGCTCCCAAGGAGATGAGCTTTTGCTCCCAAGGAGGTGAGTTTTTGCTCCCAAGGAGGTGATGTTTTGCTCCCAAGGAGGTGAGCTTTTGCTCCCAAGGAGGTGAGCTTTTGCTCCCAAGGAGGTGAGCTTTTGCTCCCAAGGAGGTGAGCTTTTGCTCACAAGGAGGTGAGCTTTTGCTCCCAAGGAGGTGAGCTTTTGCTCCCAAGGAGGTGAGCTTTTGCTCCCAAGGAGGTGAGCTTTTGCTCCCAAGGAGGTGAGCTTTTGCTCCCAAGGAGGTGAGCTTTTGCTCCCAAGGAGGTGAGCTTTTGCTCCCAAGGAAATGTGACTTGGCTCCCAAGAAAGGAAGGTTTTGTCTTAATGAACCTTCCGAAAGGATGTTTCGCTGCTCAGCACAGCCATACAGCAAGCTTCGTTGCACTGTCTGTGGCAGTCTGTTGAGCAGTTTACTTCTATAGCGAGGTAACCTTTATTGTTCATTTTTTATTAAATTCTCCGGCATAGTCTTCTGATTAATTTCTGCACGAGTTACATTCTTCTATCTTGATTTGTATGCTGGAAGGTGGTTCTTGATCGAAGCATTACTGGCCGATCGAAACCTCCCTGGCTTTTGGTACATTTATACTCGAGTATAATAGCATTTAATTCGTATTATGCATCTCCCCTCCGTTCATGCTAACTGGTCTTATTTTTCAATTTACTAAAATTATACTGTGTCTCTACTAGATATATGATTTTCTTAAAATATTTTGTTCCATGTCATACGTGAATTTCTTGTACCATGAAAACATTCTCAATCTTGTAATTTTGTTGTTCACCTGTAAACGCGATCAGCGTTGTCGCTGTCACAAATGTTCCCTTCAGCGCGGTGCGATAAGCAACAAATGCTATAGCTACGGAGACAACTATTTTCTGTGTATTATGTTGCTCTCGAAATAATTCACATCACCTTAATGCGTTAGTTCATGCATGAATCGAGCGTAAAAAATGGACAGCCTGTTATCCCACAGGATTACATACACAATGCTTTGAATTAAATTTTCAAGAGCGAGCGTTGTCACCGAGGGTCTTGAATTCGATGAGAGTCAGTACCTCGACGGCGGTGTAGATGTGTGGGCGTGGGTGCGTCCTAAACTAGAAAAAACCTCCAGCTTTCTTTTTTATTGCAAAGCTTCAGTATTAATATTGCAAAATTACCGTGCCAGTTTTTAGAATTTCATACGGCAGAGAATTTTCTTCGAAGATGAAAATTTTTCAGAAAGTTTTTATAATTGAAAATGTTTTTCCCAATGATTGGCTTTTTCACACTGTGTACGTTTTCTGTTTCGTTGCAGAAATCGAAATTATTATCACAAAATAACTCAATTTAAACTTTTATCACTTATTTTTGAGTAGCTTTGTAGTTTGCAGATTTTGAAATATCTCGTTAACTCCACTGCACATACATTGACGTCCACTGCTTGTAGTCAGTGAATTTTTTACTATTTAAATGCTCTATTACGTGAGTGTAAATTATAATATCATGTCATTTTACGAATACATATCCTCTCCAGACTGACTGGATTCCGTCTTCCAATTGAAAAACATGTCCAACAAAAATATTTCGAGGATTCGCAAGGTGTTACGGATTTTATTCATTTTCCCTTGTTTACTATGTAGCTCCGACTAACAGTTTTATGTTTTTACTGATAATTTTATTCTGTGAATGCAGAATTTGTCTACTGAAAAAGATGTATCAGGCTGGCACTTGTTGCTTCACTGCTGCGATAATTAGAGGGGCTGTCATTTCACTCTTTCAACGAAATAAAAATCAACTATGTATTCTGCCATTAAAGTCCTCAAAACACGTTTGTGGCAAACGGTGTCATTGGGTGTTCAGTTTTTACGATTACGTGGCTCGTTTGTAACAGTGGTTTGAGGCCAACACAACCTGTAGAGCATCATCTATGTTCGAAGTTAGGTCATAAAATATCACTCCATGTGACAATCTCGTTCATATTATTCGTTTTCTTCTTGCCTCAGCAATGCTCTCGATTTTACTTCAAGTTTGCAACTTATCAGGCAGGAAATGTTTGTATTTTCTAATTCTAATTTTTTGTATGGTGTGTTCTAACAGGTATAAATTGATTACATTCATGTTAGTTTGCCTCCAGTTTGATATCCCACGCGTACATAGCAGAGAATTTTAGTGTTTTAAGACGATTTGATTACTCTCAGGATTTTTGCTCTTATTTTGCCTGTATCTTAACAGGGTTGAAGAGCATTGTCTTTGCATATCATGAGTGACATGTGACTGAACACTCATCAAATGCCATCCAGGATTCGTGAGCTCCTCTCGAAGTAGGCTGATAATGCCTGCCGTCGTCAACGTAGTTTGGGTAAATGATATTCTGAGAGGCATGTCAAGCTACCCGCATTTTATTCAACAATTCCGGTTACGAGAGTCTGTTGTGCGTCTTCTCGTTCCCTACTTTCGTCGTAGTTTCGTTCATGGAAGAGGCAACGCACCGAGCAATCGACTTCTTGTCTTAGCGTCTTCACATTCCTTCTCTTCAACTTAACATTCTCATTTCTCCAAACTCCTTTAACTAAGTGTTGGTATATATGTATGTGCACCACTAGGTAAATTATTTGAACCACCAATTTAAACAACCGTAGGCAACGCGTTAAGTTGTCTCTCTTTGGCAGCTGTTGCTGGCTCTGCCAACATTGAAGCTGAAATATTTGTGCTATCGTTGGCTACTGAAACTGAAAACTTTATTGCGAAGGAGGATTGCATTAATTAAGTAAGAGTAATTTTTAGATCTTGAGTAAAAATCATAAAAAAATAGAATAAAAAGTGACCGATAGAGTGTGCTCTTCTCGAATAAATTTAATTTTCCACGATCAGTAGTTCTATAAATAAATCAACTTTGTCATTTAATATAAGCAATTATTCCAAAACCTTATGTGTCAAACATACTTCTAACGTTTTATGAATGCATTAATTTGCTTCCCTTAAAATGATTGTAGTCAGTGGAAGGAATGGAATAACCAAATAACAATGATAATAATTATTATTATTATTATTATCATCGACTCATCACCAGTAATAATTAAGGATAAGAATGCTGCATCAGCTACATAATTCTGAAAGGACTCCGTGACAGCTGTGACTCATTTTGTTTATCTGTTAGGATTCGTGTGGCAACTTTGCAGTGACGCGTCTCAGGTTTAAATCTTTTGTCAATATGGCTTGAACCACATGCCGCTGCACTCGAGTACGATGCTATCCCGAGGCTCCACCACTTCAGCTCCCCCTGGTGTCCAAAATATTACAGTATTAGACATGTTTACCAAACTATTTGATCATCCCTTGTACAAGGTGCGGCACATAACTTCTTTTTTTCAGAAGAAGTTTTCTTCAAAAAAAGGATGTTATATTGCCGCATTGTGTATTAATATACACATGAAAGTTCAATTGGATTTGAAAAGTTGGTTCTTGGAATTTATCATTTTTTCTTCTAAAGTTGCAGTACATAAGCTATTTTTCATATGCTACTTTACAGTACACACTACTATGCACATATGGCGGCGTTATCACCTGATCCCTCTCAGGAGTGTTGTATATAAATAAGAGTTCTGTTTGAACTACGTACATCTCTCAGGGTGAAAATTAGCTCAAACTATATATTTTTTTTTCATTCGTAGTCCACGTAATTGAGAATTGCAGAGAAAGAAGGTGTGAATATGCGCTAAAAATACTTCACCATTTTCAATTAATATTATAATCAAATTTTGGGATGTTTTTTTTAATCGTTTAGTGTAGTAAACTCATTCATATAAGGCCACGTTCATAATTTTTTGTATGAATTGATTTGTGTTATAAAAATAAATGACACACGATTGTTTTTAAAAATTCTAGTTGATTCCCATCTGTCTTCAAGTCTAAAACAACTCGTTTTGAATATCTTTCTTGGTCATATGAAGGAAAATGTTGGTCATACTCTCTAAACGATAATTACATCACATTGATAACATTTGATTTGAACTCTTAGAATTGATCATATATAACGGCTGGTCATATTTACTGATGGTTTACTTAGTGGAGTCTATTGTATTATATCAAAAGTAAGTTACTAATTCTCATTTCGTATTTACCACAGTATAATTTTATCTTTTCTATAATATAAATATGATATCTACGCTCACTCATGGAAAACAACACACAGTTTGAAAAATTTACTATTCTTGGCATCACACCTGATGCTGCCTGTTCTACCAGCTGAGGATGGCATAATTAGTCAATAAGTTTGAAGAAGTTGTGTGGCGTTTGGAAGTTGGGTTTTGAGAGCGGCTAGTTTACGCAACACTCTGAGCCCTGACATTCTATTACGCTCCAGTCACTCCAGATCTAGCGACGGTGCGCCCGTCTCGTCCTTGCAAATATTTGCAGCCGTGCCTGACACCTGTCCTCGGAAAGTTTTACTCGACAAATTTGCCTGAAACTGTAAGGATATTTTCATTTCAATATAAGGAGACATTTGCACACCGTGAAACAAGTGTGATGTCTGCATTGCAACTATGTTCTTCGACTTCTTTACTTTCCCCGCTTTCTGTTTAAACTTTTCATTCACAGCCAAATAGTCAAGATTCAACGCATCGTGTAGATAAATTCGAGTTGAACGTTTTAAAAAATCTTTTACGTCACATCTTCACAGCAATGCATGTACGTAATGTT
Organism: Trinorchestia longiramus; assembly: GCA_006783055.1. Lineage (NCBI taxonomy): Eukaryota > Metazoa > Arthropoda > Malacostraca > Amphipoda > Talitridae > Trinorchestia > Trinorchestia longiramus. The sequence continues at coordinate 85,162 of VCRD01000155.1, forward strand.
CAGTGATAGAAAACCACTATATGTATCTGGCATCGCATTTTTTTATGCCGTGGTTGACAAACCATGTTGCACTTCTTCGATTTTGTTTATGAAAAACGAAGCGATGTACATGCAAAAGAAAGTATGGAAATTTCCCCGAATTTTATTTGATTTTGTGGGCATTATACAAATTAGTTTCTTCCGCACTCTTTGCCCTATGAAATTCAAATTGGGTACTTCACCCTGAAATAGCATTTCTGCTAAATAACGTTCTCATAACGATAAGAGATGGAAGAGATGTATACTACTCTTCATGCATTACCTCAGTTTCTGAGTTCTTTTACGGGGTTAACAAGTATAAACGTAGTATAATCTCATCGAGCTATAGTATTGTACGTGTTTGGTTTTTTAAAGGTACTTTTTACGGAAGCAATTTACAAGCTGTATTGCTTTTTAATTGAAGTCATCAGAACTTGATAGATCAGAGATCACAGTCAAGTCATGTATTTTTGAGACGTGGGTTGATTTTCAACTCAGGTCTGCGTGGCTGTGTTTCCCTTTATACTGTTTTAGGGAACGCTATATTCATCGTGGGTGAGGCCATATGACTATTTTTTAGCTATTAATTGTGCTAGATAAGATGACCAAATTCAGATGAACTACTCCTGCAGGCATAATTGCCTTATAATTCCGATGATGGCAGGCTACGAAAATATTATTTGCAAATGGCTTGTACATCATTTCCAGTTTAAAGTAACGTTCAAACTATTGTTGTTGGAAAACTAGATAAATTAAGGACACACTCTTGCGTTATTCATATTAGATTATTTCACATAGTAAAATTTTTTCAACGAATGAAAAGATATAGGCCTCACAGTCTCTAGAAACAGTCATTTGAGTTATTTCCGGATAAAGAAACAAAAGTACAGTGTCCATAGATTATCTTCACGATTTAAGAAATTTAATACGTAGGCAGTTGATGACGTATTTTGATCAGATATGTTATGTTGCAGCATCCTGTATTACTGCCCTTGACTTCTATGAGGCTATGTTAACTGTACCGTGGATGGAGCAAAGGTACGAGACATTATTGAAGTAAAGCATAGGATCACCGATGCCGTTGCCACTATTGCTAAGGCTACTCAACAGACACAAAAAATCGAGTACTGTCTTGTACTGTGTGCTATTAATGGTACTCATATAGAGGTGCATTAAATAAAGTGAAAAAACAAAAGGATTTACACTTTCTTCATATGTTTCATATAGAACGAACGGTTTAATTTCACGGATGTCAGTATCGAGTCAAAAAGTGGATTCAATGAAAATGGCAAATATGTCCTTTACAACTTTCTCAAAATTACTCCATTGACTAGTTACATGCGAGACCATGCTCTCAATTGTTATTCACTCAATTAAACAAAGCCCGTTGCGACGCAGTAAGATTATGCCAAAGGTGTAAAAAGTATTACCTGCAATGTGGACTAGTTCTGCTTGTACACAACCTGCTTACCTGAATCAGAAAGTAATGAGCTGAAGCAAAAAGGATGTTACGTTCTGATGTAATTAATATCAGTCTAAATATAGCAGAACGAGCTTCAATAAAAAAACAACTTCAGCATTTAATTTGTATTGCCAAATTCACCATTTCTGATTCTACGCTACAAAACCAGCTGAAAATTACACACAAAAAGAAGTATACTAAAAATTAAAGTAAAAGTAATCTCAAATATCGAGATCAATGAATTAAATGTTCTTGATGAAGCTTGTGTGTTGTCAGCAGGTGGTAGTTAATTGGTTGACTTTACTCATTTCAGTTCAAAATTACTTTCAAGAATTATGTTTGACGAAGCTGTGTCAGATCTCTGTAACTTCACATGTACTGCCATGACGAATAGCGAAATCTTATTGAAGGTATTGCCGAAGAATCGTCTTTCTCGTTTCTACCTGATTTATGTTGATTAATAGTTACATCCAGTCTCATCATAATTCAAGACACATTTCAAGTGCAGTTATGGAAGTCACGTTACTTTTATTTGAACCCTTTTGATGGACGGTCTCAATATAAATATTTTTTTCATGGATCGCATTAGACGTCAATAGAGCATGTCGATTAACTTGGCGCAATAAAAGTAGGTTCTGATCAGCAATTGATCGTAACGCAGACTCCAGCCGACTTCAACTTGATGTCAAATCACTGGCACAGCAAATCTAACAATTGATTGGTAACTTCGATACTTGAGCTTTGGATGCAATACCACTCCAAGCTCTCTTATATCTCGTGTGAGATTCCTGATTACAGAAGCCGTGTGTACATTGTAAAGCGATATTCAGTGAAGAGCACACAGTTCGTGCGTGCGCAGGTAAAACATTTTACTCCTTGATTCTGAGTCTGCACGTCGATCATTCTTCATGATAAACGTGAAAATAAAGAAATTGAATCTGCTGAAACTAAAGAGAGCAGATATAAATTACATCTTCGTTTGTTGTGGTGAGCTTCTTTGAGTTCTCTGATACACATTTGTAACGGAACCTGGACGAAAATCGTCTGAAGATTTGCAGTAAGATTACTGTATACGAAACTCATCTCCCTCCGAGTCTTAGTTTCTTTTCTGTCCCTACGCTAGAGCTGAGGCCATCACACGGTTTCCCGAGTTGATGTTGCCCAACCATGACAACATTATGCTTGTTCACAAGGCTATCGGGATCTACCTCTTTGTGTGGCATTTGATTATTTTCTGAGCGGGATGTTACAAAATTGTATCTTCACAATTTTGATGAATTGTTTCACGAACAATTGAAACGTAGTAGGTTAGTCACATCCTCCCAAAAAGTTAAAGGAAAGTTGATATGCATACTTAAATTTACTTACTAAAGTCCGTAGAGTATTTTTGTGTGTATCTATGTTTTTCATGTATAGAGTCAATTTTGTTTCGAAGGAGAAATTTGCTCTGTCATTAACGCAAGAAAATGTGTTCCGCAGCAGAAGAAAAACCTCGAACAATATGAGTGTAGACTTTCTCGACTCGATATTGCAGAACGAGGAGAATTTCCTGTGTGTGAGATCCCCAGGGTTCTTTAAAGAGGAGTCGCGTATCTTGAGTGCTAAGTAATCCTCGTAAAGAGCTGGAATCCCTGACTTTTTCTCGAAGCAGGGGAAGTATAAAGTACGCGAATAGTTCATCGTTGTCAGCAACTCCCGGGATTTTTGAACTTATCTTTCTTCTGAAATTACCCCAGCAATCCACCGTAACACCAGGAACACATATATAACAGGCCGTTTTATATTAATGTTTAAACTTTTATTTACTCTTTCCGTAAGCTCTTATTTCTTTCCCCTAGTTCTATGATTCACCAGTCGTCAGCCGAAGACTTATGTTGATCGTGATGGAAGTTGTGAAGTAGTTCGAGTGGAAGCTGCACACGCTTAGAAATTCTTGAATGTCTTGTTTTGCATTGCTGAGTGTCTGCCAGTGTTCCCTTCGTTACGTTGCTTAATACCACGCTTGTGTTGTGATAATTCTGTTGTTATGATTATTTAACTCCTATTGAGCTGGTACTCCAATGAAAGCGTGTCGGATCTGATCTTTTTATTAATAATTTAAATCAGCGTTTCTCAACCTCTGATGGCCACGTTTCCCTTTCCCCTCGTCTTCCGAGGGGCCTAACACTCGTGTCCCCCTGCCCTTCAATTATAAAAATGCAGATTTTGTTCGTGGTATTACTTGAAAATTATGAATCAAAGTAAAAATTTTGCTGATCAATTCAATCAATGAAGTACTTGCATTAGGGCTCGTGTGACGTGACCTCTTATGTCTGGCTCTTTCTTGGACACAGCATGACGAATATCATTCCCAAAGAATGACGAATATCATCATTTCTACTGTACTTAGAAACGGTTTCTGTACTTCGTTTCAATGGTCATGTCAGAAAATTCAGGTTTGCAAAGATATGTCGTGGCGGATTGAATAAGCATGATGAATGTGTTCTCACGAAGTAGTAGTTCTTGCTTCAGCATTCTGAATCGTAAATTTTAGGCGCCCCTTCGTGGCCTCCCGGTCAAAGACCTGTGCCCCTCTTCAAGACCACAGGAACTCGGTTGAGAAACACTAGTTTAAATAGTCCATATTCGTAAAAAATTAAACCATGCTATGTACGAACTTGTCAGCCCCTGTTAACTACAACATTTAAAGTGATTGATTTCATAGTTTTTAGTGAGACATGCTTAAAAAGTGTTCATTATTTCCACTTAAAAATAATGTTCATTAATCCAAATAGATAAAAAAGACTACGCATGAAATTTTTTCACGTCTGTAACTCTAGTTTTACTGCTTACTTCGGAGGCTACCTGTGGGTTCATCTCTTTATCTCACTCAGAGTGAATAAATTTCTTTCATTCAAACTCTACGGATTTCTGTCTCAATATTTAATTACTCAATTATGATGCATCGAAAGAAATCTTTCTCGCCTCCTTGGGGAGAATCTTTCTCGTAGAAAAATTAAAAACTCAATACATAGTCGATTGTACTGCAAACCGTAAGCAAAATAAGCAGCATTTTTCAGTATGACGTTGAGATTTGTAAAGTTAGTTTCATGATGTGTAACTTTGTGGGCTGTGGAGGATGAAGTTCAGAGGAGTAGCTCACGAGGAAGAGAGGCTGGTGAGCAAACGTTGAAACTGACTAAAAGCTGTATTACGTGAATTGAATGTTAAAAAACTCAAGTCATTTTGAAACAGTTGTCTAATATGTCAAAAGTTAGAAATTTTATGTTTATGTGCCGCTGAGCTCTGATTTGAAATGTGTGCGTAAAAAATAATCTTGTAATTTTTAGAAAGTACGTTGAGCAATACTCTGCTCATCTATTCAATATGCAGCTCGCTCAAATTGATGTTTTCCCTTGACAACGCAGTAGACTGGCTACTTGTTGACATACTTGTAAGTGCAGTGTTTTTTGGAGCATGTTATTCACTGTTTTTCGCTTTCGCAATTCGCAGTTGAGGCTGTCGTGTGATGAACGTAATAGGCTTATAAATGTGAATCATTCTGCATTAATGTTGTATAGACAGAAATAGCTTATTTTAAAGTAAGGCTGCACACACCTACATTTTTCGATGTTTGATTATATGTTGATATAATGTAGAGATTTTTTAACCGTTGTAACCTTTCGGGAAGTTTACGAACGTCTCAAAAGATGGTAACATCAAGATAAAATTTAATATGTGCTCTATCTTGGCACTTAACGTGCATTAATATTTATGCTGCATGATAAATCCTTTGTGCATCAAGTATGAAATTACAACAGATATTTCCTTTTTCTTTTCTCTTCTTCACATAGGCTTTAGAAATGTTGCTTCTGTTTTTTTCTGCGTTGAGTAATTTTCATACGAGTCTGTGAAAAGTATCGCCTGTGTTTACATTCGATTTTGAGCTTAAGTGCTTCAGTCGTGCAAGTAAACAAGGAGATTTAATAGACGCTATATTATCACACTTTAATGTACAATTTGTATTTTGAAGCATAAAAAATTCTTAACTAGTTATGATCTCGATGTTTTATTCATGAAAGTGTGCCAGATATCATCACAAGTCAGGCAGTTTTCATTTCAACTTTTAGAAGACTTTACTTGCCAATTCCTCGTTGAAACTTGAACTTATTTCCCTCAGTGGATGTGCTGAAGAGAAATGTCCTGAAGCGAGTCTTGGAAACTTAGCGCTCTTTCGAGAACGGGTTGAATTGCTGAGTTCATTATGAGTACGGGGTAGAGAAGTACTAGTCCTCATTTTTGATTTTTTTAAGAGATTCGTCGTTTCTTACATAGTGTCTCAACCATCCACTCTAACGTGAGTAAAACTTGTTGCTGACGACTGCAGTGAGCTCATCTTCGTAGTTAAGCGAGTCTGATAATCTCTGTTTTCCTTTATTTTATTTCGTGGAAGAAGCCAGCTCATCGTAAAACTAATATCCTGTATTAGTGCTTTCAATATTTTATCAGACTCTGTCATGCTAAGCTTCACCATATCATGCGTACATGTAAGCGTCAATCTGAAAATTCCCTCATCTAGGGACGTGCTCCGTCACTGTTCAAACATCGATCAGCCATCCGTGTTTGTAGGACAAATTAATCAAGAGTTGTATTTATAATGAAATAAAATGTTTTAATTATTAGTTTGTGTTCAAAAAATCTAACGAAGGAAATGAAGAAAAAAATTAGCATAATTTCCTCATTTCTTCATCGTTGAAAAGAGCAACGTGTCAGAATTCCGCTCTATTGTCGTTCAAAGTAGAAAATTTGCGTTCCCATTCACTGAAAATCCGGGCGATCCAAAAATATGCGTGTCACAAAAAATCAATGAAATGAACAGCAGCTGTAACTTATCCTATCTATTCACCTTTGGGGAAAAAATAAGCTGTATGTGATCCTAAAAAGGTGTTTACAGCAACCCCAAAATTAAAGTTTTCAAAGAAAAATTACTCTATGCTACACTTGATATTTAACATTTTCTTAAGATATGAGTATATAGAGTAGAATAGAATAAGAATAGAATGAGGCTATAGGAACGAACCTTCTGGCCCATTCTTGGGTCGGATAATTACTTCGATAATTATTCGGTTGTTTACCCAAGTCCCATGCCGTATTTCTAGCCGCGTCAACCATGTCGGCAGCGGGATTCGAACCCGGGTCTTCCCGCTCGCAAGCAGATTCGCTCACCAGTCGACCAAGCTGGTGATGTCACAGCACTTTTCTATCCTAATTTGTGTAATGAATTATTGAGAGTTTGATACCTAATTATTGATTCGAGTGTACATCTCCATCAGGTAATGTACCTTGGGAAACACTCACTCGCCAGTAAATCGCGCTGCCCATAGTGATGACACTTATATCTTCTTGCTGTGTATTTTGTTTGTATTTTAGGTGAACTTGTTTTGCTCTTGCACTCTTCTCGTTCATTCTCATAGGAAATGTCGATACTTGGCAACTTAAAGCAAGTATCGTTCTCGTCCCTTCCTTCTTTTGACTCGACCTTTCCATCTCTTCTGAAATCTTGCTCTGCCTTATGTACAGTTAGCGACGAAATTATTAGTACACCGACCAATGTCTAATAATCTTAGACATTTCTTATAACGTGATGGTCGTATGATTCCAAACTTTTTATGCGGTATTAAGAACATTAATAGGATTTTCAGACCGGCAGATTTGACTTAACAAGTTCAACAAAAACATTATGTTAAAAATCAATTGACGCAGATATACGTACAGTTGGAGCAAGGAACACAATAGTATTAATAGTGAATAGTGTGACCTTTTATCTTCATAACTTCCATCAAGCTATTTCTAACCTGTGCAAACAGAAGTGAACATGCTTGTTGTGGTATATTATTCTATTCATCAGGAACATGTTCTGATTCTTCAGGGCTTTTCGAAGCCTGACGATTTATTCGAACTTTTAATTTTCGCCTTAGATTGTCAAACAGATTCAAGTCACGACACGTCGAAGGCCATATCAAAACTGCATTTTTGTTTTTAGTTACAATGCAGTAACAGATGTAGACGCATGTTTGGGGGCATTGTCGCGCTGAAATTTAAACTGGCGGCCGAGCCCAAGATTTTGCGCCGAAAACTTGATTGCAATCAAAATACCAGTCCTACTTGAACTGAAACAATCCCGAAACATCGGGTAACTACCTCCATGCGTCACCGTTGGTGCGGTGTTCGTGGGAAGAAAAGCCTCATTTCTGACGCAAAATCTTGTTCACCTTGTTATTTCTCAATTAGTCAATTTTTGTTTCATCATTCCATAGTACTCGTTCCCAAAAGCAATTTTTTTGTCAAAGGATGTTTGAGGAAAATTAGAGCGTGCGGAAAAATGTTGTCTTGTGAAGAAACATCCGCCGTGACCTATGTCCATGTAACCCAAATGTATTTAAACAACGTGGAATTGTACGAGTACTTACGTTGATGCCTTGCGTATCCAAGTCTTTGGTGATGTCTTTCAATACCGCTCGTGGGTTCATTCTAGCCTCGCTATATAGTTTGCGCTCAACTCTTGGTGACAATTTCATCGGTTTTCTACGTCCAGGCAAAGTTGCTGTCGTTCCGAACTCCTTAAACTTCCTGATGACATATTGTACGGTAGATCTAGGGATGGCTAAACATTTTGGAATAGTTCCGTAACTAATACCGAACTGGTGAGAGTCAATCATCCTTTACCTCAACTCAGTCTTGAGTTTTTTGGTCTTAACCCCCCTGGGGTCAAAATGAGATTGACAATGATGGTGCTTATTGCAGCACGTATGTTCGTTACTGTAAGTAACGCTATTTACTCTGCTAAGTAAATATTCTGCAATATTCAGCACAGAAAATAAAAATGTAAGTTCCTTATTTTTTATTAGAGTGTGAAATAATAAATGTTAGAAGAATTAAAAATTTTAAAATAAAAGTTTACAGGCATGAATCAACGCCTCTTGAATGGAAATGTTTTATGGTACGAATATTTTTCTTAATTAATATTTTGCATGATGTTTCTAATGAATTTAATGCATTCAAACTTTCAGTCTGAAAACTGAGTCTTAAATTAATATTATTGTATTTAATTTAATTTGGAATCACGCAAGCGTTAAATTTTATGAAATGATTTAAAGTATTGAACATTGGTAGGTGTACAGATAATTTCATCGCTGATTGTAATGATTAACAACCTGAGTTCGTACTAACCATCGGAAGAAAAAAGTTGATTCTAGAGCGGTGTAAAAGTTGATTATTCCACATTCAGATAGAAATGTCATCTGCTGTCGAGGTTATAATTAGAATAAAATAAGAAAAGTTGGTAAACGATTAAGATGTGTTATCTTTTTAAGAATGGGGTTTCTTTGAGCAATTCATGTTATAAATTTTTGTATTAATGTGGAAAAGTTCGACGCACAGCACTGCCGGTGGCAAGAAAACTTAGCAGTTTTTCTGTTATTGTTAGGAACGATTTTTGTGAAATTCCTGTACATAAATTGCTTCAAAAGTAGAAAATACTCGTATTTATGGGTTCGTGATATAAAAACAACGAACTGCAATAATGTATCCTCAGCTTTCACAATTCTTACATGCAACGACTTACGAAAAGTTGAATTCAGACGTCAAATTGGATTTAATTTTTTCGCATAATTGCTTTGGAAAAGAGATTACAGAAAACTGTGTTTGAAATTTCTCTTTTTGTATGTCTTTCCCCGTATAATGTTGAAATGGTTTATACAATCTTTAAAACTTTTATTCGCCACGATCTGCGTCACTTCTCGATCGAAGATCTCAACCGTGATGAATGCCGTTGTTAAATAAATTAACTGCGGTAGTTAAACTAGGAATAAAATACTAATAATATAAAAAGGGTAATAACTCAAATACTGAAAAGTTCAGCCTTCCAATACTAGCCTGAGATCAAACCAAAATATTTCAAGTATCTTGGACGTCTCTTTCCTAACACGCGGAGAGCACGGCGTGCGGTCATGCCACGAGTTGAACGCCTGTTTGCTCTCGATGTTTGCCTTGAATATAAAAGTATAGCTTCCTTTGCTTCAGTCTAAAATTATTAATTAAAATTATGACATTATTTTCGAATAAGATAAAGCTAATATAGCAACAAGAAATCTGGAGAAAAGCGATGACGACGAGGTGACGCTATTATAGTTACGTTATGCCTTGAATTCGGGCCTAAGTGAATATGTAGGCCATTTAATGAAATAAAAGAGGGTGTTTTCATCATTATGAAAAGAATGTTTATTAAAGAATCAGCATTAGATGTATAGTTTCTGCAAACATCAACAAATTGTACATAGAACTTTTAATTGAACAAACTATAAGTATGAATTTTAGTGCGAAATAAATTATGATTTTCTCCCTTTCCGATTAAAATCTGTGAAAATCCATGCTCGCATTCATGGACATTGGATTACTAACTAGCTTTTATACCTGTTTATTCTGGCTGGAACTGAGCATTAACTTGAATTGAGTCCGTCACTTCTGTCCACCACAGCAGCAGTCTTGCATCGCGCCACTCACCTCAGTCGTGTAAAGCAATTGCGATGTTATATCATGTACTGAGACACGAGAAAAGCCTCAAGTATCCTTTGTAATTGTAATCTTAAAAACGTCTGAACCATCGAGAAAAATATATAATATACGCTCCTAGCTTTCATGAGTTACATTTTTGTATAATTTTTTCTGAGTCCAGTTTTGCGATTGCAGTAGACGTTTATTTTTAAACGGCAGTAGATTTACTAGCAATGATTTACGTATCATTAATTTGTGGAAATTTAACTGTCATTTCCATTTGCCCAATTTAACCTGTCGCTTGAAGAACACTTTTTAACGTTAATTCTTCCTACTTCTTAGTCCAACAAGATCGTGTAAAGAAGGTATAAACGTTAGCTTATAATTTTTTTTTAAAACTTCTTAGGCAAAAAATTGTAAAAGTTTCTAATCTGCAATTAAACTTTAAGACTGTCAAGTGGGGTAAATAGTTTTTTACTTCTTGAGAAAAAGTTATTCTCTCATTATAATTTTGACTTCATTAGGCTTCTTTTGAAGTTAAAAACCATAAACTTTTGTTTTCACTTCTTCAGTTAAAAGGAAGAATAACGGTGTAGAAACTACCTGCTTCCACAGCGCAAAAAAAAACTTGGCATCATTTTTCATATTTTATTTTTACCCAGGAATAAATTTTCATTCAAGCCTGAATTGTTCATAGTTGTTCTAATTGACCAGTATTTCTAAGAAAATTGCAGTGGTTGTGCATATGTTGATTAGATCTGAAATATTTGATGAAGTTTTGATTGAATAAGTTAGTTGTTATATCTGAAAAAATTTCAATGTATTTAAATTTAACATGAATGTAAATAAAACACGATTGTACATCATTACTCATAAATAAATATTATGTCCAACATTATGCTTCCAATACGAAAAAATAATTCTGTTCATTATGAACTAATTAGCAGGGTTTTGAATTTGATATTGTCGCGGTTGTGGCTATTTTAAATTAATGTAGAACCAACGTGACTTTAGTGTGTTTCTTCCATTGTGCCAGTAATTAACAGCCTGTTTAGTCATTGTGTTATTATGACCCTTAAGAAAGTGGAAACGCAGTCGTATTGTTTCTGATACAAGTGTTATGAGGACGGTTTAATTGATATTGCACAGTCTTTGCAGTGGTTTTGTACGAGACAGGTGTGAAATATAAACATAACTGTTCAATAGAAACGTTCGAACGAAAATACATAAGATTATTTCATTGGAATGTCGAGAATGAGTATCGTGTATTTCCAGAGAAATAATTATTTTTAAAAGTTTGTTGCATACTGTTGTTTTATTTCTGATAATGCCAAAGAGCAGTGGATGGTAAAATATCTTCACTAATTAGTACTGTGAAATGTTATTTCCGAAGCAACCTGCCCTATTGTGGCGTAAATTGTAATGCTACGAGAATTAAAGACAGTGGCAAAAATGTAGTTAATAAAGACCTATTTCAGTTAGAATAAAATAGAAATAGACCATGCAGTTTCCGCCTATCAGCTACAGCAGGCGCAACCTTCAACCACAAATTTCGATGGACCTAAATTTCAGTCGTGCTCTACAGGGGATATTTATTTCCATCTGCAGTAGTTCAATTGGACTTTGCAGGAACAATGAAATGAAGTACTTGAAAATTATTTATCATAATTTGTATTTCGTTAAATACGAACTATTGTTTTTGAATACCGAAATAAAAAGATACACACACGCAAATGTATTTACAAATTAACAAATTGAAATAGGTAAACTTCTCCATTAATTGTTAGGAGAACCATGTGGAAAACATAGAATGTATTTTCAAGGTTAATTTGGAATTGAACTCTGATAAAATTTAAGGAAAGTTAGAGAATACGTCTGCTTTTTGATATATTCATTCATGTTAAAATATTATTGTTCGAAGCATGTTTATGTGCAAATATTTGTATTGTTTGAGCCCCCTTAGAAAAAGACTGATCTAGTTCTTTTTAAGTCGAGGTATAGACGTGTACACGTTTACTTGTACTGGTTGGAGGACACACGTTACAATATTTAATAACAATAGTATCACAGTACAGGCTTTGAAATGTAGCCATCACACCAGAGACACGAAGTGTCCATGCTAAAAAAATGACTTGAAGATGAAGCTTAAAATAATAAAAATACAATATACTTAACTAATGGAAACGAAAAGAATAACCTAAAGGTAAATATCTCGTGTGCACATTTTGAGAGCGTTGCAAATGATAAAGAAGAGAAGTAAGCGAAATTGTCAGTCCAGGCGAGAAAATAAAAATGAAATGAAAAACATTAATTGTTTTCCGGTTAATGATTCTCGTGGCCGAGGAGCTGAACATTTAGGCTGTTGAAAAACTAAATAACCTCAGATCAAGGTTTTTTCGAGTCATGCCTTAAATTAATGATAGGTCGGCACTCGAAGAAAATATTTGTATTATCATACTAGTTGAAATCACTGCGCAAACTTCGCCTATTGATAATCATGTATGAAGGCTTTAAAAAACATCGCCAAATAAATAAAAAAAGACCCTTTGTTCCCCTCCTAAAATAATTTTTCGTGCAGCAAAGCCGCTATTCAGTTGATGTAAATTGTTTTGTAATTCGGTTTCAGTTACTTGGTGTTAATGTTGGCGAATTATCAAAAAGATGACTGATAAATACAGTATCAACAATTGTATGGTTCCTACATAAAGCTGTCATGGGTCCTTATTAAAAGATCAATTCTGTCAATATACCTATTAATTTTCTGCTAATTTCAATTAGAATAGAATAGAACAGAATAGAATGAGGCTATAGGAACGAACTTTCGGGCCCATTCTTGGGTCGGATAATTACTTCGATAATTATTCGGTTGTTTACCCAAGTCCCATGCCGTATTTCTAGCCGCGTCAACCATGTCGGCAGCGGGATTCGAACCCGGGTCTTCCCGCTCGCAAGCAGATTCGCTCACCAGTCGACCAAGCTGATGATGCCAGTCGACCAAGCTGACATAGAAACTGTCAAAGATGACTTGGAGCACTCACAGATACGCTGCAACCAAGTGTTTTTACGTTGGTTCATTGCATGGTAGTCATCAGTTCATTGCTTTGGCTAGGCTCGTTGGAAGATGCATGCAGGAATTACCATTGCTAAACGCTCGTGTGTGTCACAACACACAGTCAACGAATTTGCGTCATTTGGACGTGCGCTGAAGTGTTATGAGTCAGTATGCAGTGGCTTTGTAGACATACATATTGATTTTACACTCATATATCTTTCTCTGTGGGCTTTAACTTAGTCTTTTCTGTAGAGCCCTTTTTTCCGACTAGTATTTACGCGCTTTAACTTGTGCAACGATAAGTCTCTTGAACATTTCGAAATAACTCGTAAATGTGTGTGCGTGCGTCTATTCACCCTCGTTCATATGACGTTCGACTAAGTGCGAGTTTATCAATGGAGCTCCTCGTTTAAACTCATTTATTCTACCACAGATTTAGAAGAACAACATTTTTACATCAAATACTAGCTGTTGTAATAACAGTAACTATCTCACCAGGCTCGTGATACATGCTACTATCTCGTGGTATAACTTAAATCTCTCACATTAAACTCATAATGCTATCGGTAAAATTCAGAGGACTGAAGTGCTAAGGTAATTTCACTGGAGAACTCAACATAATGACGTGGGCCCCGCATAAGTGTTAATCAAATAATTACGAATCGGAAGAGTCGTAGTTTTCCACGTGTGAATGCAAAGAAAATAATGTGCCAGGATAAATATTGTGATATGGTGTTTATCTGTGCGTTCTCCAGTAAACCAGGACATGGAAAGAATCTGACTCAAGTTAATACGACGATCCTTGAAAATTTGAATGCAAAAATTTCCCTTCAGTGAATAGCTATTTTGATGTAACTATTTTCTGTCTGGAAAAAGAGAACGTACTTTTTTCACATAGTGCACTTTATATGAGGACGATCAATTCATCCATTTTAGACATTGATCTTTATATGCTACCAGAAATTATAGTTTCTTTCTATCTGTGTTGTGTACTAATTCTACTTGTTACAATTAATATTGTTCCGATTGTTTGAGAAGGTTTCTATTGATTTTATGACCAATGAACAACTCTTCACTGGAGATGAACTGATAATGCCGCGGCCGAAAGGCTTATCTTTGGATTCCGGTTGTCTTGTGCGGGTTGCGGCCCAAGACTCGTCAGAGGGCGAAGTCCCATATCAACAAGGCCACGGTCAGAGCTCCAGAACTGGCCGAGCCTCTTCTGTAGGTTCAGCTCTATTTCAAGATCCCATCAGCATCCTAGGTAAGAACAGAAGACATTCTGGCACTTCCAGTGGCTCTTCTCATGGCTCAAGACATAGCGTCAAGTTTTGTGAGCCAGAATGGCTTGACGACGAGAGGAGATTTTCGGAGTCGTCGACAGCTTCCTCGTCGTCGGCTGCTTCTTGCTTCCGATATCGCTCTTTTGACATGCCTTCACAGGCCAGCATTCCGGAAAGCGCTGACGAATCTGACGACGATCTTTACTCGCCTGAGAAGTTGAGCCTTAATGAGTTTCTCACCTTGGACTCCAGCAACAGCAGCATGAACATCTCCATGGACAAAAGCAATTCTACCAGCAACAGTAGCATTAATCTGTCCGATAACCCGTGCGGACAGCATCAGTTCCAGCATCAGCAACCTTCTGTGAAGCCGAAGACACGCCTCGTGACGCGACCACCAGACCGCAACACCATGATAGCTTCTTTTGAACTGAGGGTGCCTAGCCTAATTACTCCTTATTCAGAAGATGATGGCGAACAAGTTCTATGCGCTGCCATCTCACCGAGCAGGCATTCCCCCATGTTAGGGGTTCCCAAAATGCGGGGGCTCACCATCTTATCTCCTCACAATCCTCCCCCTGAGCTGCACTTCGGTTCCAGCATTACCCTCAGGACCAGGAAGGGCAAGACCATCGTTCTCCCAAAGCTTCGTATACCCACTCACATTCCGGATCACTGCTTCTTAGGGTAAGTTACTCGTACTTAATTTTATTATTATTAGTATCAACATTCGCATTTGTTTGTGTTTTAGTGTTTTATGAGAATATGTTTTTGTTATTAATATATTTCCGTTTGAGACTTCTTTTAAGATATTGTTATCGGCCTCACAGATGTACCCTGAAGAGGGTACTCCTAGGAATATAAAGAATGAGTTGTTTTGTATATTTAGCACATATCAACTCTTCAAGCTTAATTGCTACCTCGTCTCCATAAGATTGTCCTGTGCCTCAGTCGCATGGTACGTCCCTGATGTCTGACCTAATGACTGAGCTGGTCAGAATACCTGTTCGAATTAGTATTTCTTAAAGACATTCGCAGCATCATGTGGCTAGGCCAGCAATGCTAGCTGTAGAACTCAATTGTTGGTACTGTTACAGTTATGCTTTGTAATGGATGACTATTGGTATTACAAAATTGTAATTATGATTGTTCCATGACCAACATAACCGTCCATGTATTTATCAGTATCATTATATTCCCTATTAATTACCCATATTTCTATTTGCATCATCGATTAATATTGTTTTTTCTCATCACGTAAACTCCGCCATTCCTGTTAATGTCTCTTTATTCATTTCTATTTCCTTTCAATTACTAGACCACCGTTTCTGGAGGCATTCACTTCAATAAATGCATTATTTCAGTACATTGTCACTTGCCATACGCTCGTTTTCTAGCTTTTACCCCTGCCGTCGCTTCAAATTTGAAACACCCTATGCTTTTATTTTTATTTTGGAAGTGCATTGCTCTGTATTTATATCTTCGTCCCGATTTGCAGCGCTTAACTTCTCGTAGAAATGTCATTTTTATCAAAAAATGTCAATTTCTAGCAATTGTTTTAAACGAATAGAAATTTTTTCCAACTCGAAATAAGTAAGGAAAAGAATAAAAAATGGTGGGATGAATCTATTTTTCCATTCAGGGAAACTCCCTCTGGTCGGAAATGGTTGGTGTATACGACTGTTCACGCTGGTTGGAAACAGTTGACGAGAGGGGAAAATAGTCGAAATATTGAACTCTTACGTTATACAGTAGTACTTGCAACGTTGCACATCATCTAATACTAGTGTACCCGTGCCATCAAATATGATGGCAAATACCTGTTGGAAAGATATTAAATAAAATTACGTTTAAGAACGTAATGCAATATATTTAGTTGTATATATATATATGTATATATATATATATATATATATATATATATATATATATATATATATATATATATATATATATATATATTTACAAAGGACAAATGTTTTAATCGAGTATTTCTTTAATGACAACATTCTTAGTGAAAAACAAATCATCGACCAAATATCCTTGAACATCAGTTTCTTTAATTGCTATTCGTATTTCTTATGCGACTAAGAGCTACATACAGTTGTCCATGAAAGAAAACAGGTGATGGCAAGTATACTCCAACATTTGAACAGGACTTCCTTGAGACTTATTAATCGTCATTGCAAATGCTCGAATTAAAGGGAACTGAACATAACGCTCCTTCTACGAACATTACGCTGGTCATCATCCTCCCGTTCACGCCTCTGCTCCTGCCTTAGTCGCGGCTGAACGTATGGCCTCTAGTCGTTCTTGTGAACGACTTGCGGACTAATCCCGCCTCTGTTGCCTTACAACAGCTTGTTGTTCTTGAGTTAATCTTTCTCTCGCTCTTCTTTTTCGCTCTCAATTCAGTCTTTTTTCGTTTGAGTGGAGTTTCAATGCTAAACCATTTAGCGACCAAGTGGACTATTCGGTCGCCTTTCACGGTCTTTGGGAGAATTGTTCTAATAATTAAACGGTGAGCAATATGAGGTTGCTACTAGGTTTGAACGCGGCGGCATGTTACAGCGTCGTTCTTTTGGCTGCCTGGCTCTCAGCATGCTTCATTGCATCAGTGTACAGACGGTCTTTGTGAGCTTAAATGTAGAAACTAGAGAAACAAATTGGTCGCTAAAGGATTAAGCTTATTTCAAAGGTAACTTATTTTTCTTGTGACAGTAATAAATACTTAGAATTCAGTATTTTTGAGCCGCAATAGAAGAAGTTATAGCCATTCGTGTCATATCCTAGATACAGAAATTCAGCATTACTGAAAGCAACTGCGAGCTTGTGTGTGTATTGTAATATGCAATACCCCGCCGAACTCGGTATCCACGATACGGACTCGAGTATATAAGGCTCTGGATCTCACGTATTTTATTGAAAGTGACATCATAGTGCACTTGTACAGCGAAAATGATTGTATTAATTTGCTAGTGAGCTGAAACCAAGACCGCCAGTGCTAATTTCTTCCCATCTGTTCTTAAGTGCATGACACGAAGCATATAAATAAATCTGTGCTACTAATGTTTTTACCATTAATCTACGATTAGTAGTAAAAATATGTGATGCAAAACAATGTTCTCAGTAGAACTGTCAGTTCACTGAGACCTTATCATTTGCCGACTGTGTCCCGAGTTTCTACGTCAATTTGACGCTTGGCATTGCGCGCTCCATGACCAGCCTTAGTGCAAATATAATTCTATATATAATGCACAACCGTCTTTGACATTCATTAATGAGCTGCATGCTCAATAGAGCATCCACAGGGATGAAGTGGTATACTTTCACACTGCAAGCTTTTAATTTGTTCCTCAATCATAACGAAGTGAAAATTTCAAACATAGAACATCAAGGGGGTAAAAACAAAAACTGGAAGCTTGCACTTGTTAAATGGTTTTCTGAAAAGTTGTTGTTTTATTACACCTAATGACATTGTGCTGCTCAAACAAACCTCTTGAAAATATCCTAATTTATTTGTCGCCTATTATCAGTTTTCAGTTGATGTATGGTGTTGCAACACACACGAAACATGTATGCGCGTGTTATGAGTGACTTGCAACAGTGATTCGTGCTGTTGTAGATCGGATCAAGATCGGCAGTTTTAACGCAGTGACACACATGCTTGCATTAAGTTGGTCGATCTCGGGTGTAGATCTCGTACATACATACTTCGATGGACAATGCGTCTTGAAGAGTACAATGCGCCGAACGACGCTCACTGCGTTGTGCAGTTCAAGATGCGAACTTTAGGCGTCAGTGTCCCTTTCGTTTTGTGAAACATTCTTTATCATACAAATGAATTGGGTCAGGTGGCTTTGTTTGGATAGTAATGGTGGAATTGTTTGATACAAGGGTTTCTTATTTTGATTCTGTAAAAATGACACATATCTCACTAATGAGAAATCTTTTACATGGCAATATGAAAGCTCGGGAAATTTATCATTTTCATTTTGAAAAACGCTCCACGAATAAGCTCAATCATCCTTACTGTCAAATTAAAGTACGTTTCAATGACCTACCTATATATAATATTGAATTATACAATGACTTTAAAACTTTAATCATTTAAACATTGGAAGTTTTTCACTATAACACATTCAATAGGAGGAACGTTGTGAGAAAGTTCAATTTTGAGATCACACATCAGAGCCTTGTCACATCTATTGCTGTGAATCAGAGGAGTCTATTTTCGAAAACATGATTCATTTTGTGATGGAAAGAAAAAACAGTGAGTGAAATATTTTTTGAAAACAATGGGTATATTTTCGCGTTCAATAATGTTCCTAAAAACTTTATCTTGAGGAAACTATGCAATGAGGACTCAAGGGAGGCAAAATTTTTATCATACTTTTGTAATAGAAATGGTTTTGTATTCTGAGGCATTATTGATTCTTTGAATTCTTTATCGATCTTGCGTGCATAACAACTAGTTATACAAAATAAATCAAGCGGTAATCTACTAGATAATTATGGAACGTTTAGTTAAGCTGCTGTGCAACTTGCAGTTTGATCACAATTTTTACTTACATAAACATATGAGTGAGCTGCAAAACCAACTTGTTTAGCGACTCCTCTGCTTACGACGAACTACAGTAGAGTATAAATTGTTCTGTTGTCTAAAAGTAGAGAAAAACAAACTTCTTCATGTTTTTGTGGTAAACCTCACGGTTATACGTTTTCTATTGTATGATAGTGTTTTTATTTCTCCATTCATGGGATGGGACCCTTACGCAAGATCAAATAATATGGGAACCTCTAGTTACCTCATTAATTCTGTAAAAAGTTTTTATGATACATTTCAAGAACGTCGGAAGAAAGTGTCGTTCTCTAGCTGTTCACCTCCGGCAATCCTAATCTCTCACAAAGGGTTATCATTTTTCTCTATCCTTGTCAGCACATTCTTCGAATTACTTAAACTTTAGGATTTCTTTGGATACCTACCACAGCGTTAGCAATGCTTGTTGCTGGCATTTTTGCAAGTTAAATTTTGGTTATTATAAAACGTCTTTTTTCTATTTTTAAGTTCCTGCAACGCGAGAGACCGGCGTGTGGCGTCATGCACAGGTGTCGCCTGATACAAAGCATCTCCTTCATTTTTGGTGTGTTCGTTTTATCTAGATGTTCACTGGCACCACTATTGGTCCTTTAAAACGAATGCTGAACTAAAATATGTAAAATACAGTTCTATTAGGTTTCGAAACGTGTTTTGATAAATCAGCTTTGATGACTTGCAAAATTTGACACAAAATGCGTTCTAGAAACTTTCAATTTCATTTAGAGATGTGGAGAATACGAGGAATTTGTACAGCTTTCAACAAATTCCGTCGCTACTGCAACTGACAGTAAGACCGATGGCTGTGCTCCAAACACGTAGGATTCAAATCCACAGCTATGAAAAAAGCTTGTTAGTATGTTGTAAGACTGAAATTAAATTTTAGGCTTAACCATCGTGTCTAATATAGTTTTTAATTCATACACACCTTCGAAATGAACGTCATCGAACTAACTCTTTGTAAATAAATATAAACACTGCTACTCGCCTACTGAGCGTAAGAACTGATGAAAAGTTTCCTCGTGTCTGCGAGTGGGAGAAGACCTCTATTTGCCCATTAATACAATTATGAACTTGATTAATAAGTTATTAAATTCAATATTTATTAATCGCAGGTTTCAGCTAAAATCGAAACTGAACTGAAAATCTGGAGTTTCTTGCTGCTGATTAGGGGTTCATGGTGTGTTGTAGTAGTAAATACACTTTTGTTCCGTGATATTATGATGCTTATTAACGTAACTTGATATTTGATTATAACTAACCTCTATAGGGTGATCTGGTGTTAGCATACTTCTTTATTCTCTTTATTCCAAAAATCAAACAATTAACGAGCAACAATTATTCCCCCGTCACCCATGGTATTTCTGCTTCAATTTGAGTAAAAAAATTCATAGGCTCTCCAAATTTTTTCCTCTCGTATTTCTAAGAAAATACTCAACATTAATGAAAGAAATTTGTACATCGATAAATTTGTAATTTGTACACTTTTTGGTACATGTATTATTATTCACCTGATTTAGGAACATTTTGTAAAATTATATAATTTTTACAACTCAGTAACCTCAATATCCGTCACTGACAACTTAGGCATGGATTTGAGCAATCTTGGCCAGTTCACTGGCCACGTCAGAAAAAAAGGCAAGTGATTTTTGAGTCGAGCAAATAATTTTTTCTTTTGGAATGTCCATTTATTAGCTAAACATTACTCTATTAGAAATACCTTACTGACAGAGCACGAAACCTTTTTTCTGTAGCTTTTAGAAAAGCTGCAAGAATGCCACTTTTTTCATCCAGCATTAAAGTTGAATAATGTCGAATTTGTTTATCGAATTGGTTGGCTTCATAACTCTTCGGAAAGCTGCTGCGTGGTGCAACTTAGTCGAAGAACTGCCTCTCTAATTATAAAAAAGTGTGGCATGTGCCTGCTTCAGGAGGACGAGCTAGAACTCGATGCATGTTTCCTCGATGTATCAGAGGGGATTGCTTTTCTTGGAAGTACGTTACCCCTTTAACGACTAAGTTATTTCTCCTCTGAACGAAACGTTGCGTAAATTACCACTTATCTTGACTCGTTTTTTATGGAACTTCACGAAACTTTAGAACGAAACATTTGGAATATGGGACGAAAGTGAATGATTTCTAATGGACTTCATAGGTCGTTGGTCGTTACAAGGTTAAGGACTTGGCGCTCCAGAGGGATATCCAGCGTTTTATAGCTCTAAAATCACGAGTGCACGATGTGCCTACTACTATTGCTAGTTCATTTTAGAAAAATATTTCAGTTTGGCGTAATCCTTTCATTTTGGAGGAATGACGTTAGTGAGGAAAGCAATAATGATTGTTAGTAAGCAGAATTAAAAAATGATTTCAGGCGCAAAGGTAAATAGTTTGTCATTACTGGATTTATCAAAACAGGTGGATCGGTCAAAATATTAACACCCGTGAAGGGTCTCTGTGATTTCTTGTTACGAGTACTCAAAGTTCCTATGTTTCAAAATACCTCATCTCTAGTTTTTAGACGCGAGCTATTGGCAGGCGTGACTAGAAATGGAGATTGTCGTGCTTTTCTTTAGTAAAGTTTTTACTAGAAATGTCAGTCATGAAAGTAATGTTGGTGGTGATTGGACCATTTTTTGGACTGGCTGTGCATTCGTAATCTTGCTCATGAGCAGCCATTAAATATAAGATTTCTTTTTTCTTGCACGTGGATCAAAAGCTGTTGGCTCAGATTTTAATCTTTAGACGTTATTGTTTAAATTTTGCACGAAGCTTCAATTTAAACCTCGTCAGATTGTTTGAAGTATGAAATAAGAAAATTCAGGGAAGAATATTGAACGTCAGGCTCATGCTGTAGAAATCCTCATTGTTGAATGAGGAAATGATGTGTGACCACGGTATCATTTCTAGACAGAAGTGCTGTAGTGAAATAATAATGTTTCTTCACTCGTCTCTACTAACTCCATCGTTACATCAGAGTGACATGATTCTCGCTACATCTACGCAACACGCATCTGCCACACATTTTATCTCTTCTTTGAGTTAGTTTTTTCATTCAGTTTTTAAAAGCAACATGTAGCGTGGGCAGAAATTCTAATAGTGATAATCTTATTGAGGCACAACCACTCATAGCTACTAAACCAAACAAACTAATCCCGTGGACTGGGGATTGCTTTCAACTGTGGTGAAAACATGGATGACAATTCGTGATTTTCATTAATAATTCAGAATTACATATTTCTGTAACTTTTTGGCAGCGAAAAGAAAAACTGTGAAAAATTTGCAAAAATAATAGATGCAATGTAATTGTTCGCATTTTTTCATTTTTACTACTTGTAACTTGGAATGTCAGCGTAAAACATTATTATTGTTTTATCTTATTTGTGCGTCATGGTTTCTTAACATTATTGTGTTTTTGTTTAACAGAAGTAGTTTTATTATGGTTACATTTCTCAAAGTTTTTTCAATATATGCTTCAGAAAATGCAAGCAAAAATGTGCGTTCATAATTATCTGACGTTTTCTTTCTACGCGTTTTTTTATTTCACAACAAAGGAAATCTTACCACCGGTACTATCGTGAGAAAACTTGTACATGTCAAATTCCTGCCATGATTAGGAAAAAGTTTTTTTACAATATGAGAGCAACAAAATCAAGTCACCGAATGCTTTGAAATTAGTAAAAAAATAGTCTCGCAGAATTGTTTGTCGCTTTGTGTGAATAGCTCTACTAGCCTATCAGTAATAAACTCATGGTGAAGTAAAGTCATACATAGTCATACCATGGTTCTGTCGTCTTCAGTACGTTATAATGACTTTGAATTTCCGGGATGTGTATTGCTACTAACGAAGAAATCTGGGACGCTTTTCGCGGGAGTCTGTACTGGGTTTATTTCTTTCACTATATCATTCCATTATGATTTTTATTCGATGTCTTTATGATAAGGGAGGCTGAAGTATCTTTTGTGCGATTGTCGTAGTTGCTGTTAACATATTCTTTTTTCCTCACCTTCCAATCGCTTCGAAAAGCAAGGCTTTCTTGTTTGCCCTCTGTCACGGGCTGTGCTATCGTAGACGGGAAAACGTTGTACTCTAGTATTGCTGTAATTACCGTAATTAGGTGGAAGCAATGGAGTGTAATATAATTATCAGTTGTAAAGCTTTTAAGCTCTTGTTCAGAGTAGAAGTATGTGTCCAATTAAAGTACGAAGCTCGGAAGATTTTGTGATGGAAGATTGTAGCCTATAGTTGGCATTCAAGTTTTCTTACGTATTGCTGAGGAATTTGGAACTCTATCCATGAATCGTATTTTATTATTAGATCTAATGCAACAGTTTCGCTTGCAATCACCGAAATTTTTCATTTGCGCTCGCGATTATCGAATTATGCAAATACTCGTGTAAATCCTGCAATGAAAAAATGTCACCGCGTTCATTCACCCCGCTCGGCAACCTTCAAAATAAAGGTTTACTATTCGTTTGATCTATGAGGGAACAAGTTTCAAATTCATTTATTTTATGAGAACAATAAATGTTTGAATATTATTTGGCCGTCATCGATAAAACATTGATTTATATTTAATGTGTGGTCATGGAATGTGTTTAGTGATCATTAAAACTGGTAAATCGAAATTTTTCTTCAATTGTGGACGATTTTGTGCTGAAGAAAATTATCTCGTATGTTAAAAGGATGATCATTTAGCTTTGAACTAAAATTTTGCTTTATGGTTCAAAGTCTTTAACGAAAACCTATGAGAAAAACATGCAATTACACGGGATACGTGTTCAAGAAATTGCATTTCAAAATGGGGACCTAGTCCTTCGGAAAAGTACTGGGGCAAAATATTATTTTCACATTCACTAGAACTATTATATCTGCGAAAATGAAGGAATTTTCGTTAGATCATTTTTCTCAACTATGGGGACACTACTTCGTATCGTGTGTATAAAGGGTGTGCGTGAATTTTCCTGATAAGTTTACAAAATTGTTACAATAACATATAAAGGATAAATATCTGGAAATTGTTGCAAAATAACTATACTTATGCATGTCATGATATAGATCATGATTCAACGAAAGTTGTTAGTGTATTATGCAGCATCGCAAGTTTTTATTTCAATTTAAATGAAAATATTTGAATTTATAAACTCACGTTTAAGTAACTAGTTCATTTGTTTTACTTTCCACGACATTTTTGAGCTAGAAATTTGCGTTTCTCTTAGAATTACTAAATAACATATTAATAAAGGCAAGTACTTTTTATAAATCTGCTCGTATTCATCTTGAAGTAATATTAAGTTTATTCTTTGTCACAGGTTATTGTGCATGCTCGCAATTTTCGGCTCAGGGCTCATCTAATTGGAAAAAGTTGCTGACGTAAAGACTGTCCTCGTACGAGCTTATTTTTCCAACGCTTTTCGTTCCTCGGAGGTGTCCCTTGCAACCTAGTGCAGTATCAGCAACTCTTGTAACTGGAAGACGTTGTAGATTTTGTTTGACGGAAGGAAAAAAGCTTGACACTTTCTGTTTACTGCCCTCTTTATCTCGTGAAGAAAACCGTTGTAACGCGGAACTTATTTTCAGCAAGTCTTCGATCCCATTGCTATCTATGGGTTAGTTTTCTGCCCGCTCTCAAATGCTTGAACAAAGGCTACATTTGCTACATAATGATTAGGCTGTTTAATATAAATCTGGGGCATTGTGATTGCTTACTATGCACTCGTTAACTGACATAAACTCGTGTTTAAAGATTGTTCATCATTCATATCATTCATGTACTTCGTAGTATTCTTCAATTGAATTTGCTAAATTGACTTGCAAAAGTTCGTAGTTGGAAGAATTCACTTCCTCTCCATACATTTTGTGTTAGGGGTCACACAATGTTTATAAATGTGGTGTTCTGCTTAGCATGTCTAGTAGAAGCCTTTTATTGGTTTTATGTATTGCTTCTAAATTCCCTACCTTAGTCATTTTCTCAATGTTGTTGCATAATGTTCATGTTAATACAGACCTCAAATTATTTGCTTTGAATTAATAGGTATGGTTCAATCCAC
This sequence comes from Trinorchestia longiramus, assembly GCA_006783055.1. NCBI lineage: Eukaryota > Metazoa > Arthropoda > Malacostraca > Amphipoda > Talitridae > Trinorchestia > Trinorchestia longiramus. The sequence continues at coordinate 110,154 of VCRD01000155.1, forward strand.
AGTCATTGAAGTATTTGGTACTATATCGTTCCAGATGTAAACTTAGAATTTTACTTCTTATAGGACGCGTGAGCTTGTTGCCAGCAGCGACGCGTCCGACTGAATGAAAAGAATGCAGTGTCTCACAACGCATTTTTGACCCTTGAACTTTCATACAGTTTTTGAAAGAGTTTTTGTAATAATAATACATTTTTGTGCTGAAAAACAGCTCTTATCGCCACTTACGCATGTGCAAGAAATCTTAACTTTCATGGCATCAACAAACTCTAATTGGACGTCTGTAAACTTTTAGTATGTCTTTTTTCTGGAAAATAATATTTTCCTTGAAGTTGACTTGTTTCCTAGTATCAAAATGGAGTTTTTCAACTATGTTTTTAGTCGTGGTTCTAGCTGCAGTTGCCATAGCGAAACGAAACAGTTTTTTACTTTTTTATTTTATTTTCCACGGTAGAAAATGCTTTCATCAAGTAGTCAGTCTAATAAGTTTACTTCAGAAAGGCGTCTAATATTCAATAATGAAACGATCTTATTCTGTAGAATTTCTGTGTTGTCGGATTGTGCGAAGACCTACGCTGCTTTCAACGTGTGATAACAGAAGCCTGAGGTGTGTTTTAATTTGCCGCTGTCATTGAGTGCTAAAATGAAACTTGTTTATAAAGAGGTGGACGACATCTGATAACGAAAACGTGCTTCTTTTGACAGCAGTCAGTAGCTGCCATGACCTGAAGGTAACCGTTATGCTCTTAACTTTCCATCCCTCTATTTCGGAGGATTTTTTCTAAGCAGATACAATCTTAAAGCCTAGTAATTTTGAAACGATTATAGGAGTCACATCAGGCTCCTACAATCAGGCGTATTCAGTCTGCGCCTGACGGAATGTGACAATTTGAACCATGTTCTATTTTTTGTGGTACAAAATTCTTCTGGAAAGAAATGCTCTTCATGAGCACATTAATTTTAATCAAGTCTAAAATCCTTACATTCATTTTTTAGGCTTAATTTTGGCTCATAGAATGTTTTCATGGCGTTTCTGTGCAATCGCATAATCATGTCTTTTCTAATTACAGGTAAGACAACACCGGACTCTCACGCGCATCTTATCGTAAATTCAGGCTTATTACACGTGAGTAAATGTAATAGTTTATTTACTATGACTATCATACTGTTTTAGCGAGTGACAGTTTTTTAAATATGAAACAAACTCATTAGCTGAATAACTCGTATCCAACTAGCAATGTTGATCTTTGATTGAAGAATTTTATGCGACCTTTTCATGATTCTTTTCAATTTCCTCCTCCCGGTGGTACAAACTGGTATTTTCTACAGTGGAAATAGGGCATCTGACAACTTGTAGGTTTCTCAGAGCTTTTCATTACAACGCTCTTTCATTGTATGTTGCGGTATACAGAAATCAACGACCGAACAATGACCGAAATATTCATAAAGCAGGTAAAAGTAATATCATGAGGTAGGTTACGTGTGATTTTGTAACCCTGTTGCAGTCCGTTTCGTATGCCAATTTTTAGCTGAGCGCTGAAGGTACCAGAAAGTATGTAATGGAATGTTAACAGTTACTCGGCTAGTGGGAGACTCACCTTAACCTGAACGGTAGGTGACGAAACATACAAACCGCTTGAATACTGGTTCTGTCCTACATTTTGACTCTTTAGAATAAATTAAATGTCTCCTGTTGACGTCTCCAAAGACATCCTGGGTTAGCGGACTTGGTAATTATCTAGTTAGATATTGCTTGACAAAAAAACAGAGGTAAGTTTAGACTTAATTATTGGATGTCAGCAGCGCCCTAAGACTAGTTTCCTTGTATACTTGCTCTGTAATTTGAGTTGGACGTAACTTTGACTAAATGAAGCTATTTGAGAACAGAAGATCCAGACATTTCTCATCAATAATTCTGAACATGCAGAAATGGTTTTTCTTGTTCATTTGTGACCCAGAACAATCTGTTGGATAAAACAAATGATTTATGACTCCAGGAGTAACTGTTCTCAATTACAAATTCACCACAACAAATTATTACTCAGTCACACCTAGAGTAGCTTTTGCCGACGTTCAACCGCGCTGATAATCGAATGAGGGAATCCATTATGATCTAAAGAGCTCCCAAATAACAGATTATTTTCATACATAGCCATCGTGTTGCGTCTTAACTCGTATGGTTTAATTTCCGACTCCAGAAAGCTTCAGTATACAAGAATAAATATTGATATACAGCAGCTTTTGGTGAGGGATATTGTTATACCAGTAGAGGTAAAGAATACAAAATATTATATTAAATTATATTTCAACACGAAATAAATTCGTTAATATGTATAGTCAAGGGAAATATACTCGATCACTAATGAAGTTTTGGACGTATGTTGCAGGCTCATGGTCAAATAGAAAAATGTTTTCATACTTATAAATATATTTTATGTTTTCTGAAATCTGAAATACAGATAGATAACCAGGCTTGACCTACAGTGATTGGGTGTGAAGCGTTTCAACTAATAACATTGAGACGTGTGTCGTGCTTCATACCGCACAGTCTCGACACACCTGCTAGACCAACAGGCTTTGATCACGACGCTCGGGCTGTGACCGAATCCCACCAGTCAGTATTGAAAGAGGCTGTGTGTGGCTTTCTATGTTATCCCATATTAAAAATTGTATGTTTCCCAATGTTTTTGCCGTGATGCTGTAACCCGATATGCCTGAACTGTTAGTCTGAGCCTAATTAGGCGAAAAAGCTTTTTGGAGACCTCGTCTATTTCAAATTCGACTTCGTAGTAAAAATTGATTTTACCAGCATGTCAGGTCTCAGCTACTGAACGCCATTTTTTCAGGTATTTTTAATCTGGGAATAAATTTATTACATGTATTTGTTCAAGAGTTGTATTAGTTGACGTCGTCGTGATCCATGAGGAAATGACAAGCTTTTACGGTGTATAGAGCATACGTTTCGTAAATGGGTTTGCATAGGATTATTTTCATTTTCATATGTTCCCTCTTAGCTAATAGTAGAGTTGTACATATTTCCTCGAATAATGTGAACACATCATTTCTGTTAGATATAACTGATGGTTTTCAGCCTTTTTTATTATCTACCATTTTCTATTGTTAAACGCAGAGGTCAGTCAAATTTCTAGAGAACATTTAACTCTGCTAGAGCGCGACGTCAGAAGACAATATTGGATTTGTGCCCTATTCCACCAGTGTTGTATCTCTAGCTCACTGCTCAGAAAAACATGCAAGGCATTGGACGTCAGTAACTTCAAAGAAGAAACAGCTGAGCTCAAATAGCCTGAGAACTTCTGACTTGGAGGTAAACGCCAATTATTCGTCGAAAAATCCTTTGTTCCCCGCGACTTCATCTCAAGGTCAGGAATTCTAGTCGTTCCATAACCTGGCAAACCACGTAAAAGTTTATTACATATTCACCCGAAGTAAATTAAAAACCCTCGTACCCACATGAGCCTATGCGTTGGCAGTTTGTGTTAACACGTTGCCTCCGATTGCCTGGCCGGTGTAAATCTTCACTTTGTACGCATAGTCACTAGAAGGATCTGAAAAAATTGCAGAACCCAACCTCAGTGGTACACATACGTACCACTTCGGAGTCAACGTGTTAAGGTTCTCCATCACACACACACGTGTATATCTCCAAGTATAACGCGCTTTAATGATTGACAAAAGTAGCATCGCGAAATTATCTTGAGCTGTAATTGATTTCCTTGTGAAAAAATAATTATCATTGCTCTTTCTAGGAAATTGTGTAGATCTCCAAGTATAACACGTTTTAATGATTTGCCAGAGTAGCACCGCGAAGTTATCTGTAACTATAATTGATTTCTTAGTGTGAAAATAATTAGTCTTCCTCTTTCGTGGAAATTGCTTTTCACAGTGGTTATTCCGTGTGAATGCTAGCACCAAGTACTAGGGCATGAGGGATTCTGACTAGTGCTCTGTGAAGAAATTTGGAATTAAGATCGACGGCTTTTTTAAAATAAATAAAAATACTCGCTCTAGGTTGGACTTCCTGAGCCCTTGCATTCAAGAACTCGTTTCCTCTCGAGGTGTCTCGGGTCGAAAAGGGCATCTCAAGAAGGCAAGTGCCGATTGCATAGACTGCGTTAAACTGTGAAGAACATTTCTACAGCATAGCGCGGGCGAAGTTTGCTCAAGATAGACTGAATTGGAGCAAGATGGATATGTATGTAGGAAGTAAATGAATGCGTAAAAAATATGCCTATTAAAAAATTGAAATTGATAGGAAAATGGTAAAATGATGTTGAAATGACAGGTGTAGCTGGGTTGGAGTACAGGATGTTATGGGGGAATATAAGTTGGAACAAAGAGACAAACGCTGGGTTTAGTTTGGAATGAAACACACGGCGGATTGAAAAAAAAAGGTTGGAATGCACTAAACAATTCATGATGGAATGCATAAGGCAATGCAGGGTGGAATGCACAATCCAATACTCAGCAGAATGAAAAAGGAAATATAGCATAGAAGCAAATGGACATACAAGATAGAGTACTGAAACAGCTAAAGAATGAAACGTAAATGGGTATACAAGGTACATTACAGAATGAAATGCAGGATAGGAAGAAGAATTGGATGCATCATCGAGTATCACTATTTAAACTCGTATTAGTTCGCTGCAATGCTTAGTCTGTTTTTTTGAACTTATCGTTCGAAAACACAAGAATACTACGTTGGTGCTATACAACAGCTAAACCAAACATTCCTTTTTCTTGGAGACTTTAATGCACATTCACCTCTCTGGGATGAACGATCCCGAACTAATCGTGCAGGTCGAGTCTTGGAAGAGATGCTAGATGCCTCTCTAGTATGTATAATAAATAATAATTTTCCCACCTACATAGGCAGAAGAGTAGGAACAACATCAACAGTGGACTTATTTTTTGCTACTCATAACTTCGTGCGGATCAGTGAAGTGAGAACTGGGCCAGATCTTTTAAGTGACCACTTTCCAGTGTGCTGCACTTTGGGAGTAGTTCCAGTGAGGCTTCCCATGGGGGTAGCACAGCAATGGAAACTTGGAGCTGCGGACTGGATAAAGTGGACCTCACACTTGAATACTCACACAGACCAAACGCATATGGGCCCGTGCAATGCTATTATGGGCAACGACTTCCTACTGGGTGCCATAAACTCTGCTGCAGAAAAGTTTGTGCCTACGTCAACTGGTAGAACTGGAATCTCCAGAGCTACTCCCTGGTAGGATGCAGCCTGCTCAAGAGCAGTAGCTCAGCGCAGATGTGCTAAAGGGCAACTCTTTTGCTGCCCTTCACAAGAAAACCCTAATAAAATACAAGTGCCTTGAAGCAGTAGCAAAGAGAACCATCCTGCTCAAAAAACGAAATAGTTTCGCCCAGTATGTGAGTGCTCTCACTTGTTCTACTTCCAGGGCATCAGTCTGGCGGTGCATCCGATGCATCAGTGAGAAGGTACGCGTGCCCAACAATCCAATTGGAGGGCCATATGCAACTACATTAGAAAAAACAACAATATTTTCCAACCACTTCAGGAAACATAGTCCGACCACAGCTACCACGGGAAGTGACGAGAGCATTCGGGGTAATAATGCCAATTACTTTGAGACAGAAGAGTCAAGGGAAGTCTCATGTCTTACCATGGAAGAATTGAATTCTTCTGTCACCACTCAAAAATGAAGCACCAGGACAGGATGGAGTGTCTGACAGATTTCTGCAAAAGTTGCCCCTACGTTGGAAAAAGGAACTGCTATGTATTTATAACACAAGCCTTTATACTGGGTGTGTCCCTCCGGGATGGAAGTGGGGAATATGGCTCCTAATTCTGAGACCTGGAGAGGACCCAGAGCAAATTAACTCCTATAGATCTACATGCCTGCACTAGTGTATTGGCAAGCTAATGGAACGTATGATCTGGAGAAGATTAGAGTATTGGGTGGAAATTAATAACTTTTTGCCTGAGGAGCAAGCGGGATTTCGGAGGGGAAAGAGCACAATAGACTCTTTACTCATTGCTAAAGACTTCATTGCCACTACCTTCTCCAGGAAGCAAATATACATAGCAGTATACCTGGATTTAGATGGTGCTTATGACAGTGTATGGCATGAAGGAATAATCTACAAGCTGATAGCATCAGGGTTGGAAAAAACTTACGTGAAGTGGCTCAAAAACTATTTGACGGAGTGAACCGCTTCTGTGCGTTTGGAGGCTGTGCAATCAGAGGGTGTGCCTGTCACATGGGGACTCCCACAGGGAGCAGTTCTTAGCCCACTGCTTTTCAACATCATGTTTTCGGACCTGCCAGTTGCTGATGGGGTACACCTAATCATTTATCCAGATGATATCACCATACTCTCATAAGGTGACTCCCTAACAGAAGTGAGTGCTTGCCTCCAAAGGTACTTGGACACTCTAGCAATTAGGTTTTTTAAAAATGGAAACTGATAGTGAACCCAGCAAAATGTTCACAACGAATCTTCACTAAGAAACACAGCATTCCTGATACAATACTGCGACTGAACAATTCAGCGGTGCGAAAAGTAACTTACCTGAGATGTTGAGGATTGTCTTTGGTGCCTTTATATTATATAGCTTATATTGGAAATTTGATGGGGGACCTTCGGAAAGACGGATGTATGGCGTGCTACGAGGAGCTCTCACAGCGAAGTCACGCAGAAGTCAGCTACAACCACCAAGATTGTGATTGGATTGTCACCTCCTTTATTTTCGTAAATATCTATTTTTCTCCATTTTTTTTTGTCTTTTTCCAACTAACAGGTATTTTCCTAAGTCTGAGGTGTTGCCAGACCGTATGGGCAAACCCTATTAAGTTAGAGGGGAGTGCGTACAAGTAGGACAGGGATCCCTGACTGGATAAGACTGCACCTTTTAGGTAGACTAACCAAAAACATTAGGTATAGGTTGTTAGGAAAATTACTTCATTGTTTGTTCTTTCCTAATTCTTTTACTTTGGTAACCAGAACACTGATATAACCACACTAGGGAACACGTAAATACAACACTTTCGAAATGCCTCAATTTGGAAAGCTCTTTGCGCTTCCTTAACCCTAAAGAACCACCGGACAAACCCAAAGTTTTTCAAACCATTCACAAACACTTAAAACTGCCACTGACCAGACTCTGTGAGATAGGGTCCGGCTACAATGCCTTCACGGAGTTCGAATCTGATGTCAAAAAACTCCTAACCCAAAAAGCCAAGCCAACACTAACGTCTATTGACCTACAAACCAGATTGCCACCTAAAATCAGAACTCAACGGTCCGTTGTCTGCAGGCAAATAAACAGTTAGATTGGAGGAAAGCCAGCAGACGAACTCAAACAGGAAATTACACATTGCAACCAACACCTTGAGGTGCAGGAAATCATCAAGTTTGGTCAATATACACACGTCTTTAAATAGAATTTGCTACCATTAATATGGCCAGTCATGCTCTCCAACATGGAATACTCTGCGAACACTTAAAAATAGCCCCATCTCAAATTCAACAGAAGTTCAATGACATTTGATCTGCTTTAACTGCTATAAAATGGAACAACAGGCAACGAAAGATTGCCCAACCCCCAACCTAACAATATGCTCCGAATGTACGGTAAATCACAGTTACAAAAACTGCAAGTCCTTGACCAAAGAATGCCTGAACTGCCAAGAGGACCACCGAACAATGGCAATGAGCTGCCCAACTAGAAAGGCAATTATTAAAAACAAAACCAAGCTACTGGAAGAAAAGGCTAAAGAAAAACAAGAACAGACATACGCAAAAGCACTTGAAAAGACAATCAGACTGGAGGAAAAGCAAGAAGAACGGGAGAAAAATACAGCACAAATTATGTCAGAGAGCGGTCTAGCCGTCGTGATCATCATAGTCGATACACATGTTACCAACATGATTACCGCTGGCTCCTATAACTGCCACATTAACAAAACACTGAAAAAAAAGCAACATGCAACCAATTGCACTGGACATTAACCCTGACTCTAAATAACTTTTCAATAACGATTCGTAGGTACACACAGTAAACGTAATACGCAAAGAAAAAATGCTGTCGGAATCATACGAGCTCGGAATCACAGGACTCGCATGCACAGGAGGAAGACGAGGAGGAAATGGATGAAGAAGTGATGGAGGCACACGCAATAGCGTTGAAATCCAAAGATAGTACAAAAGCCCCAGGTATGAAACCAAAGCCGAAGGGACTGCCACAACGACAACCAAAACCAGTTGAACACGTAGCCATACGACCGGCATCCAGATACATCACCATCTACATCATCACATGTGATCTATCTGAGGAAGAGCTGTCACTAATGATTCACTAACAACAAGCAAAATATCATCAAGGACCAAAATGTACTTAATCACAGGATGTTGTAAAATTTTTGTTTGAAAACTGTAAATAAAAGAATTCAAAGAAACAATTGTATGGGTTGGAGAACAGATGTTTAAAAAGATTAGATCCGGCACCCAAAGAACGTCTGAAAGGTCGGAAGAGGGAAAGAAGATATCCAGAGAGAGACGACGCTCAAAGTCATGCAGCATAATGTATTGAGCTGGAAAATACACAAGACAACATTAACAAATACTTTTTTTTAAAATGGACCAAGATATAATATTACTAAATGGCCATGGTTGTAAAAATAATGAGCAAATAAAAATATATAACTACATGTATAACGTACATAAAACGAACACGCTCAACGAACCACACTGCGGAAGTGCAATAGCTATAAAAAGGACGCTCACACACAGAATTTATGAATCATACTACAGTGATACGATAAGCGCCACAATACACACCAAATTAAAAAAAAATGAAATTGCATCAGCATACGTTCCGTTTAGAATAGGATATTTGCACTACTCGGATTTTATTCACTATTTAACAAGAGTTATCCCGTATATTTCACCGGCGATTTCAATGCTCGACACACCAGACTGTATTCAGGCAATAACAATGTAATGGGTGAGCAGCTCATACCATTAATGGACAGAAGGCATATTATTAAAGACGGACCACACTTCCCTACACACATAACCCATCGGTCAAAAACATCACCAGATATCATTCTTGCCAACACAAAAATATATAACACACATGCACAAATAGGCCCAAACACACCAAGTGACCACTACCCTATCATTTACACTATCACTACACAACCCATACAAATTCCCATACGATCACGTAAAGCATACGATAGAACAGACTGGACCCGATATAAAGATGACCTGAAGGATAATCTTGTGTTTGACTTGCGAGTAACTACACGAAGCCAACCAGATCAACAAGTAAAAGAATGGACCACACAAATTCAGACACCAAGCAGTAACAGAATCCCCATAGTCACACACCACACTTTAATACATGGTTTAAGATCTCATAAAATAACTGTATTAACAATGTTTTACGATGATTTATTTAAAGAAATACAGGACTATGGGCCATCACCGGAAAGAATGAGCAGACTGAAAAAACTAAGACAGGAAATAGCGGAGGAGTATAGAGCGAGAAAGAAAGAAGCCTGGGATAAGCTTCGATTTCTGGAAAACCATCAAACGAGTAACGAGGCAAAACACTGAAAAAGAGCAAAGATTCTTAGTGAATGACCAAAATGAAGAAGTGTACGAAGACAAAGGCAAAGAACAACTCTTTCCTCATTATTGGAGCGGCATATTTCGGAAACATAAGGATGAAGAGGACGAAGTAGATAGGTAAAACCATGTGAGAGTGCAGCAATATATGGAGAACAAAGAATCACAATTAATACATCATGACATAAATGATTTCAATATAATTAGACGGCATACGTCATTCGAAGAAATGAAAAGATATATTACAAACTTGAAACATGAAACCGTGAGAGAAGACGACATAACCAAATACCAACTTATTAATCTACCAAAAAACATGATGTCCAACCTAATTACAATCATGAATGCTTCCCTATCGTTGGGATATTTTCCCCAGCGATGAAGAACATCCATAATGATCTTTCTACCAAAATTCAATAAGTTACCTACCCAACACGGAAACTATAGACCCATATCTTTACTTAGCATTCCCGGAAAAATTTTAAAAAGAGTCGTTAATGCAAAATTCACCGACTACGTAGAGAAACATAACATTCAAAATAATCATCAGCATGGATTTAGAAGTGGTAGATGAACAAATATAGCAGTAGCATTAATGCATGAAACAATAATTGCCAAACACGTAAATAAGGAATCAACGTAATACTACGGGATATCATTAGGTTATTTGACAGGGTGTGGCACTTAGGAATTAAATACAAGTTACTTATCAACAACATCCCAGATTACCTAGTCCGTATTATAAATAGTTATCTCATAAATAGGACTGTTAATATTAGGATAAATAATTACACAAGACCCAGTTTCGAAATAGCCAGCGGGGTAACCCAGGGCGGATGCCTCAGCCCAACACTTTATATTTTACACACATGATTTACCTGATCCCTTAAGAAACGACATTAACATAGCGTATGCAGATGACATTACTCAGATTATTTCGGAAAGAGGCTCTGAAGGCAGAATGAGAAGGACAACAGAACGAGAAATAGAAAACATTAATGACGTTGAAGACAAATGAAAAATCAAAACTAATCAAACTAAATTTCCAATAATACCTTAAATAAAGAAAAAGAATGAGCCTATAAGTGTTGGAAACACTGCCTACAGTTACAATAAATCAGGGAAAATGCTTGAAGTTATTATTAACACTCAAAGATTTTCGACTACGCTAGACAAAGAATTAAATAAGCAGGGTATAAATTAAGAAGCTTATATAGATTAAAGGATTTAAATAGTAACAATAAAAGGAAGTTATACACTGCCTATGTAAAATCAGCACTAACTTACCCTGCCGTTCCACTCCATATAGCTCCAAAAACAACATTACGCAAGATCCAAGTAGTACAAAATGACGCCTCCCGATTTGTACTAGGAATCTAAAAAATAGATCAAGTACCGTCAAGGGATATCCAGCGACTGACTGGCATGACACCAATTAATATATTTATACACAATCAATCAAAGAACATATGGGAGAAGTAAACAGATTTATCGACACACGGACAGAAAATTTGATTGATCTGGGTGACAATCCAACCAGAAAACTTTTCCCCTTTAGCAGAACAACAACACATGGAACAGTTTCACAGGTCATAATATAAACACACCTGACCTCCCTGCCGGGAACGCCCTATTCTGCTGGGCCGGCCGGTGCGGGGGAAACAATACACACACACGCATTACAAACTATAGAATAAATTTTCCTATATTTCCTTCGTCACCACAACGGTCTGTATTGGGCGTGGACTGGCAACCACGCAGGAAGGAATTAACGCAAACATCCATTTGGGGTGGACCTGGGAGACGACTCATAGTCACTGGGTGAAAAGAATTACATGAAATCGATACCGAAATACTTTCGAACTGTTTCACAAATCACCACGGAACAATAAACTTTAAATACAAAAGCTAGATAGCAAACTGAATAAAACACGCCACACAACCAACAGGTACACTTCAGACTTAGCTGAAAGTGCCGGTTCTTCATTTTTCCTTTTTCTCTTTCTCTCATCTTCTTCTTTTTATCTTATTTCCACTTCTTGATCTGTTTCTCTCCTATATTCTACCCCCTCCGCTCTAAGGCTATCCAATCACCGAACCGTCGGAAAAGGATACACGTGCTGCGAGCCCTGTCAGCGGCACGTTGGGATGTATCTCGCTTGCTTCTTCGAGTGTATATAGCATTTATCAGAAACAAATTAGAGTACGGATTGCCTGTTTGGGGAATGCTTTGGTCAAGCAGCCTCAAAAAACTTAGTCATTCAAAATATAGCGTTACGCAGCATATTAGGAGTGAGGAAAACCAGCCCAGTTTTGTCCCTAGAGTTGGAGTCAAGGATACTACCACTGGAGCTGCGGCTCCAATTGCTGATAGCTCGCTAGTATATCCGTCTCATGAATAGGGGGAACCATGACTATACGTTGAAGCAGCTGGGACTAGCAAGGAGAGGGCACCAAACAGCATTTGAGACCCTAGCAAGACAAGTCTTAGTCTCAATGAAGCACCCATCCCACGTAGAGTCCGAACGGGAACCCTGTCCCCAGTGCCACCTCGGAGTAACTTTCCAAATTTCATCTGAGTCAGTGCTCCATGTAGAACAGCATACCATGGGCAAGAGGCAGCAAATGAAGGTATTATATAAGAGGATTAAATACAAAATATAGTGGACTCATTCAAATTTTCACTGATGGCTCAAAGCAGACATCAGGTTCCACAGCGGCAGCACTGTTTGTGCCTACATTGGCACAAGCAGTGGGTTGTAAGCTAGACGCAGCTCATACAGTATTGGGAGCAGAACTGTTCGGAATTCACCAAGCCTTGACTTTTGTCAATGAACACCGTGCTCTACATAACAAAGACATTGTTTTTTCTGTCAGACTCTCAGTCAGAACTTTACCTGTTGAAAAATATCTGGAACCCTAACTACCGTCCCATAGTGTATGATATCCAGAAATTGGCATCTCAACGACAACAAGTTCTCAAAGTATGCTTCCAATGGGTAGGGGGACACTGGCATAAGGGGAAATGGGGCTGTTGATCGAGCAGCTGTCCTGAGTAACGCAAATAACAAGACAGTTTGGACTTACCTGTTCTATGATGAGTCAATCAAACAGCTCTACAACAGCCTTTCGGAGTACTGGAGGCAGAACTGGTTTCAATCAATGGAGAGTCTTCGGGTAAGTGCCGGTTTTTGGCTATTCACACTGAATCCCCAGCTACCCCAGTGAGAAGAGAGCACCCGTGCCTCTAGATTGATTGTGCCATTAGCCGTCTTCTCCTGGGTCATATGGCTGTAGCAGTTCATTTGTATCATTTTCAGCTACTGGAGTCGCCTCTCTGCCGATGTGGACAGGTTGAGACAGTGGAACATTTTCTTCTGAACTGTGACAACTACTCAGCACAGCGTCATCCACTGAAACGATTGTTTCAATGCCTTGGCCTGTAGTTCAATTTAAAGAATGCCCTCAGTGGTGGTGACTACTCGTCTAGAGTGCAGCTCCGCATCATAAGATTCTTAGCCCAGTTCCGATCTACTGTGGGAAGATTGGAGAATCTCTAAAAAGAAAAAGGGAATTGGACAGGCCTCCCTCTCTCTCCTGAACTAACACTGATATGAGTTTTTTGAACTTTTACAGAGAAACTGAAAACTTTGACGAGAACCTAAGAACCTTTTACAGAGAAACTGAAAACTTTGACAAGAACCTAAGAACCTAAGAACCTTTTACAGAGAAACTGAAAACTTTGACGAGAACCTAAGCTGCGGTGCAGTTGCTGGAGTCCAGGCTGGTGGGCTAAGTGTATTTCACTTGCCAGAAACCTATTTGGAGCCTTTTAGGAGCTTTTTTGGAGGGCTCCAGTTCTACCTACCAACGTTGGTGCTATAAATGTTTTGGGATTTAATGCTGCTTCCCAGTTAATGGGGCTCACGTTCACATAAATGTTCGTATGGTTTCCTAAATAAAAGTCGTCAGGCAAGGTACACAGTGGATTACTCTATTGCTAAATTTGACTAAAAATTAGGAACGATTCCGTGCCTAGGAACGAAATTGATTAGGAATGATTAGGCTCGGAAACGATTCGGTCTAATCGATTTGGAACGAAGATCTCGTATTGTGAAAATCAGTCGGCGTCGCACGAAAAATACATCGAAGACATGTGTTCACAAAATACTCGTAGTGTTTAAAGTACGCATTTATCGAGTGACGAATTCCTGGTCTACATGTCACACAACAAGCAATTTTCTACAGTTGCAATTAATACTGATGTTTTCACCGATACACTTGCAGAAATTTACAAATAAGTTCAATGGAATTTGCTGTTTTTCTATTTGTTGCTCCTTACTGTCCTACTCACAGGAAAATTTTACTTGTTTCATCACAAGTTTCCTCCTAATCAGACCTATTCATGTATAGGACCCAAGGGTCTCTGAACAGGTATATTAACACATTTCCGGCGGAGTGACCTACCAGTGGGTCACTCAAGTTGAGTTCTGTAATTTTTTCAAAGCTTTCTAATGACTGTGTGTACCACAGTACAGTAAAGAATAGTAAGGGCAAGTTCAATTTTGACGTCATAGAATTGTGTGGGGTGTGGGAGGGGGTCGGGGGGTCTCAGTGACGTACACGCAAGTCAACCAATCATAGCGCACAAGTCAGGCCAACGGTCACTTTGTCAAATTTATGCTGATTTCAAAGCAATAAAAAACATTGGGAAACAGCTTGAAACAATGGTCTAATGCTGGTCGGTGCATTTGCTACTGCATAAAAACATATAATTTAGATAATAATTACGAGATGTAATAAAATGCAGAGATAGAATTAAACAAACAATGCACATGCGCATAACAAAATTATTAGGAATATCTTATTTTTCTCTTTAATTTGATTGTAGCTCCGCTTCTACCATTGAAATTCCATTTTCATACTCACAATGTTAATATTGAATAAGACACTCTGGGATGCTCTGAGTGCACTCAGTTCATTCATAATAGAAGGTGCAAAAATAAATTCATCAATCGTGATATTCGCTATGAGAATACGATGAATTAAAACCCAAAAATTATAATTTTCACATTACAGAGAAGTGTATAATTTTCTAGATCGAGTAACACAAAGAGGAGTTTTAGTCCAACCAGTTGAATTCTGTCATATTTCAATTATTTTTCTTTCAAACTACGTAACAGAGAAGTCATATGTACTTGTTCCATAAATGTCATTATTAAGTGAGGTTCATGAATACTATATTAGACGGGCTTGTTAATTTTGACATTGAACCTCAGGCCCACTTCGTTGTGCTAGTGTTAAAATGGTTTAAACGTCGCGTGAGACAATATCTCCAGTGGCCGAGTGAATAAAGGATTGAAAGTAAATTTGCGGTTATGTGAAGGTCGTGCGTTCGACCCCAGCCGTGCCCGTGTGTGTTTTCTATCATCTCGGCGTTTGGAGCCGAAGCCCCGCATCTTCAAAAATTTACCAATCAGCGCCAAGGTACAATTATTACGTCATGGATCACGTTCCCGCCTGAAAACCGTTGTTTGGGTGGTCATTGCCAAACCCCCCTCCCCATATGATCGTACTTCTCTTTACTGTACTGTGGTGTGTACAAAGTAAAGCTTTGCACCGGCTAGGCAATCGCAGGAAACGTGTTAATTGAGCCGGTATGTTTGGTAGACCATGTTGGACTGTCATTATTGATTTCTGTAGTTTATTGACCAGACTTTACTTCAACTTGACTACAACTATTTGATACTATCGCATATTATTCTGTTTCCTAAATATCGGATTTTCATTCTTTGATCTGCTTTTATTGCAGCTGAAACTTAAAATTCACTTAATTTATCATCTCTTTAAGTAATCGGCCTGAAGTGTGAGTCTATTTCGCTGCTTCTGTAATGAAGTGGTATTCCTATTTGCTGAACTCATGTATTGGACAGTTATTGTGCGTTACAAGGGTGTGGGCGTTGCTTCTGAGTAATAAAGCCCACAGAAGCGGGAAACTCGCCAGCGCTCCTATTTGTCTATTCTTTTTGAATAAACTGCACACTAGTTTGTGGGCAGCGTGATCTTTCAGCACACAGTCTGAACTTAGGTACATTCAATGGAGCAAAATATGTACAAGAAATATGTACAAGAATATACTCTCTCTTGATACAGAAAATACGGTAAGCAATAATGCTGGCAAGTGAATGTGCGAAGAAAAATATGACTACATGCAATGAAATTGTTAGATATTCTATTGTAGATTGATTTTTTATTGCGTAGTTTTAAATTTTGTCTAAAAGGCGTAAAATCTTCTCAATAGCGTCTAACTATTTTATTTGTTTTTCCAGTTTGTGTTACGATGAAGAACTGACCATGGCAATAATTCGAGTGAAAGGAAAATTTCATGAAAGAAAAAACTTCAAGCCCTATGAATTTCTATGAGCAATTTCTAAAATAAAAAACTCTTTTAAGCATCTCTGCGGTTCTTCTTCAATCCTTTGAGCGGGTTGCGAGTTTTCATTTTATAAAATACACCATTTTTGTAGTGACCCAAAAAAGCTGCTGAAGTGCCGACTTGAAGACCCGAGGGTTTGATGGAGAAATGCAATCAAGCTCTTCTCTGCTTCAGTAGCAGCGTGTGCGTCGAGTCGTAAAATAGCTTCCGCGTGTATTGCATCACGCCTCCACCCGTGTATTGCATCACGCCTCCACGCGTGTATTGCATCACGCCTCCACGCGTGTATTGCATCACGCCTCCACGCGTGTATTGCATCACGCCTCCACGCGTGTATTGCATCACGCCTCCACGCGTGTATTGCATCACACCTCCACGCGTGTATTACATCACGCCTCCACACGTGTATTGCATCACGCCTGCTCATGCCGTGCATCACGCTTTCTCTTACCGTGCATCACGCTTTCTCTTACCGTGCATCCCGCCTCCTCCCGCTGTGCATCCCGTCTCTTCACACCGTGCATTCCGTCTCCTCACACCGTGCATCACGGTGCTTAACATCTTGCATCACAGCTCTTTACATCTTGCATCACGGCGCTTAACATCTTGCATCATGGCTCTTTACATCTTGCATCACGGCTCTTTACATCTTGCATCACGGCTCTTTACATCTTGCATCAAACCTTCGCCTGTATTGCATTATATATATGAGGTTTAATGGATCATTCTTGCTCTGTCTCCTGCTGAAGCATTTCTAAGGAGTATAAAAGGCTATAGCAGTCAAGAGCAGTCGTTGATGCTCATAACAGAATGACTATAATAAGAGTAATAGGTGCTGTTCACCCTCCGAGCCATGTGACACCCCGACAGTGCTCGAGGAGTCTGTTCCTCAGTGCATTCTGCAGTGTTCTACTAACGGTCGATAACATGCTGGAATGATCCCAATTCTTCACCTGTGTAATTCTTCATGTCGCTTATCTAATATTTTAGCGAAAACAAACTTTACAGTCTCATAAGCTAATCAGTTGATTCGTGTACCACAACGATAAAAAATAGGAAAATTGTCGAGTATTCTCGTTACAAAATAGCTGTTATCGTCTCGACGTCTTCGATGAGGAATTCCGAGTTATTTTTGAATGTTTTTTTTAATGTTTACCACGTGTTTAAAAGAGTTTAACTATTGCTTATTACGTAATTTTGTGATCTAAGAAAAAATATGCTTTCTATTCGTCTGCATTCAGTAATAATGGGCTCTAAAAATCTAGATAGGCGGCCGGGAATGCTCAATTTTACACGAACGTTTAACGCACTACTTTAAATTTTTTGATGGCCGAGTGTAAGAGCGAAGGAAGTGGAAAGCAGTGCCAGCAATTGTAATGACGGGGTAGGCATAGCAACAGGGTCTAGTTCTACATCTCTGCAAGTAAGAAGTATTAGACTGATACGTGAGAGAATTACATAAGTGACACCGAACTGTTCTGTTCTTTTCTGAATATACATATTTAAGAATAGTTTTTGACTGAGCTCCGTAAAATTTCAATCAGCGAAACTACAGTACATTCTATTACGCAACTGGTAGGTGTTAAAAAAACCTGGGATGTTCTAAGTTTTTAAACAATTCATTTGAAACAATGGGTCAAAAAACGCGTTTTTTCCCTGTATGAGGACTTTCTGCTTCGGTTTAAGAGGGACGTTTGATGGGAAGTTCTTTACTTTCGGGTTTTTATTCTGAACAGAATTTAATCTTCTACAAGGCAGCGCTTGTGGTGAGGTTGTGGCCGCCTTGTAGAAGTTCCAGTTACATTGAAAGATTTTAACGATGCATCAGCCCCTTAATGGACCTCTAACTTTCAATATTTTCTCACAAAGTTTTTCTGAGCTCCTCGTGTTTGCTGCTTGACGGGATAATTTTAGCGTAAAAGACTATTGAAATCAGAGTTTTCTTGCTCAGGTTTCTTTTTCAGTACTGAAAACTCCTGAACAAGATACACCAAACTTCTGTTATTTGGAGTACCTAATAAATGTGACGCTATTTTGACTCGCGTGAAGCTTTCATTCAGACTTGTACTTGACCAAATTATCACTATTTGAAGATGTCAGATTCTGTTGTATTTGAGGGAGCATCAATTCCGCTAGTATGAAGAGTGTACGTCATCTTGGGTTTAATTGCCAGTGATTTTTAGTAATTTATCTTCCATGGCCTACAGTTCTCTCGTGTGGATACTGCAAAAGATGTTCTACGCTATTATCCTTAGCATCATATAGCATTACTCTCGTACTTCATTTTACAATTTTCTTGGATCTCTCTCCTTGTTTGAACATTTTGAAAAGGATACCGAAAGTATTAATTCCTACGAAACAAAATCATTTGTAGGAATTTGATCAAACATCATGTGGGGAATTTACCCAGTAAGTTATTTTCTTTGTTTTTAACCATATGGTTAACATAGCATTTGTGGTGGTGATAAGTTAATGGTAGTATAATCCTATTAAAATATTTATTATTGTAAACTAAACACGTTATCATCCGAATTTTTAAGACTACAACAGGTCGAAGAGACGACTGACCATGTACATATTGATGTTTATGCACTGCTTTTAAAGTCTCCAAATATACTTAAATTTTTCACCTGATGGTGCACTAGTGGTTGCTGCCCCTGTGTTGCATTTTCTTCAGCGTAGTGAAGTGATTTAAGTCTTGGTTTAGTCTAGCATTGACGAATTTGAACTAAGGTGACACGTGATGAGCTGATTCACATCACTGTTGTTACTCTTTCGCAGCTTACTTGAGATGTCTTTATTTAAATGACACCATCATTTTATTGGTCTTCCTGCCTTACTTAGTCCTCTTGGAACCTCAGGTGGCCCATAGGGCACCAATGGATCTCGGTCATTCAGCCCTTCCTGTCTTACGGTTCATTTATTCCTAAATTAAATACTAAATTCGTGTAGGCGTAAACAAGTATACTACATGGGTCTTTTTAAGTGATGGGTGATGATACTTGTTATTGAATTTATTAAACTTTATGTTAAAAAATTATGTAAAACGGAGTGATGCACATACAAATTATTTATCTTAAATTAAGTGGTTTCATTCAGTCATTCATCGCATTACGGTTCACTATGTTCAGTCAGATGTTCATATTTACTTTCAAAAACGAGTTGTCGGGTCTGCGCTAGGATGAGTTTCACTTCAAAGTTGTCTGCCTTATTGAGAACAAGCGATGAGGAAACACGGCCATTGTCTGCGTTCTATTGTATTCTGACAAAAATTTTGAGTCGGCAGTTATGCTTGTTCGTTGCTTCTGGACGAAGGCCTCTGTGACGGTGTGAAGTTCATCCAGAACTTGTACAGACAAGTTATTCGCCTGTTTTTCATGTAGTGGAAAGGGTAGTCTTTTATTTAAAGCAATGAACACAATCTGTAACCAAAATACTTAACAGTAACTAAATTACTGAAAAATTACTAATGAATAGTTCAACCATAATTTTTCTATGACACATTGTTTTGGAATTTTGTTTCAGCTAGGGCACAATAATTTGTTCCAAAATATCATATTGCTTTCGTTTCTGATGAAATACTCAGCGTGAAATTCGGTAAAATATTAACCACTGTAGAGCGCTTTAAAATATATGTATACCCAAGATTAACAAAAGTTAAAAGTTTTGTTAAACTCAATATCAAGAATAGTCTTTGGTGGATATTTCCAATACTTTTAGACCCACAAGTTGTTTATCATTCAGCGTATCTAAAACTTGTGGCGCACTTTAAATTGATCTGCCACGCCATCTAAGAAACTGAGGCCATGATGGTGATGATGTCCGTCTTGCAATGATACAGTGCCTCGACCTCTAGAAGTTTAGCTGCTCACTGCAAGATTCACAACAATGATTGTGCGAGATCTTGCCTGCTTAGTCGTAAGCAGAATGATCCTTGCTGTTTACCCTATTTTTTCCATTCGCTCTTCGGTAAGATGTTATTTCAATCTCGAAACTGTAATAACTATTGTAATAATTATCATAATCATCAGCATAAATCCCTGACAATTTTTTCCAATATATACATTGCAGCAACCGTTTTAACAGAGGCATGTAGGACGCAACGAGAGGTTTTCTTGTTATTTCACTTTTGTGGCAGTGTCATTATGTACGTAGAAGCAGAAGACCTACTTGTTTCTGGTACCTGTCTCTAACGGATCAATCGTCCAGCCAGTACAACGATCCTAACCTTCACTCGAGCAAGTCGTTCGCTTAGTCATTGCACAGCGATATTGCTAGCATGGACACCTAAAAGACAGGAAAATGTGAATAATATTTACAATTAAAATCGTAAAAAATTGTGAAAATACGAGTAATCATGCATATAGTCATAGAAGCTGCTTACATTTTTCCATAATTCACTAAAGCGAATGTTTTCCAGTTTATCCTAGGAATTTAGCAGACGTTGACGGATATGTCAAATTTGTGAGCTTTTATCTGTGGTCTTTGTTGAGGGTGTCATTCTTTGTCGGCATGCCTTTAGGAACCAACGTTTGTCAAAGGTCCTAACTAACCTCTGCAGATTCTGTTAAACTTTTTGAACAAGTTTGTAAGGGCTATTTAGGCTAAAGTTAGTTGCATTTTCTCTTTGCGGTTTCCTCTTCCTCACTCATGTATGCTGACAGCAAGTTAACCGACCCTTTGCTTCTGTTTTTCGTCGATTCACCTTACCTTTTTTCTCCGGTTATATTCACGCCCGTTTATAGCCAGGTGTGCAGTTTGTGTCAGTTGAGCAGTTGATGCCAATTTCAAGGTACGCTATATTGTGTGTCCAATTGTTAGTACTGCCACTCAAATTGAGTCTTCACTGAACTGTTTAAGGTAGATTATCTCATTTGAACAAAAAACAGTAATTAAGCGTACGTACATAGAAATCAAAGTAACAAAAGAATCTTCATTGGCATACCACACCTAGCTTCAATTTCTTTAAAAAGTCCTCGAACAACTTTGGAAAATCTCTTGCCAATAGTCGAGTTTCGTCTGACTATAAAAAGCTTTAATGCGGGATTGTAAGCACGAGGTGTACAGAATGAATAATCAAATAAAAATTTAAATTTTTCATCAGAATATTGCAAACTGGAGTTCTCGTAAAGATTTTCAAATTCACTTAACTTACCTTCTAGACATTTAGTGATACAACGCAATATTCAATATTAAAGTAATTAATCAAAAAGGAAAGAGAAAGATTCGAAATGGAAAAACCATTAGCAAATTGTAGGCAATTTAATTGAACCACCTGCGAAACAAACATTCAAATCTAAATGTCGGCCTTTATTCTATCGTTAAACCTCGACTTCCCGGAGAAATTTGAGTGCTGAAGTCAAGTCGTTTTCCTGAGGTCGCTGCCATTGACTTTTGAACGGTAGCGTTCAATTAAGGAAATCCTATATGGTCAGGCATTGTGTTCCGAAATAATTGTCTTCGTCAACTGAAAGGAAATTCCTTTTATCTGCAACTCTAGCCGGCTTGTGGGACACGTGGTTTTGATAATCAAGAATTACAGTCGGATTTTCTCATTTCAAATGTCTTTCTCATTTATTCATTATTTAAACACTTTTGCTTGTTGTTATATGGAATTAAAATAAACTGAGAACAAATTAGATTTCAAGTAGAAGGATTTAGGAGTTAGTATTAAGCGAGGAAAGTAATTTTCTAAACAATTTGCTCATTTTTCCAAGCAGTCGTGGACATGATACTTTTTTTCATGAATCAATAACAACGACCATCTGCTCGAATTCTGTACGTCTACTACCGCGTTATGTTCAATGTATTGTGGTCTTTGTGTTCATTGATCACAGGGGAGAGGTCATAAGTAACAAGCGTTGTGTGTTGCTTCTTCAAAGCACACATCTTACTTTAGAAAGGCTGAATTTACTGTCCTAAAATGAAACCACATTAAGTGTATCCAGATAGTGGAACACCCGTAAAAACTAGTCAAAAACAAATTTCGCTAGTGTACCCTCTACCTTTATGAAACTTTCCGGCAAAACTTTTTCTTCCAATTAGTGTCAATAAAGACTCGTTGAATTCAGTTTTAATGTTCGATTAATTTCTCATACGCAATGAGTGCATTGCAACTTTCATATGTCTACAACGTGTTATTTAGACTAAAACCATCTACAGGCTGGTAGTATCCCTACTTTCATGATTTGTATACAATTTATAAGAATATTAAGTGTCCTATCCATACAATTTTCACGGCTCTTGGAGCAATTCATAAACAGTGAAGATAAAATTTCACCACCTTTTAGCCAATAATCGAAATATTTTATTTGTTATTCCGATCGCAAGAAATCAACAGGAAGTACCAGAGACGTTTTACTAGCTGATATCTCAATTCAGGCTACGTTCTACTCATGGCGATTGGGGAATGCGAATTAGCAAGCTATTAAATAAAAAGTCTCGTATATGTATTACTCAAATAATGTACGATTATATCCGTTGAATTTCAGTGATGAAATTATTTCTCGTCTTCCAATAGCTCAATGCTTTCCCTGCATTCCATTAGTTGACACCTTCAGTGGAAGCCGGTGGTTCACTTGACGCAGTGTAGCGCAAACCTCGAGATTGCACGAGCTGGGGCTGACGAGCATGGACGAGTAAACAGCTTTAATCAAAAGGCACAACACCGCGTGGGATATTATAGGAACTAATATTCATCCACTATTAATGGATCAAATTGTAGGACACAATCAAACTTAAATGAAATTTAGAATGTCTTAGTTCACTTTGACACTGTACAAAATCTTAAAGGAAGCGATCGTTTAAATTATTATTCCATTATTATTATTCCATCTTCTTTTTTTCTTTTGTTGGATGCTCAGTTGCTTTTGATACGCTATAAAAAAGACAGAAATTTTTTTCTGTCAGTAAGGCTGTGCAGCTGGACTGAGATCAAATCAATCTAAAGAGGAACTGATTTCCCACCACTTTTTGTTCTCAGACGAAGATGAACGTCTGAGAAACTTTAAAAATTATATACAGATCAATACTAAGTGCTTATTGAACCTGGGAGAAAAATTACTTTTATTCTTTACTCGTACGAAAAATTGACTAGTCTCCATGTTTTTCATATATAATATTATTTTAATGGCCTTACTTCCATAAAAGTGTGTCAAAATAACATGTCCTCTACCTAAGAGGCTCATAAGTGATCACTTGACAGTGATGAGGCACTCGTCATTGACGTCAATGAGCAAATGGAAAAGAAATTGATTGAAGTTTCCAAAAACTTTTCGAGTTAGAAAGAAACATATCTGCCACTCCGAATTAAAAAATAACAATTATTCGGTTAGTTTTCATTCTTCAGTTTAACACTACTTCGCGGTAGAAGATATTGCAATTCATATCCAAATTATTCAGTCATTTGAACTGATTATAGTTCACCAGGACGTGATCGAGTGTCAGAATCCTATTCTTGTCGTGTAATGTTTACTGTCGTTATGATTGAAGTGTTTCTCTTGATATTTTAGAATTACATAATTAAGAAATATTACGTAAACTCGGACATTTTAATGTCAACTTCGTATCCTCGTCATTTCTTTGTTTTTTTTCAAAACAGATTTGTAAACGTACACTTCGTGAATAATAACATAACACTTGGAAGCACATCCGAGTTCAATGACTAAATATCGTTTATAAAATTCGTGGGTGTTTAATTTTAAAGCAGGGCAACTTGAATCATGTAAGAAAGCTCGCAAAAGCCGAATAGCACATTCCGACACCCGATGAGTAGTATACATAAATCAATAACTATGGGTTTATTTGAATATTTTTCAAGTAATATGCGGAATATGCAACTTCGTTCGCCGCATACTTGAAGATGTGAATATTCTCTTCTTGGCAAAGTTAGGGCTTTTTTTACAGAATGCAATGCCAGAGATAGAGCATATTTTTATTCCATTTTCATGAAACAACCTGTATCCTACATGAAATTAATTTCCGAAGTTCTACTGTTTCCTTGTTTCTTTTTGTTAGGTTCAGTACCTGTATTGAAGTTTATGTAATTAAGTTCACTTAATTTGAAAATAGCATTTACTTTAAATACAGTTTCTATTTTAGTTGGCAGTTGTCCTCATGCACATGTACAGTGTGTTCCGAAAAAATATATACATACTTTAAATTCAAGCTAAGTCAGTGTTTATCATTGTGCATTTCATTTCCAAAATCTAATGGAATTTGCACACATTTTATTGTTTTTTCAACACTGGTTTTCAATCTGACGTCCAATTTTTATCACGACGTCATTGTACCTCCATGAGATCTTGCCTCATAGGTGGATTCGACGAAGGTATTTCGTAAAACACTACCCGTGTTCTACAGGCGTTGGTAAGTCAATAAATTAACCATTAGATTCTATTAAATTTTGAAATGGAAATGTATTTTAATGAACACTGACCTAAAATTCCTTAAAAAGTGTATTATTTTGGGTGGAACTTTCTGTATGCATGAGCACATGAACTTTGCCATTCTTCATCATGTGCATAAATATATATAGTAGATGAGAAATTATTGTTATTTTGGTTACTCAGTTTGTATCCAATCTACGTACTTACTTTACTAATGCGTTGGGTCATTTTTTTCTCGAGTTTGGCTCTTTCTGATACTTAAAAAAATGTTCATTACTATTTTAAGATCGAGATTTATTAGTTATAAGGTTATGCCAGCTGCGTATTCGATATGAATGACTTCTCCGTATATATGCCGCATTAAAAAGAAGCTATACCTAATCTTTCACTGCTAGCACTCATGGCCCTTATTTGATTTTTTACAGATTGACTAATAATTCACCGACCAAATAATATAAAAACAGTTTTTCGTTAAGCTTAGCACAAGTTTAGTTCCCATGCACGATGATTTAAGTAACTGCTAAGTGTACTTTGTGGCGATGTGGCCAATGTATTGAAGGGCGCTTCTTTAATTTTATGGTAAGGAGTTCAACTCTTGTGTCATAAAGTTCCAAGAAATTCATTTAAATACAACTTTTGAGCAATAAATTTCATTCGATTTAAATTTGATTCTTGAAGCGAACATTTCTGATCGGAAATAGCGGTCTCTGTTACAAATTCAAGCTAACTTTATTTTTGAATTTTGCGGCGATTTTCGTCGATCTCCTCGAATTATGCCACGACTAACGTAAATCAGCTCTGACGTATCGGGGAAATTTACTCTGGCAGTTCTGTTGCAGCGTCGACAAATTTACCTTTACTACGCAGACTAAACATTCCGACCTTAAATCAAACTTGATTACGACTTCGAACGTTCGTGCGCGAGATTCAGCGAAAATTATCCGACGTACACTTTTAAAGAGATAGGTCATCGCTTTAAGATGTTTTTAGAGTGGTCCTTATTTTTTTAGTAATTTAGATGGCCCCAGCGTGTTCAAATGTTTATTTTGAGGTCGAAAAACTGAATTATTAATGCAATTAGATAATTATTCCGATCCTCCATGACTGTTTTCGAGGTACACGCGCTTTTATTTCATTTGAATTCTAGGAATTTTTCTTGAGTTTTCCTAATGTGCAATTGGACGAACAAAGTTTCTCTAACTTGGCTGTGAGGAACCCTGAAATTGTAAACACGTTTCTGGAAATTGAGTTCCGTCGCAAATGCAGCGCGCGCCTACAAGCTTGTGCTCGCCACCGACACTCGTCTCGGCAGAGCTGTCTGGTTCAAGGTGCGCCTATCTGTCCAGAAATTAGTCCTCAGAATATCTCTGTGTTATTGCATTTGGAATCTACATAAAATTGTGCAAAATTGCTCTTCGAAACTAATTTAGCTATAGAGTCAATTTCGCAAGCTTCACTGTTATATTATGAGAGTAGGTTCCCACTTCTTTTTTTAAAGGAGTACATGTTTCAAGCTATTGCACGTTTATCATCATTCTTTCGATTTTTATGTTTGTCAAATAGGCTGCCTTAACTAGGCGATACGAGGAAAAAAACGTCAATGTGCATCATAGGTGCCTATATTAACTGATGCTATACAGAGTTCTCCGGAATTATTTTAAAATTTTTGTTTTGAGACAATATCCAAACCTTGAAAAAATTGTCTTGAATTCTTTTCAAATAAAATAGAATCTTACACATCCCATTTGTAGGTAAAGAATCAGAAAGTAACTAAAACATTCACTCCCAGCTATTAAATTATTCGAGTTAGATAAAATGGTGGAAATAATCTATTATTTTACTGAACATGAAAAGTTACTTCACCAAAGTAAATAATTTTACAGAGATGAAAGCTATGAATTAGAGCATCTCATACGTTTCAAAACTCATCATCAAAACAGGCTTCTTTATATAAAATCAATTACATGAAAAGAAATGTTTATCTTGGTTTAAATACAATTTTTTTGAAATCTAGAATGCATTTTACACGTCAAAAAAGAGAAAAACGTTCATGTTTTTTAAAATACATTTTTTTTTACAAAAGTTGGATCCCAAAATACAGTAGATGCAGAGTGAACGAATTAGTGCTTCAAACTGTTACGGTTATTTGTTGCCCAATTCGAGGTGCATTCAAGTTATAAGACCGTCGATGTTTTTCTTAGGTCTGGAAACAGATAAAAACATGCCGTTTGTTTTAAAATACGCGTACACTCGCTATGTATGCGTGACAGAAATAGTAGCACTGTATGACCCACCGAAATCTTACAGCAGCGACGAAAGTGAAGACTGTTTTTGATATTTAAAATGATTTATGACGTCTGTGTCTGTACTTTCATTACGCTGACTGGCACTTCGTTTCAGGGTTGAAAATGGCATCCATGTCTCATCCATTATCACGATCGATGAAAATAAAGTTCTATTCATCTCGTTATCACGCGTCTGCACTGCCTAGCAGCATTTCATGCATGTAGCCTTGTGCTTGTCCGTTAACAGTCGTGGCACTCACCTGGAGGACACTCTTGGCATTTTCAGGCCTTCATATAGGATTGTGTGCACAGATCCCACGGAAATGCTAACTTTTGAGGCATTGTATTCCACACTCGTACGGTGATCCTGAACAGAAACTTTTTCCTCTATCTCGATCATGTCGTCAGACCAGCTGGTGCGAGACCGACGCTTGTTACTCCCACGAACGCACATTAGACACATCCGAGATGCTATCAACACATATATCATTCAACTGGCGAAGAATTTCAATTGGTGTCACGCCACTCAAATGGAAAAAACGAATGATTACATGTTGTTCTTGTAAGGAAAACTTTGCCATTTAAGGTATCAAAACAATCCTCACTCTCGCCGCTGCCGCTAGATTTCTGGTGTAGTACAGTGCTGCTATCTCTGTTATTCATTCACAACGAGTCCACGTATATTTAATGCAAACTACATGTTTCTATCTGTCTCCATTCTTAAGGAAAAATATCGAAGGGGATTTAAATTGAATGCACCTTGTACGTGGAGTCTTTAAAATGTATCCGCTCCTTGCCGGCCTATTACTAAAATATTTTATTTCAACTCAAGGGATTATTGATAAACAGTTGAGTTAACTTCACGAAAGTAACATTAAATTTAATGTTATTTTGTCATAAAAGAACACTTTGACATTTTCCTTCTAGTCTAGTATTCCTTATTTAATGGGTACTTAAGAGCGAGTACAGTTTTTTAGGACACCCTCTATATTGTTTTTCTTTTATTACGCTCTAAAGGAAAAACAGACCATCTAGTGTTGGATGCGAGCTGAGCTATGAAAAAAACACGATTTTTTTACAAAATAGTTTTGCTAAAAAGAGAGTATCTCGAATAAAATTTTCAGTAGTGTTGTGAGTGTTAGGTTGGCAAACAGGACTGTCTGTAAATACTCAGAATGTGTTCGCAAACAGTGAGTTGCATCGTTTTATTGTATTGTTTTCATTTTATCGTTCTGTTGCATCTTGGTGTTCACGGTCCGCGAATTGCATCGTTTCGTGAGTTGGAAAGTTTATCTGTACCTTTATCCAGCTTTTACAAAATTATTCATGCTATTTTCTAAACTTCCGATGATGGATCGGGATTGCATTCTAAATCAAGCAAATAATGCCGGCTTTCACTGCCGGCGTTCTTCGAAGCCCAGTTTCTCGTTCGGTCTCGTCAGACGACTTCAAGAGCAAGAGTTCTTTCATCCATAACTTCTCCAATAAATCGATTGATTTGACCGATAATTCAGGCTTTATTCTGACTGAATTACCTGTATGATACTTCTGAAATTTCTTTTTTGTCACTCGTTGGTTCATTTCCAGCTTAAAATTGCCAAATTATATTTCGGTATAGATTTATGCCGCACACCTAAAGTTACACACCATTTATTTATTATGTAACTGGTTTTAGACGTCTTGAAGAACGATTTGTTTTTAATTAAATAGTTGGGTTCATTATTTCTGTTTTATGCTAACTTTTTCAGTTTCGTCCTCTTGTCGTCTTGGAACATGACGTTGCACTGTTGTTCCTTCAACGGAAAAGGAGCGTGGAAATTTTCCTCTATTTCAACCTCACCTAGAAAAAACTTAGTGGGAATTGAGAATCCGATTTTCATTTTGAAATGTGAAGAACTGTGTATCAAAATTGATGAAGAGTATCTTAGGTGTGGGCTTGCTCTGCCAATATAGGAATTATGTTTTAATTGTGTTGTGTAGTGGAAAGAAGTTTTCGACAAATGGATTCATATGTGAAGCAAGAAAGAGGGCATTAAATGGGCGTTCATCACTGTATATAAGCTTGTTCCTGAAAAGTGAATAAAAAAGAGATACTTCGAATGAGCTACAGAATTATGTACATATTTTTGAAACTATATTTAATTGTCGTTAAAGCTTGGTTGAACGGAAGAATACACGATAATCGTTTTTAGCATTGAAGGTAGCTACTGGGTGCTTGGTAGTGATAGTAGGGAACAGTCTGCAATTTGCAGTAGCTGCATATGCTATAGTATATACCGCAGATGTAGATGAATTAGAAATTAGAGAAAATATCTTTAGAAAAAATGTGGTTTAAGTCAGAGGTAAAAGAAAAGAAATGGTTCTCTCAAATAGTTTTATCGGATTGGACTTCAAAATAAGATCTCTCAGAAGAATTTATAACCTATATGAATAATTATAGTTTACAGGTTACCATTAGCTGTATTATCTTCTGGTGCGTCGCATACTCCAGTGCTATACAGTATAGATCACAAAAAAGTAAACCCAACTTTAAATGTTAATTAGTTCACAGTAAATGAAGATATTTTGGGTCTGTTATTTGCATTAAGTGCAGAGAAATGTTCTCTAAAAAAATGTCAAGTCACATCAAATTGGTTCCACTTCTATCTCTCACCAACGAGATAAGTAATAGCTGTAAAAATGTGAGTAAAAAAAATTAAAATGTCATTGTAATGTTATTCTAAAGAAGTTTTAGATTAAAATTATTTTAAAACGAGTTATAATGATTCACTTAATAAACCATAACAGAAATGAATTAATAGATACACAATGAAAATGTATATTTTTATTGCAAATGGCAGCCAGCTGCGTTGAAACATTTTTCACATCTTGCTTTCATTGATTTCATAGCACGTTTAATTACATCAGGATTGTCTTTCAAAATATTTATTTCTCTTCTAATTCTATTCTGCAATTCCTCCAAATCTTGGGGCGGTCAAAAATACACTTTGTTCTTCAAATAGCCCCACACAAAAAAATCACAAGGTGTGAGATCGGGGCTCCTGGGTGGCCATTCAATGTCATGGCCAAGCGCTATTATTTTACTTCCAAACATGTCTTGCAAATAATTCTTAACGATTGGCGTTCTGTTTGCGGGAGCACCATCTTGCATACACCAAATACGATTAAAATTTTTTTCGTAAGCAATCTGAAGTTGTGGAATAATTTCCGTGTTTAACATTTGCAAATACTTGTCACCATTTAACGTTGCAGCATAAAAAAATGGTCCAATTATCGATCCGGTGCTGCACAAACCAAACCAAAGATATCCCTTTTCTCTACTCATGCTGATTTCATAAGTATTTTCTTCAGGAGGATGGTTTTTCGGCGCATAATGCCTACAGATCTGCTTATTTACTGCTTCATTCATATGAAATGCGCATTCATCTTCCACCACTAACCATTTAGTAAAAATTTCTGGACGTTCAGCGAACCAGTGAGCAAATCTTAAGCGACGAGGATAATCTCCTTCGAGAAGTTGTTGCTTAACTTTAGCTCTGTAAGGATAATATTCCAAATCATTACGAGCAATTCTCTGGAAGGAGGATGATGACATTTCTGTGCTATTTCTTCTT
Source organism: Trinorchestia longiramus (assembly GCA_006783055.1). Classification (NCBI taxonomy): domain Eukaryota; kingdom Metazoa; phylum Arthropoda; class Malacostraca; order Amphipoda; family Talitridae; genus Trinorchestia; species Trinorchestia longiramus. The sequence goes on from VCRD01000155.1 coordinate 140,506, forward strand.
TTAGATACTTTAGGATTTTCAGTTATTACTTGTCGAATACGTTCAATGTTTTCGTTGGTTCTTACAGTTTTCAATCGTCCTGAATTTCCTTTATTTAGATTTGAAATAGTACCATGTGTTCTAAATTTATTAACAGTCTTCCAGACAGTCGTCTTGGTTGGAGAGCTTCTTTCAGGAAATCTCTATTCGAATTCTTTTTGAACTTCCTTTAAACCCTTTCTTTCTGCGTAGAGGTTGTTGATGAAAATGCGTTGTTCATTCGTAAGTTACATAATGATGAGCTTCGTCATTTGGAAATTTAGCTTTAAGTGTTAATTTTCAGACGATTTGGACTTTATTTGTACTCTAACCTAAAGCTTTGTATCCACGATACGTATCTCTGTGTGTAATGCAGCAAATGAAACTTAAGCATTTTTATCGAAAGTTAGTAATGTTTAAAAGTTGGCCATCAATCCTAATCTTAATATACTTCATGTGCAACTCACATTTTTACAGCTATTATTTATCTCATTGGTGAAAGATAGAAGTGGAACGAATTTGATCTGACTTGAAATTTTTATGGAGAACGTTTCTGTGCACTCATTGCAAATAACAGACCTAAAATATCTTCATTCACTGTGAAGTAATTACCATATTTTAAAGTTGGGTGTACTTTTTTGTGCTCTATACTGTATACTTGTAAATAATAATTTGTTCATGAATTTATGTAATTAAAACGACTTTGCAGTACCTCGTGAATAAGTCCAATTTAAGAAACTCTGTGTACGAACGCTCTAGCAGAATAACATTGAACATATTTTTAATTGTGAGTGAGCGCATTATGAGCTTTGCCTCCTCCTAACATCAATAGACGTATTAGCATAGAACCAGTATAAGCATCACTTCGACTATTGTTGTGAAAGTCTGTTTTGATTTAACGCTCATTTCATTTATAGTTTATTTCTTGTTCTCCAAACAGCTTGTTGACATGACCTTAGAATCCCGCCAAAGCCGAAGGTCTAATTCAATCAAGCGTTCCACTGTTAGATCCTGCTGTGGATTAGAAAGCAACTGTTTTGAAGGCCTAAAGAAGCAATATCAGTCAATCATCTAAACATTTAATTTCCGTGCTGTTTATGAAAAAATTTCACCCTAATGGAAGCTCATTCTAAGTTTACCGACTTCATAGTGAATGACGCAATAATTTTAGGCAGTGGAGTGAAATGTTAAATCTCGTTATACATGGTATGTATGGATGAGTATGTATACTAGTAGACTGGGTGTAAAATTGTTTAACCACTGTAGCATGAAAAATCTTATGGCGTATAAAGCTTCTGACGGTGAAATAGAAGGTGAACGTAGAGCTACAAGTCTCCGTATGTTGGCAGAGCGACGAGTCTGTACGAGTGTCAATATGCGTTAAAACCCGTAAAGGTACTATTATAACTTGTATAACTTTGTCTGGTTCGAAATGAGCATTTTACATAATCAGCGCTGAGCGAGTTCAACAAGCTAACATAATAAGAGAAATTAAACTCTCAGCAAATACATATGTATTTGGAGTACCGAAAAGTTCTGTACTGATTTTTGTTAGGAATAATAATTGAAAGAAATATTATTTAAAAATCTTTATTGCTCAAGAAAATAGTTACCATCATCTATATACATACATATACAGGGTGGCCCAATATGTAAGGTACCTTTTTAAAAATATTATAACTATAAAACTAAAAAGGGTAAAGAGATTTGGTCAATTATTACCTCCATTATTAGTCAAAGAATGGCGTGCTCTTTCAACGGTGCTGTTCATTACTTTCCTTAATGTCTCTGATGAAATGTTGTTGATCTGTTGAATGTTTAGTTTCAATTGCTGTGAAGTATCAGGCATTTGAATGTAAACATTTTCCTTCAAGTATCCCCAGAGAAAGAAATCAGGAGTACTTGGATCTGGAGATCGAAGCGGCTACGGCATATCACTAAAACAAGAAATTATTCCGTTTGGAAATATTGATTCGAACCTTTGCATTGTGTCTTTCCCTGTGTGCGCTGTAGCTCCATCTTGTCGGAAAAAAGTAATCTCTGTGTTATTATCTCCAATTTCAGGTATCGAATATTCTTGAATCGTCTGCCTATACAGGTTTCCGTTAACACAAATTGGATCACCATTAGCATCTTCAAAAAAATATGGTCGAATTATCCTTGAAGACGTGATGCCACACCATACTGTGACTTTAGCCGATTGAAGTGGACGTTCATGAATTTCTTTTGAATTTTCCGAAGCCCAGAATCTGCAATTTTGTTATTAACAAAGCCATTGAGGTGAGAATGTACCTCATCAGTCATTATTAAATTCTTTACAAAGTTTTCATTTTCTGCAAGCTACAGAAATCTATTCGCAAAATCTAATCGCTTTTGGTATTCTGTAGGATGGAGTTCTTGAGTTCATTGAATTTTATATGGATGATACTTTAAATTTTTTACCAAAATACGTTGCAGTGATGTACATGACATTCTCAGTTGATTTGAACGTCTCCTAGTCGACGTTTTGGGTTGATCAGCAACACTCGTTGCAACAAGCTGAATTGAAGCACCAGTTCGTATGGTCCGTAGCCTGCCGCAACGTTGTTTGTTTGCTGTTATCCCAGTTTCTCTAAATTTCAATACCAGTTTTTTATGTACTTCTTCGAGAGACTTTTTTCAATACCATCAATATTCCTGTAATTCCTCTGAATTGCAGTAACCGAACAATTACGTCGGAAGTAAAGTTCCACTATTTTTGCTCGTTCCATTGCGTAGCGATTCATTTGGGGGTGGATTTTATGATTTTTTTGGGCAATATGTTGTGATTGTCAGTAGACTTAATACGCTGGTAGAAATTTTGACTTTTGAAATTTGCTCATCTAGTACTAGGAATGACCGTCGTGTGTTTATTTATATATTTATATATTTATTTATATGTTTCTTGTCACGCTCAAAATTAGAGAGATTCAGAGCCTTATATACTCGAGTCCGTATCATGGAGACCGAGTTCGGCGGGGTATTGCATATTACAACATATATACACACGCTTGCAGTTGCTTTCAGTAATGCTGAATTTCTGTATCTAGGATATGACACGAATGGCTATAACTTCTTCTATTGCGGCTCAAAAATACTGTATTCTAAGTGTTTATTACCTTCACAAGAAAAATGTCACCTTTGAAATAAGCTTAAGCATGGAAAATCCACTCCAGCGAAAAAAAGACTGAATCGAGAGCGAAAAAGAAGAGCGAGAGAAAGATTATCTCAAGAACAACAAGCTGTTGTAAGGCAACAGAGGTGGGATCAGTATGCAAGTAGTTCGCAAGAACGACTAGAGGCCATACGCTCAGCAGCGAGACTAAGGTACGTGCAGAGGCGTGAACAGGAGGATGATGACCAGCGTTATGTTCGTAGATGGAATCTCAGAATGGCGGCGCAAAAAAGAATAGCTGCTGAAACTGACGCAGAATCAAGTCAAAGAGAGATATGATCAACAGATTTGCCATCATTTTTGATGGTACGGGTACGCTGGTTCATTTTTGAATTAACCAAATCTCTTTACCATTTGTAATTTTATAGCTATAATAGTTTTCAAAAGGTACCTTACCTATGGGCCACTCTGTATAATCAATTATGTATCTCTCTCTCTTTCTCTCTGTATCTGTGTGTGTCCGTCCCATTATTTCCTGGCACCTGAGGTGCTAGCGCGCAGGCGGGACACACCTGCCACCCGCAGCACCTCCTGCCCGCCACCACCCGCCGCACTGCCTTCTTGCACTCTGCGTACCGTGGGAGTATCTACAAATATAATATACTATTTATCTCCATCTCTCTGTATCTGTGTGTGTCCGTCCCATTTCTTCCTATCTATTACTGAAGAAAAATTATTGAACTGAAATCAGAATGGGTATGCATGTATTACAAGCATTGTATTGTGGATCCCAAAGACACCAGATCATTATAAAACACATTTGTTCCGTTAATAACTTTCCTCTCTTATACGGCATGTTATTGGTAAGTATGATGCAAAATGAAAGTTCTGTATCAATTCAAGAAAAATATTTTGATTCTGATGGTACCACGGGTAAAACTGAAACATGTTTTTATTTCATAGGGCCTTAATTTTCTTACTTTTTAATCAAGGAATTTAACGGGTACTATCTGGGCCGCGTTATCGTTTGATAAGATGGACAATGGAAGTCCTGTATATCTATACTATAATAACCCAATCCGAATTTTATCGCCTGACCGGCGCTAATTTTCGTCAGCATTAACCAGTAATTATCGCCTTTTCGTACGATAAACCGATGATATCTTACGATAATTCGGTAATTATTATCTGAAAAATACTATTTTTATCGTCTTTTCCCTATGCTTGGAATGACGGTAGGAATAAGACTGTAAAGACCGGTCAATATCGTCGGCGAACATTTCATCGTCTGGAAATACCTATAATTACCGGTAATAACCGGTACTATTTCTATCGTCGAAAGTTCCTACTATAAACGATAATTATCACCGCAAATCGTTGATTATCTGCGGTTAACCGACGAAAAAATTCGGATTGGGAAGAGCCGCGTCCGTCTGTCCCTGTGTTACACTCTTCTGATCGATAGCTTTGATAGCAACAAGGATAAAGCTTAAGAAATACAAGAAATCATTCTATTTCATTATTTTTCGGTGGTAATTCAATTCCCTTTCACTTGCATTATGGTATCCAGAATACACAATCGGTTTATTTTTACAAATAGAAATTTTCTTTGAACCTTTTTTTGTTGAAATTCATCATGATGCTTTGATATTTTTAATTGATAATGAGAAAAGAAATGTTTCGAATTAGTTTGATCAGTAACCTGGATACCACTTGGTATAATGCCAAAGATTTTGGAAATTGAGTTAATGTTTTCGGAATTGTGATTTTTTTGAAAAGCTTCAAAGATGAAATAGAGAATTTTTCGGAATACAATTCCAGCAAAAAAGGCCAACATGGATAGAAACGTGTCCAACCGTAAGAGAGAAGCAGCAAGACTTCGACAGCAAGAAAGACGCCGAAGACTATCAGACGAACAGCGCGAAATGGCAAGACGAAGCAATGCTGCTCGCATGGCAAAGTTAACGGGTACACATTGCACTAGACAATACAATGCATTGTATTGTCAGTACCAAAGGCACCGGATCACTATATAACACGTCATTTTTTCCGTTATTAGCGTTCTTCTCCCACTCTGCCCTGTTATTGGTAGATAAAATAGAAAATGGAAGTTCTGTATACATTCATGAAAAATATTCAGATTTTGATAATACCACGGGTAAAAATAAAAAATGTATTTTACTTCATAGATCCTGAATTTTACGGGTACACATTGCACTAGTATTAATAACATGTATTCATTTAAAACACAATAATTCGTCGTAAAGCTTCAATGCATTTATCTCTATAATAATTTCGAATTAGTCAAATCTAAACCGTGGAATTTCCATGGGAAGTGGCTAGTTAGATGTAACCTTTATCCATCTACTTGGGAGCTATTTAATCCCCCTTGCAAAAAAATTAACATCTTTTGAAGAAATAAAGGAATTAAACTCCACTTCAACCTCCTAAACACTTGTGAATCTTTTTCCGCTGATGAAATACTCTAAAAAATGAAATAAGTGAAAATCTGATGGAGCAAGGTATGACGAGTATGTTAGGTGAAGAAAAATTTCCCAACCGAAGGACTTCATTTTTTCTTAAGTTTGTTTGGCAGAATAGGGTCTAGCGCTATCGTGTTGCAAAATGACTCCTCTCCTGTTCACTAGAGCAGAACATTTTTCACGTAATGATGCATTTAAACGTTTGAGTTGCTCACAGTAAAGGTCTGCAGTCACAGGTTTTCCTTGCTTCAATAACTAAAAGATGAAGAAAAGAAAAGGAAAGAAAAGAGGACAGGACTTTCCGGTACCCCTAATATTAAGCCTTCACAGTTAATTATAGTGTGGTGAATCTCAATGAAATAACGCTCTGAAATGACGCTAATTTTATAATTATAAAACTTCCTGCAGCCCCTTGTTGTTATAGACTAAAGTAGCTTTTCCCTGATCTTGATATTCTTTTGCAGTTCAATCATGAATTCAAGACTTGACTGAAACATTCAATAAGTTGAGTGGTCAATAGCACATTCACACATGTTGTAGCCTCAGTGTTATGACATGTTAAGTCTAGTATTTCGAACAGATCACTTGGTAAGCGACCAGCAGTATTTAGTAGTATTCACGGCAATTTTTAGTATTAAAACAATGGTTAGTATTAAACTATTCATTTACACTCGAAAAAATATTAAATCTCTGACTACTTGGTTACCGAAGGCTTTGGTTACGGTTCACAATGAGCCAAACCTTATTTTTTCTGACAGCAATGTTGGCCGATTGAAGCATGTATAGTTACAAAATGGATTCAAATGGAATTTGTTATTGTACCTTGCCTCCGTTGATGTAAATTGTGAAGCCATTTGACTTTCAATACACTAACAACTGAATGTCACTGTATACTAATGTTTTGGTTCATCCATCTTACGTAACTGCTTCATTCACCTTAGGATTGTATTTCAAAATAATTAGGTAAGATTATATTGGTATAAAGAGGTACTTCCTGCAAAAGGGCGAGCTGAAAAGGATTGTTCTTCAGCATATCTTGGGGTTTAGTAGTCCCTGGAGGAGTCCTATTTATCATTAAATCTACCCGAAGATGAGAACAGTGGGAGTGAGGGAACGCGTGTGTTTATTCTCGTTTATCGTCTCGATGATTGTGTGTTCATTGTCTACTCATGTCAGCACGTCCTAGAAATTGCCACTTCTTAATGGTAATCTTATGCAGTTTCTCGTCGTTCAATCAGTAGTATTTGCTTCAGGAGGCTGTTTTGGGTTTGCTTCTTTCTTTGCACGTCTTTTTTTCTCTTTTACCTATTCGCTCTGGCAGAGAAGATCGGAATACCGTGCAGCCGACCTCTTCAGCGAGAACCTTCGTTTCTCAAGTGAGAGTGGTTCCGTTTCTGTTTCCTTCCTAAAAGATTTCAGTGTTTCGTCTCTTCCAGAGCCTCAGTTCTAAGCATTGCCAGCATGGCAAGCTGTAACATTCGAGACACTGAAATTTTTCATCCTTTTTGTGACACCGAAATTGAATTTTAACTGAGATTCAATGTGCTGATCACCTAATTGAAGGAAGACTGTGACTATCCGTCGAATATGATAATAGTAATAATGATTACAATGTCGAAGGTAGTATGATAGTAATCAAAATAATTATCATGCGAACATTTCTATTGTACTCTCAAGTGTTTAGCTATGTCATCTCCATGAATTTAATCGATGCTAATTCGTAGTGTCCTCATAACAGTATTTCTGAAAGGCATAAGTTTGAAAATATCAGACTCACGCTTCATGGTGCAATAAAAATAAAAGGTTTAATATTTTTCTGGATTGAAATCTATTTAAAAATTCTTTTCCATGTTGACAGACATGATTGTTGTTTAACTGATTTGTTCTGTACGAATAGAACACGTATTGGCGAGTGTTTCTATGGCAACAACAATGAAACTTGGTAGAAACTTCCCTTCGAATTCAGCGAATTCTAACTTTAAACTCGTACATATGGCAGCAGAAAAATGACTTTAATTGTATTTAGTTCTCGTCAGGCTTGAATGATGGTTGTAAGAATAAAAATGACTCCATCACGAAACAACTGATTCGTCTATTGGACGGTTGCACGAAAGATTAAAAGAGAATTGATGATTGCTTTGATGGAAAGAAGAAAATCTTTAAAGGAGGGTGTAGATTCCTGTCGTTGAGGGTTGCAGCTCTAGGTGGGATGATAACTATTTTTGGTGTTTTTGTCTTCTTCCCACCTACAACGTTAAACTTTAATACAAGACGATTGACATAAGCGAGTGACAAATTTCATCGTAAATTTTGAGCAGCAAGCAGCGCAATCAACAAGTTCAACAGAATAGGAGGGATGGGCAGCGAGTGTTAGCTAGGAAAATGCTGACTAATGTCATGAAAGCGTACTGTAGGTCATGGAATCAACTCTGTGCAATACGTCGATGTAATACTGAAGACGCTTTGAAAAATCTTAGACCGTTACGCAGGAATAACTCCTTTTAGTTTGGTCACATGATCACTTGCGTTGTGCAGCGAACGTATCTCTGTGGTATTGGGATTTAAAACTGTATTTTTAGTATTAGGAAGTAGTTCAGAAAAAGGCAGGCTAGAAAAAATACCCCATAGTCATATCAAAACTATCCTACTTGCAACTTTAGATAACCACGGTCAAGCAGTAAAATATCCTTAACCTAATGCAGATTCAGCACAACTCACAGGCATTAACTCAAATGTGTTTTAGCACAACACAAATGTTTGGCAGAAGTCGATGAAATTTCTGCTTGTTTTTTTTAAATATCTCGCAGTGTACATTTTCGAGCTCCTTATTGATTTCATTTGAATTCAGAAGAAGAGTGTTTGAAAAAGTTTTCGACACATGTTTTGAAATGCATTTCAAGTAAGCTGAAGTTACCTCACGTTTCAAGTTTTCAATGTAAGTTTCCACAATCTGTTCCTGAATAAATTGTGGTTAAACTATGCATCAATTCGATAAATTGGTACCTGTCTACGGGCTATCGTTCGAGAATCATCGCGCTCTCAGCCAAATGCCTGTACGTGATATTTAGGGCCTTAGTAATTCAGTCTCCTTTATTGTGGAAGCGCGCAGAACTTCTGTCTAGTTGTGCATTTATAGATGTCACTCTTAGATATACTTGGGCCAGTAGACAAAGGAATGTACTTGTCTTTCGTAAAATTCGTTATTTCTTCAAATTAAAATCATTCTGCAAACTGTCACCGAAAAAACAGACCCCAGCTTTTATTTAGATATTAATAAAACTACTAAAGTAGAGAATATTTTTATTTACTGTACGTATTGTATTCATATTTATTAAAGTCTGAATACTCAGGCATTAAAGTTGAAACATCAGAATTTTTCATAATTAGTTGGCACGCCCCCCCAGTGTAGCTCACAGGAAAACAAAGAATATCTGTGGTGTCAAAGTATTTGAAAAAGGATTTTTTTCAAGAACTAGGAAATTTAATTAAGCTCTGTTAAACCAATAGGCCGTCACCAAGCAAGTCTACTATCTGGATGAATGTTGTCAAGTCTCCGACTTAAACAATTAATTGTTATGTTTTGGAGCATACTTTCGAAAGTTGTGGTTGTTTACTTACTCGTGGCTATTTAAGAGGCCTAGGAGTTTTGTTCTTGAGGTGATCTAAATATCAAGTTCAAATGGATTTAAGTAATCTTAACCCGAGAGATCTACAGGGCTTGAACCCAATTGTATTTAAGACTGCGAAAAAATGGTCAATGCAACTATTTATCGGGTAAATAAATGTGTTGGGATCAACAGGTTGTCGATCAATTGGTAAGGGATTGTCCCAACTTTTTTAGTCTAAAAATGATATTCGTGTAAAAGACCGGCTTTGAAATAGTATCTCGTTGATGTACCTTTTAATTTTTATTTGACTACTGTAATTTCTTATGTTTATTGGCTTTTTATTCAGTTGAATAAACAACAAGGATTAAACAGTTACATTTTATCGTTAATTGACTCGAGATAATGGACTGTTGACACCTGTGCTTGTACCTCTAGAATTTGACACATTTCCTCCAATATTAAGTTTTTATGGCGACTGCACATCAACGATATTATTATTTAAATTTTATTAATTGAGATGCAAGTCAATATACGATGAACCAGGAATGAAATAGGAATAAACTGGTCGAAAAGGAAACAATGTAAAATGCAAAATGATAAAAACTTCAATGAACACTGAATACAATAGAACAAATCTGAATAAAATATCATATCAATTGCATTTGTAAAATTTTTTTGAAATATTGAAGAGACTTTATGGACACCCTGTATTTCATGGTAGTGATACTGATAGTCTGAGTGGCATTCCCCTGATCATTCAGGGATTCTAGAAATTAAATGTTTCAGCAAAGCGTGTGTGAGTATCCAACTGAAGTGACCTGGCACCCAGTCCAAGTTTTCGCGATACTTTATGCTTTCCATGTACCTGAATATCACATTGTACTGAATGCCGTGCTGCTTGCGTGTTAGCCTGGTAAAGCGAATGATGGTGACGCCCAATTAATGCTACAGTGGTCGCCTCAGCTTCACGCTCACGAGGTGTCAGTGCTGTTTTTGTTGCAAACGAACCCAACATAAAATATTTTGAAAGTCTGAGTGGACAACTACAAATTTTAAAATTCTATGTTGTTAAAAGCTCAACTATTACCTTGTGTTTTATAGCTCAAAACTAGTTTAAAAATTACAAGTCTGTTGAAAGTGCTCAACTCTGTTGTTTTCAAATATAGATTTCTTTCTGGCTCATCATGAGCATCTTTGTCTAATTTTAAGCAACGCTGTTTTTTCATTATTATCATTGCATTTCAAAGTCATGAATATCAGCAAAAATTGCATATATTTTCTGATAGCTCTGGAATTTTTAAAGCAAGTTGTTCCTCTCCAAAAAATCTCCTCTTCCAAATGAAGTAGTCCTCCTAATAACTGCCATGCTCGTTTTTTATAAAAACTTATTTTCTTGGGAGACTGTTGACTTCTTACCTATCAATGTTATAAAAACAAGTTCGTCTGTTAAATATCACTGACATAAGAAGACTGTTTAAAAATCTTGCTTGTGCTGCAGTTATGTGCAGCTTGAATTTTTTCGATTTGTTTTCCCACATTGCGTACTTTTCTTAATTTAAACCTATTGAGTAATGAATGAACCCATTGTTAATTATTTCATACAAATAATAACAGGAGCGCTTAATAATTCACTTTGCTTATGAACTGAAGGATTTCATTCTATGACATTTAGGGTCCAAATTTCAAACTCAACGACATAACGAAACTTATGGGGGCTTGAAGTATGAAAATAAGATGACTAAGTGCTAAAAACTACTTGTTATTATAACACATGCTCGTTTCGAACTAATGAGATACGTCGTCCTGTTATAATGACCCTACTGACTGACATAACGTCAAGTGTGATTTATAACTCAAGATGTGCACATGTTCAAGAGAATATGAGTGTACGAGGGAGACATAATAAACATCTTATCCTATTTGTCCTTCAGTGAAATTTAATTCAATAATGGCATTTCTGTGTGAGTTTGAAAAAGATGACTTGAACCTAGGCGATACTAGCTGATCGATGATGTCCAGATTTCTACAGTAGCTCCAGACGCCCTCCGCCACGCTCTACAGTGCGGAAATCAGTTATGTTCTCACATAGCATGGCGAAAGAAGACTGTAAGTACAGGCTGCGCTTCAGATCATAATACTCGCAGCCTGAAATACCAACTTCATAGCTGAAATTTCTGAATGTTTTTCTCCCATTCAGCGTCAATAGACGTAGCCAAAAATTTGAACCGCACCAGGCATGAGCAAATGGTTGTATTAGCTCTAATTTTATTTTCGTTGACAATTGTTCAAATTTGTGAAGATTGAATGCTCAAAGTTTACCTGTGTTAGGCAGGAAAAAGCTGCAATTAATAATCATTTACAACTATGAACAAATTCAAATTTATTGCAGTTGTTAAAACGGAGTAAACAAAGTAAGAAAAAGTTTCGAATTTAAACTGCGCTCAGTATCTACATATGTGACTTCGCTGATGGAAATTATAATTTTTTATTTCAGCCTGCTTCTATTCAACTATGGAATAATTTTCTTAGGGAAACCGAAACTTGCTAACGTCCGGGAATATATTTGAAACTGTCTGTTCTCATTAGCGTACATTTCAATAAAGCCAAACGGATTTTTATTACTTCTCAAATAAAGTAGAATCGCTTCTCAATCTGTCGTGCGTTTGATTTCTGTAGTACAGCGGACGTTGTATGAGACAAGATAGTTCCCGCGGAAATTCCACGGTTTAGATTCGATTAATTTGAATTATATTAAAAAGGTGAATGTAATAATGATTTACGCTGAATTATTATGATTTCAATGAATATTTTTCATGAATGCATACAGAACTTCCATTCGGTATTTCATATACCGATTACATGGTCGTGTAGATGTAGAAGAAGGCTAATAACGGAGAAAATGGCATATCTTGTAGTAATCCTGCACCTTTGGTATCCACAGAGCAATGCTTATAATACATGTTCTGATTTAGGTGAAGAAATTAGAAGAAATGAGATGGACATAAGCAGAGAGAGATGGAGATACATTGTGTATTGTATAAGTAGATGGTAATGCAAGTTTTATCTGTTTAGCTGCTGGATAATTATACGGCACAATTCCGCCAATCTAATTTCTAAATTCTAAGTACAGCAATTAAAATCACTAAAGTATAATGAATGAATATTATATACCGAATTGTACATTCCAAGAGAACATTTTGCATTGTGTGAATTTCTGTTAGGGAAAACAACACGCACAACAGCAATATCTCAAAAAATCATGGATATTAAATAATGGAAAGAACACAGAGAAAAGGATTCTCCTGTTTCGAAAACGGTGCTTTTTCTGTCTAAAGAATGAACCAAGAGAAAAATGATCCAAACTACTCAATTTTTATAAACTGTAAGTTGCTCTTATTGAAAAACCAACCATTACACATGAAGAAATGAGCTGCGAATTTAATGTAAGCCGTATGAGCGTCTATCGTCAAATGATAAGGTTTGGTAAAGTCTTAAAGGGTGGAAGGTTGGTTCCACAGGATCTGTCAGAATTCTTATGAATTTCAGGGTCGTATTTTAGACAGATTCATTACTCCACATGAGAAGGGAATCCTCTACAATAGTTAAGCCCAAAAGAGAGAGGCTCAGCCACAAATCAAAGTCTATCCAACGACGTCGAAATGGTCGGCATGCAACGAAAATTCTTGTGAACATGTGATAAGATTTGAGGGGAATTGTTCATTATGAGTTATTAAGAAACGATCGTGCTATAAAATCTGAAGCTAACTACCACCAGCTGACACATTTAAAAATAGTTTTACGGGAAAAACGGCTTTCGTTGGTAAACAGAAAAGAAGTGATACTGTAGCATGATAATGCCAGACCTCACACTGCAGAAAAGACTGAAAATCTTTATAAAAAATTTTGCCTGGAAATTATCATTCATGTACCTTGTTCTACAAACCTCGCTCAAACAGATTATCATCTTTGTTAGGAGTGCACAGAATCATTTTGATGGATTTACGCTTGTTTAAAAATTAAAGTTAGAAATGAAGCTGTATTTTTCAACTAAAAACGAAGAATTTCATACTAAAATGTATCAAAAAGATTAAAAGATGATGTGAGGTCATTGAAAGAATACTGACTATATTCATGATTTGATAAATCGTTTTTGGGTTGCGTTATCATTTGCATTTCAGCGAGAAAAATCAATAGGACTGTCTTTACAACCTGATAATATTTTATTCTCTCCTCAAGTAGTAGCTTCTGAAAGATAACGCCTTTGCTGCTATTGAAAACAAATATTAAGAATTCATTGCTAATTGAAATGGTGTCGTTTGCGCAGTTAGCAATATGGTTTCCTCTTCTATCAATGAGAGTACAAGCTTAAGTAATAATCTTTCACACGTAGCTAGTGAGCATCCTTGCGTAGCCAGTGAGCATCCTTGCTTTACCAGTGAGCATCCTTGTGTAGCCAGTGAGCATCCTTGTGTAGCCAGTGAGCATCCTTGTGTAGCCAGTGAGCATCCTTGTGTAGCCAGTGAGCATCCTTGTGTAGCCAGTGAGCATCCTTGCATAGCCAGTAAGCGTCCTTGCGTAGCCAGTGAGCATCCTTGCGTTAGCCAGTGAGCATCCTTGCGTTGCCAGTGAGCATCCTTATGTAGCCAGTGAGCGTTCCTACGTTACTTGCTAGTGCTTACGAGTGATAAACGAACATCCTTGCATCCCTGCACCACGCGTGTGGGTAACGTGATGAAGAGCGTACAAGCATCGTCAATGAGCAGCCACGCGCTGTTAGCGATCCTACATTCAATTCTTATCAGGACACAGATATGGATAACTCGGTTTAAGATAAACTAACTAGTATTCATGAAGTCTTATTGCACTGTACAGAGCGTCCGTTCATGATTTTCGAGCGTTCACGCGTGAGTTGTGAGCACTCATGCGTCGGTAATAGGAGCGTAAGTTAGGCTGACGCGCACCCATGCATGAATACCGTGCGTCATTGTTTTCATTTATTACCAAATGTAGGTACGATGCTTCAACGCTTAGATGTCGAACGTTCATCCAAGGGTAACAAGGGTCTATTCGTAGCTCCTGAGAATCTAATTTCCATATTTTTTCATGTCATTTAAATTTGTCGCCAAGATAATTCATGTTCGAAGTTTTTATCACTTGTGATACATCAAAATCATCATTAGAGACAATGCTCAAAGCGTTTTTTTTATATCGTCGTTTGTTGGAGACAGGAATCTAAAATATAGACACTCTGTTCACTGCTCTAACACGTGGTGTTGCGAAATGCAGAGTCATTTTTTTATTTTTCTACCTTTAAGATGCTCACTGTCGCTGTTGATGCTACTCTGTGTGTTTTACCGGATACGGTGAAAATCAATTGGTAATCTTCGTTTTCAAATTTCTTGTTATCCGCACCCGTCTTTGTTGTCAGTGGATCTCAGAAATTTCCCTGTGATGCCACAGAAATTTGGGTCTCGTGGCATAACGTACCGACGTGCTGCTACTGCAGCTCCATATCATGAACGGGAGCCCTGTGCTGTGATAAGCTTGGTCCACTTACCCGTCCTTGCTAACTGCATCACCACTTCCCTCTCGATAAATGATCGTTAATCAGTCTTTTTTCGGGCACTGTGCAGGCCGCACTGTTTGCACAACGCTCTGCTGCGGCTGGATGATATATAATTATGCTGCAATCATAGCAGCTGTTGCGTTTTCTTCCCATGCGTGGCAGTTTTTCTTGATAGTTGCTTGTACGCATACGTAAATATTTTGAGTTCATTACGTTTTTTATTTAGTTTTGTTCGAACAGCGCTATTGTGCTGACATTTTCTCATGAGCTAAAGCTTAAAGTTGTCTATCATATGTGCTATTTATGGATATGTGAACTATTACATAAACGTCTGCCGTCATGGGGGATTTTGCGACTCAACAGCGTGAGCGATTCCGTAAAAACGCCCTTGCAGCGAAACCAAAATCTTTCATTGTGGCTGAGAAAATAGCAAAGGACAGCAAAATAAATCCAAGACTGAGAGACTGTTTATTCTCCTCTGAAGGTCTTGAAAATGTCCTTAATGCTCCCGATATTCCCTGTGAAGAAGAGAATATTTTAAAAGTCTTGGTCACGTCGGGATCTGAAATTGAGCTGTCGAGCACAGCTCTTTCTGAGAGTGAATCGAACAGTTCCATTGGCGAAGTGATCACGAGCAAGACCCGCCGTGCGCGGTGGTCTGCGAGTGGGTTGTCTCAACGACTTGAAAATCGGAATGTCGTCCGCCTGTGGTCCGGAGGAATGTCTTCGAAGTCCCGTACTTCTAGGTAAGCCCAGTTTACCAAACATCTACTGTATTTCAAGTCATATTCTCGTTCGTGTTTGAGTGATGCAGTGACGTTTTAGAAGTAGAACAACTTCCTACGCGATGAACAAATTGAGTCTTTTTCTAGACTTATCAGCTGTAATATGTATAGCCCTTACACAGTGTTTCCTCCCTCTCACCGTTTTAGTCTGACACCGGTGCAATATGATACAAGCTTATAAGAAAGTAACTTTATCGTATGAAAACCTGCACCAGATTTGCTCCTTTGGAAAATTGTTACGAATATTTACTACGTCTGTACAACTTGAGGAATTAATAATGACAACATTGTGAAATTGAAGCTGTGCCCGCTACTGCCATGTAAGTATAATGAGCTGGACTCGTATTGCTAATGTAATACGAGCCCATTACACTTGACCAAAATTACAATTTTAGTTGTTCACAATACTTTAGCTTGCGAAACATGTATGTTTAACCGTATTGAGCATGCCTTTTCTTAGTGTTGAGATAAGTTTTTATTTTTTTACGTAGTTTTTAAAGTAGATTTCTGAACTTCATTTACGGTGTCGTTTTAAAAAGATTGAACGCTGGCGTTCTGATAAGCTTTTACCTTACATTATTGATCTTATAACCCTGAACAGAGTGGTGTGTGCGATTCATGTTTGTCTGCCTAAACTGATCATCTCATAGCATGATGTATCGGTTGTCGCTTTACATTTTTTTTCAACACCTCAGATATGAATCTTCCCACGTGTCTATTGCTCGCCCTCAAATGACACGTGGTAACACTCGCTTCCAAGTTACTCATAGTTCCGTGCGGATTTTATAAGTATATCAATTTCTGTTGAACAAAAAACCATACGCAGCTGTCAATAATAGTCACGGGTTTTATCTCGTTATTTCTTGCGCTTCTCTTACGCAATGCGCGAAATTCATAACTGCAGTTCCCTATTTACCGTTAATAATTGCGGCCGTTCGTGATTTCCTTTGAACTCTTTTTGTCATTTCGATTTAAGGGTTCAGGATTCGAATTCATAGTGTTTCAAAGTCATTTGTGTCAAGTGAGGAGGCGTAAATCAATGATTACTATTAAATACTAGATTATAAGACAGTATTCGTATTGTTAGGTAAAAAAATTACCATTTAGTGCGTGCACCCCTTTTTCACGTAAACATGCGCCAAAAATAAGCGGCCAGAGAACTTGCCCCAACTGTGTGCCGTTCAATCGCCTAAGGCATGAATGCGAGGTGCAAAGTTTTTAGTAACGCGTGTATATCCCTCCTGATGACGATCGCCTGACTCTCCTCAGTGATGACTGCCTCCAATGCTGCGATGGTGAGATAGATGTTTACGCTGGTAGATGTTGTCACTGAGGAACCCGTACAGGGAGAAATCTGGGAGGTAAAGATCATGCGGACTTGCAGCGCCCTAAAATTTTACAGAGCCTGGCCCCATTTTTTCCTCCACATCCTAAACTAGATATCGTTTCATCTAAATCTTGGTATTTGCTTGAATCGGGGAAGGTGAAGAGAATTATCTAGTAAAGATGAGAGAGGCCGGGGTTTCGTTCCGATTATTATGTAACACTGTGCTCATACTGTGTATAGGGTCCTGCAGAATGGTGACGCACGAGTATCTTGCCTACATTGAACTAAGACTGATGTAAAAGTGGATTTATGTTCATGAAAAACGTGGGGACGATGATGGAATACGACATTACAGGACAAAGTGGTGGTAATCTAGCGGTCATTGGATCAAGTCTGATAAAAAATCAGAGTTGGTAACAATCAAGTGTCGTATCTGACAGACACCAGCGCTCCCCCACTGTATCTAGAACTGCAGAACGAAGCGCAATGCTTATGAGAGCATGTTGCTCGTTTAGCTTACTTGTATTTCTTACCAACCTATTATGACTAAACCACAAATTATGTCAAGGTATAATTTACTTGCTTGAATATTTAAAAAAATTCGTCACTTATATGTTATGACATTTGGTCTAGCATATTTTTGACTGCGAAGTACCCTATTTTCAGCAGCCAATGGAACTCTGTTGAAACCTCTGTTGGGCTGAATTTTATGAATGTTTTGTAGCAACATTTCGTTCCCAAAGCTTTTCCTCTGAATAGTACGATAGATTTAAAACCCTGTTGCATTAAAGATGATGCTCACATTCGAAAAATACACCTTGATGTTCTAACTTTTGTGTATAAAAATGAATTCCTTTTAGTTAAATGAATAATTCGGTGAGGAGGATGATGCAGTGGCTTTGTTTTATTATTTTGGTAAAATGTATTATAAAGATGAATTTGTTGTATCAGATAAATATATTACTAATTTCTCCTACGCTTATGAAATGTTAAATAAACTCAATTTTCCAATAGGCGCATATATCCTTTGCTAATTATATAATTTCTTTCGAATGATCTTGCCTCCTCAAACAAGACCCAGATGTTCTCTTCTTAGCAGCACTTGGATAATTGAAGTCACAATCACGTATCTTCAGTATAATTAAACAAAAATAGTCTCCTTCAACATTACTGCGTTAGTAAACATCGCTCTGCTAAATACTTCAACTAGAATACATAGAAACTCAATATTGTCCTGCTTAACACGTCTGTTGCCAATGACAATTTTATCTGATTTTTCTTACCAAAGAAATGAAATAATAAACTACTAAAATTATCGCTACAGTCAAATGTTTTAATCTTGAAATAAATAATAATTGTCGACTGCGAGATAACTCGTAGTCAGCAATGAACGTGTTAAATCCTGTTTTTTGAGTTTCAGCTTCAGATGATTTGCAATAGATGTTTTTCCAAATAGAATATATCGTGCTAGTAAACTTAGCTCAAACTGTGCTAAACTCCTGAATGAGTTCAAATTTCGGAGTTGTATATCACAAAAAATGAGTGTCATTCCGCTATGTATGCACGCTATATTTTAGATTAAGGCTTTTTATGTTTGTCCTGCTTTTAGCCCATTAAAGCTGGAAGTTTAAACCCCATGACACCCGAACAATATCTTTCAAACCAGGTCTACCCACTGTTTATTTCATATGCTGGAATTGCAATGCGTTGACAATGTATATTTGAAAAAATTGGAAGTTTTACAGCTCTGTATAATTTATATAAATGTTCTCTATCTCTTTCAGAAAATATTTTTGGTGCTTATTTAGATAAGCACCAAGCTCTAATGGATTAATGTGGAATCATGAATATTTACTCATCATTCCTTCCGCGTTATTTCAGAAAATAAGAGACTTCATTTGCCATCCTTGCGTTACAATCATGTCCTACCAGCAAACACGCAGTCTTGCCTCGTTTCTTATTTGGAAGCGAGCGTCAGGCGTCATCGTGGATGAGCTCGTCGTACTAGCGCGATAACTTCAGATAAATTTATTTCTCTTCACGAGCTGCTCCGGCAATGTGGTGGACTAGGGCACTTAACAAGTTCCGTCCTCATTCCCCATCTTCATTTTAGCATTGCTGCGCGGTGGGAACGTTACCTGGGATTAAAATATTAACACTTATAAATTTCGCAGTGTGCACTTCCATTCGATTCATACTGTGATCTTTTCTTAATATAAATCCTGTTTATTTAAGATTTGAAACGAGCTTTCAACGAGATGTTCTATCTGTAGAGTTCATGACTGCAGGACTTGCTGAATGTAATAACTTTCATGCAAATATGTGTATTGTATCACCAAAAATAAGTGATATTTATTCTCGATTGTTTGAATATTTTAATTGAAAGTTCGGTTCAGTTCAAATACATTGAATGTTACTTCTTTGAAAAATGTATTGTTTTTAATACACTTTTAATTCAGTGGTCTTAAAGGTGCTTTACAATTACTTGCAATGTATGTACTTCACAACTATTGAATAATGGCAATGATTACTTGCTCACTTGACTGACTGACGTGCTTATTCGAATCTATTTTGTATATTTAACAGGGATAAAAAACGGTACCTTCTAGTGCCTGATTCTTTTCGCATAGTTTTTGTTCATTTTCTGCTAGAGAATGCTTTCGTGTAACTTTGGCAAAGCTGTCTTATGATTTTTTTCATAAAATCACCCTCTGCCGCCCCTGATTTTAATTATAAATGAATACACTTTACAGAAGAGCATTTTTTTTGTCAGTCTTAGAAGCAAAGATTTCTTCGTGATGTTAAGACATGCAAATATTGTAGAAGAGAAGCTATACGAGAGTTTCTAAGAAGAATATAGAGCTTTCTGTTCATGTACTCAAGTTTGTTCAGGCCGGGTAAGAAAGGTCAAATGTTGGTGCAATCCAACTACGCAGCTCAACGATGATGAGGATGCACAACTTGTTAGACCTAAATTAAAGTTAACTGCAGGATACATGATGTTACTGATCAACATCCCAAGATAAGATTGAACAACGATCGCATTCAGAGTTACTTTATATTGAGGACACGTTTACCCGATCTCTGAAGCAGTTTGTTTGTGGAGGGGAGCATCGCGCATCACGACTGCATGCATGGTTTGTCTTACTGAGCCTTTAATGCCCATCTATCACTCTCAAACAGCCTAAACATTAACTGTTTTTGTGGTATCTACTTTGAACGGTAATTTTTATTCTTTTTGATCGTATATCTTCGACCGTTCATCGTTATTGGGGTGGATTTCTTTATTTATAAAATTGTATGTATATATATACATATATGTATATATATATATATATATATATATATATATATATATATATATGTATATATATATCTTATACGAGGTATGTGGACTTTCATATGAGCACTTATACATAAAAGATTCTTATGTAAAGAATTTATAAAAGTTCAGGGGTACCTTGAGTTTTGATCGTATTATGTGACCAAAGTATGTAATAATACGCCATAGCGTTTTTCCATCTCTCTTTACATGAGAGTAGATTATTTAGAACAAGAGTATGCGCACTACCAAAGCTGAGCCAATCAAGTTCTCAGACTTAGATTTTGCCAAAACGTAGAATGTTGATCTGAGTGCCTTGGAGGGCCAGCCTTAACAAGTAGGTAACAAGTATTCCGCTGCCGACATGGTTGACGCGGCTAGAAATACGGCATGGGACTTGGGTAAACAACCGAATAATTATCGAAGTAATTATCCGACCCAAGAATGGGCCAGAGGGTTCGTTCCTATAGCTTCATTCTATTTATTCTAAGTATGGAGAAATTTGCCTTGAACTCTTGTACGAGTTTAACAGTCCATCATACACGCTCGCTTGAACACATGTCGCCTGAGGACGGTATATTAGAAGTTTAATACATTGAAACACTGCAGTTTTCTCTGCTTTCTGAGAGTAAGGGCGAAGATAATTTCCTGGTTCACGTTGTATTCATTCATGTTTCTAAAGTGTGAGTTTCTCATGTTTTTAGACCGAAAAAATCTTAAAAGTTATCCCCATCATCAACTAAGTAAGTTCTACCTCTTTATTTACTAAAGGATCGGTTGACAGACCGTACATCATAAACAATCAGTTGAATACAAATAATAGTTGTATTACCCACCTTTCACGCCTAGTTGTTTTGATCAATTTTTGCTGTGTTACTTGTAAATATTGTATATTTTAACATAGACTTCAGTTACTTTAACTTGAATGTAAAGAATTGTAATTTGAGGCTTCAGATGTTTCAATTTGTACATTTTTTTCAAGTAAAATGATGTAGTTACATATAGTATCAGAGACTATAAAATTATAATGAAACTACAAGTAAGGAAGTAGTACAAAAAGCTTCGTGTAAATAATACTGGGTTGCAGGACTTTGAAGCTACTTTTTAAATATTTCATTCTTCTAATTCTTTATTTGTAACAAGTCTTTCAATTTCCAGTTTAAGTTACCTCCGGTAACTGTTCACATGTTTGCAGTACATACAGAATTCCAAGTGAAAATTTTTCTACGCTCATTAATCAGTGCTTCTTAATAACGATAAGTTATGATAATGTTTATTCAGTAGCTAGAATTACTAGAATTTTCGTCGACGCGACCACCAATTTCGTAGGAAAGAAAATACAAGAAATAATCTTGAAAACATAACTCTAATGTTTTTAGTCCTGAGTTATTATTAATTAAATCAGTATAGGTTTGAACAAAAACTAATGAATAGTGAGATTGAAATATGTGTGCTTTATTAGGTTTAAAAGTATAAATGTTGAAATAAATTCACATGTTTCATGAAACTGGTATAAATAGAAGTAGAGCATGTCGATCTATAGGGGGCATAAAAATCAATAAAAAACTATACTTGATCAAGAATTTGGGATAGTTTTAAGGCAGTGAATTGATGTGTGGTATTTAGTTTATTAATTATTACCCATTGCCATTATACCTCGAAAATTTCATTTCAAGAATGGTGTTTTCCGCGAAGGAACAGTTAGCAAAATTACGGGAACTTTGGTTTCAATGTAATGGATCTATTAACACGGTGTAAATAAATAACAAACTTTTTTAATATAAAAAGCTGAAGCAAAAATTGTATAAAAGCAATGGTCATGAAGTGCAGAGGAACAAGCTCAGCAGACTGGCATTGGTGTACATAATAATGGAAGTCTTGCACCCGGTAATTTTCGCGACGTAGCGACGTTCTGCGGTTGCCCCGATCTCCAAACCTATATCCTCGTTTTCTGAGCGATGTTTTAAGAAAATGATTTACATAACCGTGCTCTGGAGGAATTAAAAACGAAGCATCGTGTAAGAGATCAACAACACACTCGTAATTCCAAAGATGCTAAGTAAATTAATCAGCACCATTAGAAGGGCTCGTTTTTATTGAACATTAACAGAGATCCCCTAAATGATATTATATTCTATACTTAAAATATAAATTACGCTTTAATGTATCGTCTATCGTTCAAATGTCCAAATATTTTGATCTCTTATATTATTTTGCAATTAGTATTTCGGTAGGCTACGTTTTGTGTGAGCTACGATATACATACACATCACAAATTTATTATTTTATTCGGCGAACTTTCTGCATAGCTTGGTTACGAGAATACAGGTCAAAATGTCATATCGATTGAAATATGGTCGGGCCTAGGATTCTAAAAGTTAATCAAAATGTACCTAAGACAATACGGCTCTGATGAAGCGTTGGATGCGAAGTCCTTGTATTGTGCGTGAAGAGTTGTCTCCTTGAGCTATTCCATTCATTATTTGAAATCAATTGTACAATTTTAGTCATTATGAGGGGCTGTTTTTTGTACGGTAGTATAATTACTCCAATAGGTTCACGAGAGTGTGTTTATGAGGATCTAGCTTTATTAATGTTACAATGAAGTACATCGCATCTGTTCCAGCTGTAAGGAATTCCTTATAGGTATCGCTTAAAAGTAGAAAAATTGTGATTGTGTGATTTATGCATGAAAAATGTTCATCTCAACACTGTTGACGCGTGGATCGAAAGGACTAACTTTGCGCGTCCATGAAAAACATTCAAAGTTTCGAATTAACATGCATGTATATGTCTCTATGTAATTAAAATTCGTATTATATGGCGATGCTGCAGTTTCCAATTGTTTCAAATTACTCCTAGTTATTTTTGTGCTTTTTTCATACTGTTGCGCCGATATTGAGGTGCTTCTGACGTTGACTGGGCGATTTTCAATATTGTAAGGCATATCTTGATCGTTTGTCAACCGCATCTTTCTATGGAGCTTTGAGAACAACTGTCTGTGTTTCAAGGCAGCAGTTCACTATTACGGTAGAGGAGACTATGCAATACTGCATTGTTTCGTAGATATAAACATACGAGCCGCCTGCATTAGCTGGCTAGCCAGAAATCGACATTCTTCGCCAAAAACGATCTCTGTGAGATGTAGTGTGCCGTTTGTTTCCTTAATTCGACAACGAATAGCGCATCCTGCCACAAGAATAGCGTTACGGACTTCGTATTCTGTTTCAGAATATTTCAAGAATAGTCTCGAAATGTTGGTTTCTTGTGGTTTGGTTGCTCGTTTTGTTACGCTTCACTTCAATGAAATTCGTGACCCCATCCGTGTGAAATTTTGCGTTGCACTAAGACGAATTATAATTTACATGTTTTATGGTAATGGAAAAATTATTACTTATATACTGCAGTCTTGCTAGTTTTTGCATGACCTACTATAAAAAGTTTGTTTATGCATTAGAAAAGTAATTACACTGAATATATTAAATTGTTGAAATGTTAAAACGTTGAAATATAGTAAATTAATATTCCTTGGCAATGTCACAGAATGAAAACTAACGGTTTTCAAGGATAAGGGTGTATAACATTTGTTATTTTTTCAACTAGTTACTATGGAAAAAGTACGCCCAACCAGGAAGCGCGAGAAACGAACCATTTTATTATGTGTCACTCCTGAAACGTTTTAAATACGTGATGAACTGCGTAACAAACAATCTTCTGTTGTGGTTTACGGTAGATGCAAAAGTAAGAAACAATGCAGATCATGATACGCATGCCCAGGCGTTGGTGAGAAGAAAAGAAGGTAAGTGCGATGCAGAGCACCAAGCAAACACTCGACGTATCAGCAGGGTGCTGGTGCCAGCCGCACTTTGGTGGCACATATCTGCTGTAACGCTTGTGTGCGCGAGGGGAGGCTGCCTGCCTCACCACACACTTTTAGTTTGCCTTGCGGTCCCTTGCTGGGCGACCGCGTGCTAGCTCAGCAAAGTGCTTTCCATGCTCACTGTTCTGTGCTATGCATTTCACTTGCCCTACAGTTCATTTCTGAATGACGTGCTCTAGAATTTTAACAATGAAAATTATTCTGGTTATATTTGTTTAATAGTGTACAATTGTTTGGTCAAGTGATACTCTATTGTCAAATGTTTAAATTGTGTTTTTAAGATATTCATATACGTGGTGTTTCATAGATAGCATCCGCCAAAAATTATGTACAATCGCTTCAGGAAAATCATACATTCACCACAGAAGTCTACCACACAATGTGTACGTGAAGTAGGAGTGAGCAGTGCAAGCATGCGACGCATTTTTAAAAGGCCTCGGTAGAAATGCTACATCACATGATTATTTCGTGCAATTAACCAATACAATCAGGAAAAAAGAATACAGTTTTGTGAGGGGTTTCAACGCATGATAGGCAAGGATTAAGACATCTGCAGACTTATATTGAGAGAGGACCCTAAAGGATGGCGTTTGTGGTCGAAAAGACTACACTGACATTGAAAAAGATGTCCTTACACAGCCCTGTAGTTTCTGTATTTTTAATTCTCTCGTTGGTATGAACGACCTTATAATGACTGTAAGCGGTTGCATTCAAAGACAAGATATTATGAGAAAATCCTGTCAATGAAAGAACTCTTGTTCTGTGTGCATGTATATCTTCGTATTCTTTACTATGTATTCAGTATAACATGACAAGTTTTATTGAACCGCTTGCATGGTGTTAGATTTACAAGTAGAGGAACAAAAACTCACAATTAAATTGAAGTTGAAAGTTCAATTTTAACTTCGTTAGCTAATTAGACGACTCTTCGTTCCTGTTTCATGGTATATTTTAACTTTAACAACGAACATGGCCAAGGCTAAAGCTATCGTAGCTCCGTTATACATTTAGCACACCGTCACAACTACGAAGCTATGTAATTAAATCTCTTAATAATTTCTCATTTTAACAAAATTTTAAAATCATTGGTACTTTTTTGTGTGTAGAAGATATTTTATGTACAAACTGATATAATTGCTTAAAATTTCCAACTAACAAACAAACAAAAAACAAAAACGTATATTTCCATTAAAGTTGGTACATAAGAAATGTAACAGCAATGGGTTTTAAAGATGCCTTATCATAAAATCTTCAAGTGGTAGGTATTCTATGCATAGTAGATGATACCAGCGGTATCACCAGCTTGGTCGACTGGTGAGCGAATCTGCTTGCGAGCGGAAAGACCCGGGTTCGAATCCCGCTGCCGACATGGTTGACGCGGCTAGAAATACGGCATGGGACTTGGGTAAACACCGAATAATTATCAAAGTAATTATCGGACCCAAGAATGGGCCAGAAGGTTCGTTCCTATAGCCTCATTCTATTCTATTCTATTCTATACCTACGGGTAACCGTAAACATTTACACCACGCAATGAACGTTAAATACAGGTAACCGCTGTTTGTATACATGGTGAAGCAAATGAAACTTCACTTTTTCAATGATAACTTAAGAGGTAGTCATTGGCGATACGTGTAAATTCTGACGTAGTAGGTATTCTACGCATTTTAAATGATAAACGAAATATCTTCTTTAGAAACAGCTTAGAATTAACATCATTGCATTTAACTGAATTGGATGTTTAACATCCGAGAAAGACCGAAAAAGGAAAATTATAAGAGTGAAAACTCTAAACATGAAGTTGTAATTGTCATTAAATTGAAGTAGTAATTTCTAATTACTGGTTGCCCGTTTAGTAAGACTAGCTGATGATCGTTTCAATTTAATCATTATTATAGTTATCTGTAAATATCATCGTGTTTAATATAAACGGACGTTACATATCAGAGAAAACGATTAAAAGAAATAAAATAAAACAGAGTGAATGTTTCAAATTATCAAGAGTTAGATGTTGAAATAGATAAGAAAAGCTGTAGTAGACTAAAGTTCTGAGGTTTCATAGTCACTTATTGTAACAAAGTAATTACTAACATTGACGTATGAATTTTTTTATTATACCTTCGAAAAGTAAAAAGAAAATAACATAGACGATTAGAAATATATTTATATGTATATATATAGTACATATATATATATATATATATATATATATATATATATATATATATATATATATATATATATATAAGCCTTAGAAGAAGAATAATCTGAAGAGCAATCACAAATTCTTATATAATTCTATTTTATTTTAGGCAAAATACAATTTGTTTCCCATCAAAAAAAATTTTTTGTTTCGCATTATGAAAACTGAACATTTTTAACATTGGAACATTTATCTGATAAAAAAGCACAATTTAATAAGCGTGATATTTAACAGAAAAAAGAAAACGTAAAAAACACCCCGGTTTTTGATCAAATTAAATTAGTTGATTTGACTCCAGATCTGTGGAATTATAGCACGAGTTTGACATATACGTATGTTTCGTTTGAATATTGTTAGCTCTATTTCAGTTTACATATACTTAAGTTGTGTGACATAAACACATGGTAGACGCTTATATGTAGTATGTTTCGTTACTAAGTTAATTTTGTTTAATCATGCATAGGAACTAAATTTTCTGTATTTGTTTGCTACTTTAATATTAGAAAATGATGTCAGGTTTTTTTTTGAAATTTTTAATTGATTGGTTTTCCTTCATATGCGTGGGCTGTTTATTCTACAGCTAATTGAAGGGCATTCTTGTACAAGCAGAATCTTTTGAAACCTGCTACTGGTGGCATCGCAAATTCTTCTGTAAATGCGAGGATTTCATGTTCATGGTTTTAAAAAGTTGACATTTGAAAGCACTCACTTCTGCTATTTAATTTTTCCGGTTATGCCTGGAAGCATTTAATGGCATCCGTAGATCTTTTTTTGTGCCTTCGTTCCCGAAAATTGGAATGGATGTATGATAAACAACAATCGGCATAATATTGTTCAGATTTTACGTACCTTTATGACTGTTGACGCTTAAGTGTGTTGTAACAAAGAGACACTTTTAGAAAATCTTGGGATTCAAATTTTTGTTGTTTACTAATCTTTGTTTCTCTGTAGGGTCTCACTTGTAATTTTATTAACAGTTCACTTTTAACCCATGCATCGGGGCGCGGTTGTTCCGTCTTTATAAACCGCTGTTTCACGAAGTAGAAGCTTGAATTATTTTTAATTTCACTAAAATTAAAACTTGTGGTTTAAGGAACGGTTATCCGTTCGGGCAAATATCCTTTTTCTCATATATTTTCTCATTATTGCCATAAAATGTATGAAACTTGAAAAAGTCAGTGGATATCGATTAGCATTCGAGAACTTATCCCAGGCAAGAAACAATTGAAACTAGTTAATTCTCTAGAAGTATAGGTCGGGCCTAAAATTTCACAAAAACCTGTTGTAGTCTAGAGTCAAAGCGTTTTCTATCAACCAAGTGTTTTCACGTAGTCAGCCGCGTTTACAAACAACTCATCCGCCACACTGTTGCCTGCCAGTGACAAAATCGGTTGAACCCTCTAACAATTCTTGCAGACGTCATTCTTATCAACACACTTGAATTTGGCAAATAGATGTACTGCAAATGCATTGCAAGTATTAAAATCAAATTGGTAATACAGTGGTAGTCTATGATTGATTTGAAAACTGTTATTCTACTCGCGGAGATGAGAAAACCTTTGCTCAATTGGTTTGGTTTAATGAAGTTATTCATAAAGATTCGCCGAGAAAGATAGTTTGATTCACGAGATTCAAAGCTTGTGCAATTTGAGAATTGGTTGTGGTAAATGACTGTGAGAAGGCTATTATTCCACAAGGGTACAATGACACTCAAACGACTGTTCAATTGTGTAAACTCAGGAGCACAAAGTTCTAAGTTTGAATAACATACGAGGAGGGGGAAAAGTTACTTTACCATTTTGAACATTACACAACAACAAACACGGCTATAAAAATGCGTTACATGTGTAATGAAAGCGAAAATCATGAAGTTTCATCCAGTATTGACAATACAGATTTGAATCATATTTTGTAATAAAATTTACACGATTATTGTATCTCATAAATGCCAAAAAACAGCAAGAACAAACGAGCAACGACGGTGGAAAGTTATTTCTCTCGTAATGGATCGTTAGTTGCAATACAGAGGGACTTCGAAAGAACATTTCATCAACAAAGGCCTTCTAAACGTTGTATTATTGCAATGATTTCAAGATTCAGAGATTTGGGCTCAACACCAGACAAAGAACACTTTGGCAGACCGAGATCGCTACAAATTGCAAGTGTCATTCAACGTGTTTGATTGAGTGTTGCAGCAGATTTAAAAACATCGACTAGAAAACGTTCCAGGCAACTGGAATTTTTCAAAGGTCATTGCAGCTCATCCTAACAAAATATTTATAACTGTTCTTGGTATAACCGTGACAGTGAAAAGAAACAACTACAAACAAATGATACAGGAATATTTGTTGCCACAACTGGAAGATTTGCACATGCAGAATTTGTGGTTCCAGCGAGACAGGGCGACATCACATACAGCAAGAGAAACCATGGCAATACCAAGAGCTGCCTTTCCTGGTCGTTTTATTTTACGTTTTGGTGACATCCCATGGCCACCACGATTTCCTAATTTAACCCTTCCAGATGTCCTTTAATGGGGATACCGTAACTTGAAGGTTTACATCAATATGCCTAACACTCTCCATGAGTTAAAAACAACATCATCGAATAAATCAACAAAATATCTCCAGATATTTTGCAAAACACCATGGAAAATACTGCACGTAGAATACGTTTATGCTTAAATAATGATGGATATTTAAAAAAATCATATATAAGTGATAAAACTTCAAACTTTTCTCTTTCATTTCATTCGTAACTAATTTTTATAGCTGTATTAGTTTTCGTGTAATAAATGTTCAAAATAATGAAGTAACTTTTTGCGCCACCCTGTAGTTTTCGACCAAACACGAATATATGTATAGTATTTGGTCATGTTCCAGTAGTATCTTGCAGCACTTTGTAGAATCGAAATCAGGTTTATGTTGAAACTTTCAAGATAACAAGTGTAAAATATTTTGAAGCAGATGGCGTTTTCGATCTAAAACCTTGATCGATCAGGTTCAAAATGTGCTCGTGTTCCTCAATTATGGAAATTAGACATCACCACAAAAAAGCTTGTCAGCTGTTATACCACGTGGAATGTTCCGGTTATTGCCTGAAAAAAACTAACTTTTACCTGAGAGGAGCTTTTGGCAGCAACTTTATGAATAGAACGCAAGCGATATTTCTTGACATTAAGCAATTTTTAGGACGATGCTCACAAGCATTGAGTGTTGCTTCTAATCGACTTGATTGTGAATCGGTAAAATCAACCCCGTGAATTTTAGCTTGTAAAAATTACGTTTTTTGTGCTTCAGTGTCGCTTACTTTTTTATTTTGAATGTGCGAAACTTTGAATAACAAAAAATTTTTATGTGCCATATTAATTATAATTCCGCAATGAAATCATTATATCTTAGGTTAACAATAGTTATTTATTTTATTTTGCCGAGGAACAACTGTGAACAGCATGGCATGGAGCAGTGAACGTAGCGGATTTTTTAATGTATTTATCAGTGAGTATATTCGTTTTATTCTATTTTTGAAAATCAAATGTATTGCAACTCAAGAAATGTACAAAACTCTTGAGTTTTAAAATATCTGCGTTTTGCTCGCAGTTTTTTCTACGTTAAAAAATTCGGCCAATTTGTAACTATTCAGAAAAAAACCGAGCCTATACCTGTAGGAACAGTTAAGATATTTTACCTACTGCTACGTGCTCGCAAATAAATTTGGGCTTGTCGCAACACACGTCAGTGGGTTTGGCATGCACAGAAAATATGAGTTTTAGGACGTAACCTAGTCCACACTGTCGCATTGCTTTAATTTGGAAGCAATTCACACTTTACTGGGTTCCCAGCCTCGAGAAAGCGAGCAGGACTGCCGGAAATGCAGTTCAGAATCTGAATATAATGGGTAACTAGTTGCCATGCCTGTAGCATCATGCAACAAATTTTTAATGTAGCATGATGCAACAATAGCAAACACGATAGGCGGCAGTCAAAAATAATAAATACTAAACTCCCGAGTGGGATTATATCTCCATTACTTATCTCAAATTCTACCAAGCGAACATGAAAAAGGACACTTGTCCGACGACCTATAAAGCCACTGTACCTGCTGATGGCTGCTTGATAGAAAGAGGAATGTAAGCATTGAATAGCTCCTGTCGCAATCAAGTCTCCTATCGTGAAATGCTCTTCATTTTCTAGTGAGCGTTTAAGGAATGTTGGACCTGCTTCTTACAGTTTTGAAGACACTCTGTGTTTCTCAACAGTTCACCACACAGACTTTTGTTGCAAATGAATTTATGAAATAATTGAACAAGTCGTAAACAGTCTTTGAATATGGCATTTTGCTCAAAGTTTCTGAGCTATTGATCTTATGAGCAAAACTAATTAACCTATAACGGGCGATGCGTTTGATCAATCATCCACCTACGCTTCATACAAAATTTTTTTCGAAGAATCATGACCGCAGCAATTGCAAACTGTGTAATTCCTCCTTGAGTTTTACACGTTTCAGGCCAAAAACATTTCATATTGAATAACCAGTGCGTTTCAATATCGAAGGGCATGGAGCGTCTGTAATGATAAAACCCATAATAATGACTCTAGTAATGATTTTAATACAGTAAAGTGTGTACATGATTGTGTCTTGACAATCCAAAGATCAATTGAGACGTGCTCTTACGAGCATTGATGTGTGCTCTACTGACAACTTGAGAGCGCGCGACAAAACTATGGACAAGAATGTCACACAGATTTTGT
Source organism: Trinorchestia longiramus (assembly GCA_006783055.1). Classification (NCBI taxonomy): domain Eukaryota; kingdom Metazoa; phylum Arthropoda; class Malacostraca; order Amphipoda; family Talitridae; genus Trinorchestia; species Trinorchestia longiramus. The sequence goes on from VCRD01000155.1 coordinate 171,582, forward strand.
AGGCTTATTACAAGTATACAAATAAAACGTCTACCTTCAATTTGAAATAGGCTTCAAGCTTCAGTAAGACCATGACTTGTGTGCTTCGTTAGGGAAAATTAGCTTTCACATGCTACTGCAATCAAGGAACTAAAATAATCAGAAGTCTTCTGTGGACCACTGGCATGTGTAAACTAAATGACATAACATAGGAGGTGTGTGCGTACATTCGACAGAGGTGATACACCTGATTCTCACCGAACCAAGTTTGTAACCTAAATGTTGGTTTTAAATACCTTTATTAAAGCAGTTGCATTCTTTTGGAGAAACGTATTAAGAATATCAATTTCAAAAGAAAGCCTTTATGGAGTATTAGATTTACTAAAAAATTACCGATTCATCAAATATTGCTGGAGTAATTTATCATTCCAGTATTGACATAAGTTTTGTAAAGTTAATTGAACCTATAACACAAATTAAAGAGACGCAATATTTACTGAGGTTTAATATATTCAGAGCGTTAAAACATAGAACATATTTCATGGTGAGTTGTTATTTCAACTTGGTTTGGTTGAGTGCCTTCAGTTTTTTTTTGTAAATGTTGTAAGTGTAAATGAAAACTATTAATGCACATTTTGTTGTTACAAATGTTTGCTAAATTAAGGAATTCAGGTAATATCTCACGAGTGCATATGTGAATAGAGTTTTAGAAGAGGACTTTTGTGTGTTCGAAACAGTCTTTAAATCTTCTTAATCCTATACTTTTTGAAGATAATAGGAGTATTGTGAATACGTTCCAAACTTAAATTCTTAGTAACCATCGTTCATAGGCCAGTAAATTAATATTTATCACAAAATATTCGTGTACAATTGGAGTACATTGTGTACATAGTACAAATTTAACGGTCAAATGTCACGGCGTGCTATCAATCGTAAACGCGTACGTTTCTACACACGCACGCACAGCGCCCCCCTCCAAATCCTAGGACACAAGCCCGGGTGAGTCCTGCACGGTGTGTTCCGTGTCCTCCATTTCCCTCTAAAGAGAGTCTGAAAATTGGGTCTTCGTTATTGATATCATAGAGCGTGGTATTGCAGGCAGATTTCTCTTCCTTTTTCCTTTTTCCAACTAAGCAGAGTTTGGTTGTATTTTTTTTTCATCGTGTAAAGAACTATTAGGTGTGTCTCTTATTTTGTCGTTGTCAGTTTCTGACGTTTTATTCAATTATTGAATTTTTCATGTAAAAATTACTCCAAAATTTTTGTGAATCCAATATATGTGTAGTACTAGCGATACTCCTAATTTTCGAAAAATCTCATTTCAGTGAGTTGGATGGTTATTTCAGAGCCAGGAATTATAATTCTCTGTATGGATGTCGCACCTTTGCGGCTGCAATGAGTGTATTCACTACAACTGATAGCCAATGGGATTTAAGACTTATCATATGTTTGATTCAAAATCAAGTGAGCGGAAATTAGCCCACAATTCTTCAATTTTATATCCTAACGTAAATTCTGCCAGGAAACTTTCTTCTGTTTCTACAGGGTGCGGCAACCTAACTTCTTTTTTTTCATAAGAAGCTCCTCTCAAAAAAAAGTTATGTTGCTGCACCCTGTAGTACAGTTTTTATGAAATGTTGATAGTGGCTGATTAACTTTCTCATTTTTTGTGACTAATATTATGTTTTAGTTTTCTATAATAGTTCTATTATCAGAAAAAAATGTAGTGTTTGTGTTTGAATAATTTGCTTTATGTTTTGAATACTAATCGTAAAGAGACATATATAAACAAGAATAGCGACAATGTATCTCCGATTTGAAGGATCGCCTGCATTCATCAAGGCTTTGAATTTCAGAATTCTTTGCGTTACAATAAAAACACGATTTGTTATCGTATTTTTGCAAACGTTTTATTCTATATGAGCGTCAGAGATCCTCGAGAATTCAATAATATTTCAAACGCTGGAATGACGAAAATGAACTGTTTTCTGATGGACATCTGCAAACTTACAGGTCCTGTACTGATGTCAGTAACTTGCTGTGGCACAAGTTAGTACACGAAAATCTCCAAAAATGAGCTGTTCTCTGATGAATATCTTCAACCTTGCAATTTGTATACTAATGTCAGTGACTTGCATTGACGCTTGTACGGTAGAGCAGCTTGTATGCAGGTGCTTGTGTATCTGGCCTCTCTAATCTTCATGTGAAAGGGAACAATAATTTCGTGTTTCAAAGCAAACAACACCAAAGATTTCAATCTCTCGCCGTATATTATTGGGAAATCTTGGCTCGTAAAATGTTCATCAATGCTATGAGCTTAATCTCACGTGGGCTTGTTGTTGAGATGAAGCCGGTAATGAAGTCGATCGTAAACGAACTCCAAGATCGTTTGGTCGGATATTCAACTTGTATATTCTGCAGTAACTTAAACTATGACTCATCCGTTGTGATGTGACTGCTTCTAAAATCTTGATACGATAGTCGCAGTGAAATGTGGACCGTAGCTTTTTAATATTTCAGAATACTGTAATGATCATACATTTCTGAAATAGCTTTGAATCAATTGTTTCATTGGATTCCATGCAAATATATCAAAATAATTTTTTCAATCCTGTCAAGTGAATTATTGACAGAAATTTAAGATATTGTAAGAACATATGCAACTTACTAGTGTCCAGATATAACAGGACGGTGCAAATATGTAAAACTCGCTCAACACATGCATTATGACTCATGAAACATAAGCTGTAAATGTGTGCACTAATTATTTGCATACCTATTCTTCGAGTTAAATTTGTTTTTTCGTCTTCTTTTGATGAACTATAATATGTTTTAAAGCACTTCGTTTATTTTCTTAATAAATTTAAGACATTTCTCAAGAATTGTCTTCCTAAGGGCTTCTGAGTATATATTGCTCACAAATATCGATCAAATAAGTCATGAAATGGTGAACTAATGCTGCCCAAGCTGTTAACAATTATAGTGGCAACAGTTCTGTAAAGAATTGTGACCGCTGAGCCGCGTCTCATTCGTGGTGTTATAGTCATTAATATACGTATAATAATATAATAATAACTGAGAGGCCAATCGGAGACGTTGACATGGAATGTGACAGCAACTCGGGGGAGGGGGTTCATGATGCTAATCTTAGACTATTACTAGCTTACATAAATAAGAAAATGATCATCAACTTTACTTGACAGTTTCCGTGGAAATTCCACGATTTAGATTCGACTAATTTGAAATTATCATAGAGATGAATGTATTAAAGATTTGCGACGAATTATTGTAGATTGAATGAACACTTTTTATTACTGTATACAGAACTACCATTCTGTATCTTATTTAATGATAACATGACCCAGATAGTACCCGTTGAAATTTCTTGGTTTAAAAGTGATAAAATTAAAGATCTATGAAATAAAATGCATTTTTGCGTTTTACCCGTGGTACCATCAGAATCAGAATATTTTTCTGGAATAAATACTGAACTTTCATTTTGTATCTTACCTAACGATAACATGGCTGTGTAAGAGAAGAAAGTAAATAATGGAACAAATGGCGTGTTTTATTGTGATTCGGCGCCTTTGGTATCCACAATAGAATGCTTGTCATACACGCTTACCCGTTCTGATTTTAGTTAAATAATTGTTCTTCAGTAATAGATAGGAAATAATGGGACAGACACACACAGATAAAGCAAGATGGAGATACAGAGACGATTATATATGTAGAGACTCCCACGGTACGCAGGGTGCAAGAAGGCAGTGCGGCGGGTGGTGGCGGGCAGGAGGTGCTGCGGGTGGCAGGTGTGTCTCGCCTGCGCGCCACCACCTCAGGTGGCAGGAAGTAATGGGACGGACACACACAGATACAGAGAGAAAGAGAGAGGGACATATGTACATAGTCGATTATATATGTAAATAATTGAACAGATGCAGTATTTAAAAAAAATCATGATTAACGTCTTCTTTTGAACATCTTCATTTTTTTGCTCTCGTTATTCCTGTGGATGCAAATTTAGGATGCATTAATTACAATGAATTTTTTTTGAGAAGTAAATTTATTTTTCTGACATAATTCCTTACTAGTGTAATTCATCACTAATTTTTCGTTTAATGTAGTGATTGAGAACAATTGTTACAGGTTGACGAATATTCATTGATAAGTCATACTTTACCCAACAATATTCAGCACTTTTCCAATGGAACTTATAAACAAATTGGTGAA
>VCRD01000155.1:175896-259737 GCA_006783055.1 Trinorchestia longiramus
ACATGTAGAGCACATCAAGAAATACACACACACAACCTCCCCCTTCGATTGCTAGAGCAGCACTGACGCTATAGCAACCTAAACATAATCGCACCAGCGGGCAGTCGGCATTTGCAGCCATCGCATTCAACGTGTTAATGTAGTGATTGAGAACAATTGTTACAGGTTGACGAATATTCATTGATAAGTCATACTTTACCCAACAATATTCAGCACTTTTCCAATGGAACTTATAAACAAATTGGTGAAATTAATGTATGGAGAAAAGGGTAATTTTAATGATTCATTGTTTTCCATCATTACCTATATACTGCAGTCAACAGCACGCATTGTTAATATCTATAAACATATTCATTTGTTGAACAAAACCTCAGGTAAAGTTTACACTCGTACCACATTGTGCTACCATGTATCGCTTGGTATCACCTTGTGTCACTTTGTACTAGCTTGTACTCCCTTGTACTCCTTTGTACCTCCTTGTACTCCCTTGTACTTCCTTTTACCTCCTTGTACTCCCTTGTACCTTCTTGTATTCCCTTGTACCTTCTTATATTTCCTTGTATCTCCTTGCACCACCTTGTACTCCCTTGTACCTCCTTGTATCCTCTTGTAAAGCCTTCTACTGCTTTGCAGTAGTCATTTGTTATCATTGTGGGGATGAAGATGTATCATGGTGATTACCTCGCAATCATGTTGCACGTGGTGCCGCCTTCATGCTACAATCACGTGTCCTTTGCGCTATTATTTTCTCTGCTTTATTTCACTTTAGTCACGGACATTCAGTCAATTTAAAATCAACTTATGACTTTATTGTGTTTAATGCCCCATAGCCCATTGATTAGACCCGAGTTTATTGATGGTTTTTTATGATAGTAATCAACTCAGAAAATATATACCATCTTGCATATACGTAAAATATGCGTTTACTAGTTATCACAGGGTAGAATTATTCAACTATGGCCTGTGACCCCAAGTGGGGTAATGACCATTTGAATTCACGAAGGTTGTATGGAATTTTTGCATTTTCATGTTTTTCACTCCTCATTCCAGTATTCATTACTACTGAGCAATGAGGTACTCCTAAAGGTAATGAAGATCTTCCTACAGGTGTGTAATTTAGGTAAGGAGGAAAAACGTGATGGAAACTATGATGTATAACAAATTTCTCTAGAGTTGTTAGTTTGCCCTAATTTGCAACAGAACAAATTTAAAGATCATCCACACAATTACTAATTCATGAGCCCGGGTGTTGATCTTCCTGTTTGTCGAGCGCATCCAGCAAGAGGAATGAAATGCAAGCTAGGAAATAGGGTGGAGTTAAAGGACAAGTTCATTAACTCGAGAGTCCTATCTATAATTGAAGATGCTAGGCTGTGGTGGACATGATCTACTCTGTGTCACCGTTGAGGTCTCGTCACAACAAATCAGATTTTTTAGTAAACATCAACGACTGCGCATGAGCTTTTACGTTGTTTTCAATGCGATTACTTCCAAAATCAAACTTTAAAATTGATGTCTCGTTGGTTGTATACGCGAGGTGAAATTTTGATCACACTATAAGTCGTCTTACGATAACAGTACTCCGAAATATACGAAAAATTTAGTTGAAAATGTTTTCTTATGACCACAAATCACTCATTAAATTCCATCTTTAGTCACTATTCAAATCATGTGTTATTAGTAATTGTGACTCTTGGTAACGATTCTTCTGCTTATCATTCGATTGCGCTTAATTTGTAAGTATGACATTCGTATTTCTGAATAATAATTGTATTTCAATTTAAGTATGCCTAATTTACATTAACATAATTACGGTGGAACTGCTTCTCCGGAGTTGGTTTATGTTCCCGCTGATGAGTAACATATGTAACGCAAGTTATACTAAAGTACATACGTCTGTACCTTCGCATCAGGATGGAATAGGCTGAAGAGTACTATTCATTAATGCTCTTGAGTGACTTGGCAAGCCTACTACATGGCCATGTAGGATTCCTAAGCTTCATTTTCGGAGTTTTCGTTAATAATTAGTAATCAAAGTTGGCTTCCTCTTTGGATGCGATATTCTCCAGAGGCGTTCTAAGCGACCTGGAGGACATGCAGCAGATGCAGCAGCACCAGCGGGCAGAGTTCGTGGCCCACTCCAGTTGGTTCGATTAGTTGGCCCTTTTTCTGCTTGACTTTATCTTCGAGACAGGCGCCTCATCATCACAGAGTAACTAGGTCTTGGTATTAGGTAATATTGAACAGAGAATAGTTGACGCGCATGACAACAATGTGTTGTTTTGTGCCTCTAGAATAACTCATTATCACTAAACTGGCATCTCATGTTTCTTTAACCTGTTAACCATCTTTGCCAAATAAAAGAGTCTCTTCCACCCCGCCACTGCAATACAATAGGTTGCATCGCAAGCCGTCAGTGCACAATAAATACACGTCCTTACTTATTTCCACTCATAATATACGTACAGAAACATACAAATATAATTCGTTGTCTAAATTTAAACTTGGGGATGAGTGGATGCAACTCTCGGGTGTCACTTGCATATGTTACCAGCGGCGGTTAACACGTTAATATTTCCCACTTAGACCTATCAACTGGGTTCATTGGGAGCTAGGTAAGTTTTATTAGGGGAAGGTCTTATGCATATGCCGATGAGGTCTTATTTTGTACCTGTAGTATATAATTCATAATAATCAAACTGGTATTTTAGATTTCTTTCATCTTTGCCTCTTAGACCCATTCAGTGCTTTTCATAAAAGTTTGTGTATAGCGCCTTCATCGTCAGGGACATTCCTATGCTCCATTTGAAGGAAAGTAATACAAGAAAGTCTCTTGATCCTCAAACTTGGATTTGAGGTCACTAATTACTGCGCCTACTGTATCTAAGGTGCTCCTAGCTGAAGAGTCAAACAGAATTAGCACGTTGTTTGTAGGGACAATTGGTATTGATTTACGCATTTTCTCTTTTCCGATGGATTTTTCCATTTGCTTTGATTCATGTTTAAAGGTTGAATTGGCTAACGATACAAAATATGAACAAAGTTAACCAGTATTTCCGTTTGGTTTTTAAGAGAAGTTGATTTCGATAAAAATCTAACTTTTTGGCCAACACAATATTGCGTGTTTTTTTCTCCTTTTAGCGGTGGCTTTTTAATGTTAGCTAGCTAATTTTATGACAGCATTGAATATAAAGTATTGGATCATTTCAAATGTGAATTTCATAGTATGTAGACCACACATTTACAGTATAAATTCCCTATACAATAAAATGAAATGTAAGCTATAGGTAAATGAAATATGAATTTAATTACTGCAAGCATTCGAAACTGCATAGGCCACAAAAATATTTAAAGTATATATGTATTGTTTGCAATGTAGACTGCATAGGAGTGAACTATGCTCGGAATGTTTTTGCCTTGAAGTGGACTTCCCTGCTAAATATTTTTGGCAAGATCAGCAAAAAGCAATGCTTTCATATTTAGTATGCAAAATATTGATTAGCTCTGTGAATTATTGGGCGATCTGAGTCCTGAAATAAGCTTCATCAAGGTACATAATATATGAACCAAGTTTATAAAAAAACCTTAGATTATAAGCATGAAATTTTGACGTTCACGAGCTACGTAGTTCGCAAAGTTCAGTGTCTATTTTCCCATAGTAATAGTGCCATGTTTAACACGTTGAGTGCGATACGACCCACCGGTGGGTCACTTAGGTTAGGTTCTGTAATTTTTTCCAAGTCTTTTAGTGCCTATGTGTACAAAGTAAAGATTTGCACCGGCTGGACAATCGCAACAAACGTGTTAAACTATAATTGTACGCATAAAATACATACCATCTAATTAAAAATGTAATACTAGAATTACAGGTGTTCCTCTTTAACGAAATCGTTTGAATTAACCTTCGCTATTTTTTTAATTTTAAGACTCGTCATTTTTCTCCCGTGTCAAAAACGTAAATTTATTTAAACACGTGCAAAGCTTCACATTGAATAGCAAAAAACTTTCATTAGTTACTTCTATATGCTGTTCGCCAATGTCTAGTGTGTTTAGAAAAATATTTCATTGCTCATCACATTTTCGCAGTGTACGTTTTCCTTCTCATAGCAAAGAAAACCCCCTTGAAGATTGCACCACCTTTTCCTCACTAGATAGAAGCTAATGGACTGAAAATTCCTAGCTCCTGAAACGGGTTAATATATCATAAAATCAGAGTATTAAGTCAGAGCGATACATCATCACTTGTCCATTTTAACATCGCATGTCTTTTTCCAGGTATGTACTTATGAGAGCACCAGGGTAAAGGAGAGGTCTGTCCAAGTAATCGATGACCGGTGAGTACTGCAACTTTTTGCTCTCGTAACCAAGATATTCACGTATAGACCTCTGCCCACTGCAGTATTTACGTATTAAACAGCCCTCTTAGTACTTCGGCACGAGTACAGTGAGCAATGCAGGCTTGTTAGAGTTGTCTTCCATATGTCTCTAGTATCGCTCCAAGTATTTAGATTAATTTTTTCTAATGTTATTCATGCATCCACTTGCTATATCAAATTGTTTCCAGCTTACTCGAATATTATAGGTCCCATACTATGAACTGCAACCTTGAAATTAGATTGTCGTGGACAATATCTTACGAATGCACTCTAAAGATATAATGGCGGATGTTATAAAACTACTTTTTAGTAATAATAATTATAATATAAAGTGAAATCTTAAAGGGATATTAAAACCCTGCGGATTTTCCTGAAGTTATCTTCGCTATTTCTCCTCTCCTTTTGCAATAGACGTGTTCGATTGACGTTAATTAGAATGCATGAACTAGTTTTTATGTTCCTAGAATTTGAACTTCGTTAGAGGAAGCTGGACTTTCGACACTAAGTCTGATTGAAGGCTGACTCCCACCTCTTCAATGAAGTTCATTGACCTAAAGTATTTGTTCAAATTAAATGCACTTATTTCGGTAGATAAGCTTTGAACTCTGAGCTCACAGCGCAGAACCCCTCAGTTGGGTCTCGTCCTCATCCTCTTCCACCTCGACCATCGCGCCACAATTCTATCATTCACACCAATGTTCCTACATTAACTGAGTGGTCACTGATTTCCTTCATAGTTTGTTTTTAAGGGAACGAATGTTATATTTCTATTTCTGAACTATTTATTTCGACGTAAAATGTTCATGTCACAAGTGTCTAAAGTTCTGATAAATATTTCTTTACATTTGTTTTTCTAAGAAATTTAGAGACACTACAAATTTTCGTTGAGGGGATTTTCATTAAGGGGAGGGTTGTTAGTAAGTGGTCGATAAGATTGCACTTTGTAGATCACTTACTAACAGCCTTCCCTTTAATGAACACCAGTTTTCAAGTCTACACTGAACAGTTTGACGTCATTTGTAATATTTCGTTCTGAACTCCAGCAGTTGGCTTATGAACTCATTCAGCAAGAGTTTTACATCAAACTCAACATAAAGATTCATGTATTCATCTGTCTCATCATTGTGTACAGACGGGTGCTGTGGGCAGGACGCTAGTGAAGACGTTATTTCAGTTGTCATGCAAGAGAAGGCTTAACTAGCGCTCTCTGCTGTCGGCCATCACTGCAGGACATGTGACGGAGGTTCTTCGTTTAAAGTGCAGTAATATCGACCGCTATCTAATTACCTTTCAGGCTCATGTCCAGTCCTTCCGGGCTGTTACTTTTTATTTCATTTCTGTCATAAAAAAAGTCAAACTAACGAGCTCCAGGGCATGCCATTTAGCTTTTTGTTTGTTGGACAGACACTTGCATCTCACTGTGATCAATTCGAACGTGACCATGCAATTCCTTCGGTATTTCCAACGTTTATAGTTAAATTTTATGAGAGTTCTGTCTTTTTTTGTCAGAAGTGACAAAGTATGTTAAAAAATATTTAATAAATAACTCTATGTATGTATGTTTCAAAGCATTTACGAAATATTTATTTCCCTACGCTATAGTAAAGTGTCAAGTTTTGAAGTACAATGTTAAATTAATTTTGCATTTGCACTCGTGTGCTATTAACACGAGGAGAGAATTGGACCATAAGTTTCGGAAATTATTATTGCAGAATTTTGCGCATCTCTTTTGTCGGTAGCGTACATTTCCCCTAAAACATCACCTGGGCTTGGGTGAAGAGCTCACACTCTCGTCCCCTTGTTCATTCGAGGTCAGTCTAAGTTTACCTGCCTTGGTGAACGGTTGCCCAATTCCACTGGCTCGATATTTGACATTCAAACTTGCCCATCTGGCTCCTAAGTTTCTTGTTATTCTCCACATGGTGGGATTAATTGCATGCTGGGGCTTTGCGAAGTGTCCTAACGTCCGCAACAATTTCATGTGGAGTGAGATATCATGTGCAGGATCCGTAGAATTTTAGATACTGTTTCTGGTTTGCTTCCAGCACCTGTTGATCGATGGAGGAGAAAAGCAACTGAAAGACCCTTCTCATTCTTCTAGATACTGAGCTAATCAATGCCCAAGTTATTGAGAAATTATCACGTTTAGAGCAGTTGGGTCGATATTTTCCGCTCCATGCTATGGCATTTTCCAGCAGTTTATGGAGATTTTTAGTGTACGTGCATTTTTATTTTATCTGCATTTTTGTACACTCGATTTTTCGGCAGGCAGACGAAACATTTAAGAAAATATGCATTTTGGCAAAATCAGAAAATAATTCGTATGAAAGTGTTTCCAATAGTTATCTGTTATGCAAAGAATAATGGTGTATCGCTGTAGTATTTTTGTAGTGTAAATCAAAAATAATTATTCTCATTCTGTTTTTCATCCTCATCATCTTCATTAGTTTGATATGCAGTAATTTTTTTGACATAACTCAATCTCATTAAATTTTATTTACGAGTTTCCACAGTAGTTTCTTAGAAACTCTGTCTTGTGATTTTCATTGAATACAACTAAAGTAAGAAAAACAAGTTCAATCATGTAATTAATGAAGAATTTATTGGTTTTACAGTCTTTAATTTGTCTCAATTTTTCATGTGTTCTCAAACCATTTGTAATTTAATTTTCCTTTTCGGACGTTGTACAGAATGAATCAAGTGACCTTACGTTCACGTCCATGATGTACCTCATTCCTTGAAGTATGCCATTTTTCACAATTTGTGCTCATCAATTGGATTTATAAATAACTACATGAAAATGACTGCGTGAGAATTCAGAATTTTTGTCACAAAATGAAAGAGTTGAAACATAATGCGGAAGTTTAAGTTCAGTTTCTTGTGCAGTGAGAGCATTTTAGCTTCATTAGATAGAACTCAAGCTGTACTTTTCTTCGAAGTCTTTTTAATCTTAACTGCGTTACTAATTTACTGATTGCAAAAATTAAGACTGACTTGAATAAGTAGAAGATCTGAATACTAACATGCGATAAATATATTCTTCTTACTGGTTATTGTAATGGAACATGTATTCCCTCTGGCGTGTACAATGTCACAAATATTCCCGTGGCGTGTACAATGTCACAAATATTCCCGTGGCGTGTACAATGTCACAAATATTCCCGTGGCGTGTACAATGTCACAAATATTCCCGTGGCGTGTACAATGTCACAAATATTCCCATGGCATGTACAATGTCACAAATATTCCCGTGGCGCGTGCAATTTCACTAATATTCCCATGGCGTATACAATGCAATTAATATTCCCATTAGTTTGTACAATGCGCCCCGTGTTCCCTCATCGTGTACGAATCACCTACAATTTCTCATGGAATGCACGACATTTCAGACATCGTGTCACGTGGTAGGTCAAACTAAAGTATTTTCTGGTAACATGTTTTCCATGTATTTTTTGTGTTGGAAGTTGAAAAAACTGGAAGTTGGAAAAATACTTCCTCATTTATTTTGTTGTGAAATATGAGGCTTGGTTCAGTACCGTCATCATATCTAGATCAATAGAAACTTATAACACTTTGCTCCATTTGTTCTTCCTCTTACTGCTATTTGCTCTCAGTCTGGGATAAATTGACTGTTACAGAAGAATTCAGCGAAGTTAAAATATAAAACTAATAATTAACTGCAACTGAATGAAAGTTTTCAGCACTAGCAATCTTTTTTCGATCAATTGGTAATTTCAGTTGAGCACTTGTGGAATAATTAATCAGTTTTTCAGTATGAAGGTGACGAACAATTTTTAGTGAATTCATTTTCATTTTTTCAAAGAGAGACAATTTGTCCTATTGTTCCCATTTGTTCGCACCTGAAGAGCCTTCCAATTCTCAAACGATGTTGATCCAAAATTACCTACGCCGGTCTGACTTGAGTGTAGTTTTTAATTTAGTGCCGTTTTTACTCGGTACAGGTAATGTGAAACAAAATTACTAATTTAGAATCATGTGTACATGGACCACTTAACCAGAATGACAATATTCAACGTGTTACAATTGAAAAGTAAAACAATCAACGAATCAAAACCTTCTATGCAGATAAAAGCTATTCAGCTTGATAATGATTAATAATCCAGTTTGACTACGCAAAGACAATGTTTATGAATTTTAATTTTTTTTTGCAAGTCGTAAATCAGAGTGGTCCTTATTTTTGTGCACAGCGATGGCCAACTCAAATACATATCTAATATATCTAATAGACTAGAGGTTTGTGTAGATGTATCTTTGTATTAAACCCCGCTGCTTGAATAAGTGCCCGATCGCTTCAATAATTCAGAGTTTTTCCCTTTAAAACGAATATTTGAAAAGCTGGGATGCTTTCAATTTATAAAAAATAAAAAGCACCCTAATATAAATGCCATTCTCAAAAGAGGAAATAGGTCGTATGTCTTGCATGTTTTTTTTTTAATTTTCGACGCAAGTATTTGAGCAACTACGCATGCTAGCCGATGCAACTAAGCAGTCTTCCTTTGAGTCAATTAACATGTATAAGGTGCGGCGGATAAATAACATGCTCTCATACGTCTCAATAAAAATTCCCATCTTCAAAGAAAAAATGGCTTTATTTTAAATAATCATAATCATCGTTTTTGTAGACCCTCTGGCTGCATCTTACCCGATGAAGCTTCCCCCTGCCTCGATACGCCCTTGGGACCTGCTGCAGCTCTTCTTGACGACCTCTCCAAGACGTAGAAAACCACCAAGATACCCTCAATTAATTCTGTCGTAGTTATACATAGGTTTGGTTGGTTTTCCGTTCGATTGCACCCCATACAAAAAAAGTCCATTGGATTTAGGTCAGAGGATTTGGGAGGCTAGACATCATGAGAAGAGTTGTGAACTCGGCATCCCTCATGCAGTTATACCTCTTTGAATGATCCTGCCTGGCAGCTGTTGCTTGAAAGTTGCGTTTAGAAGCAACTAACTCCCGTCGAACTTCCCTGACAGATCTGTCATCCACTTTGCCACTTAGAAATATCGGAATTATGGTATCCGCCGTGAATTGACATCAATACTGCGTATCTTTTCTATAGATCTGGGAGCTTAAAATCCACTGCTGATGCCATGACAGCATGTATCAATAGTACAGACATTACTGACGGCCTAGTTAAATTTTTATAGGTTGGAGAGAGATAATCTGACCACAGGGCGTCCTAAAGAAAGCGGGTTATTTAACCACCGCACCCTGTATACTCTGGAACTTAAATTAAAAATTCAGAAGTGTTTGAATTGCATGGATGTTTTCACATTACTGTGAGCTCATATATTGGGCCACGTCCGTCTTAAATTTCGAAATTTTTGCGCCTTGGCTTCATTTACATGACAATCGGAAGATATTTTTGCGAGTTCTCTAACGAATATACGTTTAATCTACTTCAAACCTGTTCAATCATACACCAATATATGATGCGTGTCCAGTTTTGCGTATGACATTCATGTATTTGGAAGGAAAATGCATAAAAATGTGGTACCAATTTTTTTGAGTAGTTGACACACATACTATTAAAGCCTAATGATTATTTGACTTGAAATCTCTATGGAGGCTAGTTAATGAAACTGACGCTAAAATTTGTGAAACGCCGCTTATAATCGTTATTCGATAATAGTATACACCATGACAGCTAATCACTCTTGAGTTACACTCGCACTGAGGGTCGGTTCAATGAGCGCCTTTCATCGATCCATCAACAACGATTGGCCTGCGCTGCATCGCATGGGATGAATTTTTCAATCCATCTCTGATTGTAATCCTAGTCTTATGGATGGCCTTGCACCGATGCTAGAGCTGCACAGCCACGTAGGCACTCCGGGGAGCGTGGACGGATGCTCAGCTGGAAGATATTCGCTCTTGTGTTGCACCCACATCGTTGGTAAACTTGAGGCCTGTGTCGCTCGACGTCCTCATTTGATGTATAAAAAATCAAGAATGGTACATTATTCACGCGAATAATGTACCATTCTTGATTTTTAATAGGACGTATCGACACACTTAGTCTATATGACACGGGACTTTCTCATTTGGTACGCACGCGCAAGCACTCTCCGTCTCTTTAGTTTTGCAATGTCGCTCTTTGTGTGTTGAGTTATGCAAGTCCGCTCATGGTCTGATAAACAATGCTAGTGAGCTCATTGCCGTCCTAGTAATGCATTCTGCTCATGGTCTTGCTAGCTATATTAATGTTTTTATGGTCTTGCTAGCTTTGGTAGTTCTGTCATGATCTTGCTAGTTAAGTTAGTGTTGTTATGGTCTTGCTAGTTATGGTAGTGCTTTCATGGTCTTGCCAGCTATGGTAGTTCTGTCATGATCTTGCTAGTTAAGTTAGTGTTGTTATGGTCTTGCCAGCTATGGTAGTGCTTTCATGGTCTTGCTAGCTATGGTAGTGCTTTCATGGTCTTGCCAGCTATGGTAGTGCTTTCATGGTCTTGCTAGCTATGGTAGTGCTTTCATGGTCTTGCTAGTTATGTTAGTGCTTTCATGGTCTTGCTAGCTATGGTAGTGCTTTCATGGTCTTGCTAGCTATGGTAGTGCTTTCATGGTCTTGCTAGCTATGGTAGTGCTTTCATGGTCTTGCTAGCTATGGTAGTGCTTTCATGGTCTTGCTAGCTATGGTAGTGCTTTCATGGTCTTGCTAGTTATGGTAGTGCTTTCATGGTCTTGCTAGCTATGGTAGTGCTTTCATGGTCTTGCTAGCTATGGAAGTGCTTTCATGGTCTTGCTAGCTATGCTATTCGGCTCATGGTTTTCTTGGTGCGTTAGCAAACTCATGTGGTGTTGCACGAACACTTGTCTACACTCACAGCCTGTTCAATTATGCCAGGGCGCCCTTCATGTCCAACGCACATGTTTTTATGCTAATATTATGTACCGTCATTAAGACGGTCGTAGTTTCTGTTTTCCGTAAATTATACTCTGAAATATTTGTCAAAAATATTTGAAATCAATGCAGTTCGCAGACTCGCGTGTATGAACAAACTGTCATGATAATTAAGTTGAAAGCTTGAGAACTCATTATCGGATGTGAGTGCGATAATGGTGCACCATCTCTTCTCAGACACTTTTCCAATCGCTTTAATTTTGCTGCAGAAAATTCTCTATGTTTGCCAGAGGTTCGATTCATCACTGATCCGAAACACAAGCTCTCATCTTTCCCCGTATAGTTTGCCTGGCCCTCTCGCGCTCATGAAAACAGGTCAAAAATTCCTTCCATTTCATCACATCCAATACCCGCGGTTCTCAAATTTCAAGGCATTTTTGGACGGCGTCGATGAAAAACGATATAGGTCGACTCCGACAGCGGTAAAAGACCAACAACTCTTCATAACCTCCATTTTCTGGCGAGTAAGAATGTCATAAGAGCTTCATAATATGCTCGTTGCAAATTAAACCTTAAGTCTGAACGAAAGGCTAATCTAAATTTCTGTTAGTGATCTACATCTTTCATACAGTGTTCTTCTTGCAAATATTGAACACTTCTTCACTGTAGCGCTGCGATTCTTTATTCGTTAATTGCATTGTATTGATGTGTATGAAGTCGACTGCAGGAGACTACATGTTTTGTAAACATTTACCCTCCTGATCACTAGAGGCCGGCATACATGGCATACGCAGTTACGTCAAAGAAATTTGAACAGTTTGCAAGAAGTATTAACAATGTAGAGGTCCGCGCGAAACTCTTTCAAAATAGTCTCTGAAAATGTTAACTAGAAAATAACTTGAAATTTTTCTGCGTGCAACGTAGTTTGAAAACAATTCGAATTTTTAAAGTTTCCTAAGTTATGTTCAGTGTTCTTAAAAAGGTTCATGCTCTAGATTAAAACGAAATCTTAAAATTTTCATGATTTTGAGTTTACTTAAAAAGTTATTCAGAAAACGTTTCCTTGTTTATAAGTTTATTCATAATTTAACGTCATTTTCTGGTGGACATTTTTTTCAGAGGATAATTGAAAACTGCCTAGTGTAGACCTCGTTATTGTTGAAGCTTTCTAAACAAAGTTCAAATTTCACTCCTACAACAGTGTGTATGTAATGCATGCTGGCATTTCAATGCTTTCCTAGGATCAGGAAGGTAAATGTTCATAAGAAAAGTGCTATAAAAGAAAAGGTTTCTCAAGCATATTACTTTCTAAACAACACTAAAGTATTACGCTTGAAATGAGTGTTTTGCATCGACAACATCACTTTCGTGCTACGTGTCATGTGTTCTCTTTGATGTCCAAAGAGCAACTTTTGTAGCGTTATTCTCTTCATTGCGGTACTTCTCATTTATTCAACTTCTATTCGCTCTCCTAATTTTCAGAAGTTGTGTTGAAATTACAGGGAGCCACTCATACACACAAAATGAAATTTGGTATCTTGAATGTGTAACCATTCAGGCTCGCGTCAAACATTTTATCGATACAGTATTCTGGAATTAAAGCAAAAGAAGTTAAACTATTTATATGTTAATTTGTTTAGTTCATTGACAGCGTGAATTACGTATAAAAATGCATCACGTATGTCTAAAGTTTCATGTTTTTTTGAGTCGCACGCTGTAGACAGCGAATAATGTTGTTCTGTCTTGTTGTGCTTCAGTGAACGCTTACACCTGCTGAACCGTCCTTGATGCAACGTAATTTATTTCTGACGCCTGAGAGCGTGAGACTATCACCAGAGTGAGCACCTCAGTTTTAGACCACTGACTGCTTCTCTCATATATTTATAAGACTGAATCAATTACGTATAAAATATGGTACGCTTTTATAAATGTAATTCATTGATTTTTATAGTTCACTTGGCGTAGCGCGAGCTGGACACCTGCATGAAGGAAGTTAGAGGAATTATGCTTGTGTCTTCAAAGTGATGTTCTTCGTGTGGTTAATCGGAGGCTCGTCATGAAGGAACATAGAGGAGTGAAAATAATGTTCTTTTGTGGTTAATCTGAGGAGAGTCATGAAGGAACATGATGAATTGGAACTAACACATCGGATTTATTGAGAATTGACGGATAACGACTGATGGTTGGGAACTGTGTAGTTTACATAGACATACAGTAGTTACAGAACAGTTACATGGTCATACTAATATAGACATAGTGACATGGACATAAGTACTTACATTGACAGTGTTACACTGACAAAGTTACATTGATAGCTACAAACAACTACCTATCTTATTCGATTCCATCTGCATTTGAATTTGGGTATAAAATGGTGAATGCAACGAGATAAAAATGAACGGTAATAAAATGTAAAATCTTTTAATAATGATTCCGAGGTTGAAAGGTTATTGTACGAATGTAAGAGTTTGGGACCATGTCGCTAAGTGAGACTATGGAAATCAGTGACTTTAATAGGTACGGTTAACATAACGGACACCGTAATAACGACTTGATGTAGCACAAATAACTAAACTGTCACAGCAGTATTGACTTAATGTACCACAAATAACTAGACCGTCACCGCAATAATGATTTGATGAAACACTCTTTAACTTAGTCGTCACTGCAATAACCACTTGATGTAGAACGATTAACTTGGCTGTCACACCAATGACGACTTGAGTGGTCACCATTATTTTTGTCATCACTTCAAGCGTACTCTGTTTCTCTTCTTTGTTGATTTTGCTGCAGCTGGATGGAGTTGGACGATGGCTCGCAATTTCTCTGTTTGCAGTTAAGTTTGTTCTGTGGTGCGCGATCTTTGGCATTGTGAGATTTTTTCTAACGGGAGAAGCTCTAAGCCTACGGCCATAGCATGACGTTTGACGATGCTCGCTGCAGCATTAATAATGGTAATCTGTTGGAATTTTTAGTATAATTTGAAGACGAAATTCGAACCGACTTCACCATATTTTGTTGTGTAAAAGTTTTACGAAAAGATTTATAAGAAACGCTATTACAGTAGATGCGTGATATATTAAGTGCTACCGAGATACATGTTAATTGTCGAACTCAAATTTTATCTGCGCTAAACAAGAGGTGTGAAGGCTATCGGACCATTCAGAATCTTGTTAAAATTCAGATAAGAACTACACTATCAATAATTCGCAATTTTTTTTAAAAACCTACATTGTCTACAGCACATAAAATTTTTTATAAGAACTTTGATATCTACAGGTCATGAAAATTTGAACAAAAACTACAGTATCTATAGCTGATAAAAATCTGAAAAGGAAAAACGGCATCAGACTTGGTTAACAAGACAAGACAAAAGAATGGACAAAAAAAGAATGGACAAAAAAGCTCGTTCCTGTTGCCATATTCTATCCTACAATAGTTACAGGTCATTTATACCCATCACCTAGTCTCTTGCTACAGCGGGACGTGAACGCTTTCTATTGTTCTACCCTACACAATTCAGCTTTGTCCTGCAAACGAAGACATGTTATTATTTTCACAATTATCGTAATAATATAATTTTATAATATATGAAATTACATCCCTTTACCTATTATCATTAAATTCAACCTTCGTCGTATCGCTTCGTTAATAATGTTTATTGATAAACAATTGTCTTATTCTACTCAATAGCTTTCTTTCCACTCAATTTAAAATTATAACTCCGTGTTACGATTCAACGCGGCAATAACAATGTAACTTTTGCCTGAAGTCGAATTACTCCGATATATCAAATATTTTTGTTCAAATTTTGATGTAACTAGCCATTCATCGGTTATTTTAAAGCCTTGATTGAAGTTTTAACGTATTTATCATTTGCATAGATTCGAAAGAAGTCCATTTTACCTTCATAACGTTGGCTTATTTATTGGTCAAGTTTGACCTTTGTTGATGCCTGCGACATTTCTCCTATTTCCGGTTCGTCATTCTGTGAATTCCAGCGCTGGTTAGCAGTAGAAGTCAAGATGAGTTCACAAAAACTCTACCATCACACGTCCTACAATTCTACCTTATATAACTCATACAATTACAAAGGTCTTACAAGGTATGTTGTGACATTCAAAACTGCATTCGTCTGTCGTCGGCTGCTGAATAATTCAAACGTGTAGCGATCCTTGCAACGAAAGCTGTTGTGGAACGCATTGCAGTTCAAGCAATGCACAGACTCGACGCTTGGTTCGCCTTTGCAGCAAAACACTGATTCGAATTCATTGATTTAGCACTGAAATGTCAAGGCCTCCTTTCAGATCCATTGATTCTGTATTGTCGTTATTCATCTGGCCCGTCAATCATAATTTACAAACAAAATTAAGTGCTTGCATATTTTTTGACATTCGTTGTTAAAATGAGTTTTCGTACATACTTTGCTCTTTCAATGACCAGTTCTCAACTTTGAATGTTTAATTTAGGAGTAAAGGTACAAATGGAATAGTTACTCGGTGAATTTTTAATTCATACAACTTTTCTTTGTATTCACTCGTTTAGTATATTTTGTGAGATTTCCTGGCCAGTAATTTATTCCAAGAAGATATCAAATAACGTCTTTTCTTTGGAAGGCCTAGGGAGAAAAATGTAAGTACATGATTCCTCATTCAGAATGAAAGAAGAAATTTTAAAGTTTAATATAAATTTAGAAATGAAACAAAAGAATACGTTTAACTATGGAATACAATATCTTTTGAATTACCTCCATTATTAGTCAAACAATAGCGTGCTCTTTCAACGGTGCTGTTCATTACTTTCCTTAATGTCTCTGGTGAAATGTTGTTGATCTCTTGAATGATGTTTAGTTTCAATTACTGTAAAGTATCAGACATTTCAATGTAAACATTTTCCTTTAAGTATCCACAGAGAAAGAAATCAGGAGCACTTAGATCTGGAGATCGAGGCGGCCACGGTATATCACCAAAACGAGAAATTATTCTGTTTGGAAAAATTGCTTTTAACAGTTGCATTGTTTCTATTGCTGTGTGCGCTGAAGCTCCATCTTGTTAGAAAAAGGTTATCTCTGTGTTATTATCTCCAATTTCAGGCATCAAATATTCTTGAATCATCTGTCTATACAGGTTTCCGTTAACACAAATTGCATCACCATTAGCATCTTCAAAAAAATATGGTCCAATGATCCTCGAAGACGTGATGCCACACCATGCTGTTACTTTAACTGAGTGAAGTGGACGTTCATGAAATTCTTTTGGGTTTTCTGATGATCAGAATCTGCAATTTTGCTTATTAACAAAACTACTGAGGTGAAAATGCGCCTCATCAGTCATTATTAAATTCTTTACGAAGTTTTCATTTTTTGCAAGCTGCAGAAATCTATTCGCAAAATCTAATCGCTTTTGGTAGTCCGTAGGACGGAGTTCTCGAGTTCATTGAATTTTATACGAATGATACTTTAGATCTTTTACCATAATACGTTGCAGTGAGGTACGTGACATTCTCAGTTGAATTGAACGTCTCCTAGGTGACGTTTTGGGCCGATCAGCAACACTCGTTACAACAAGCTGAATTGAAGCACCAGTTTGTATGGTCCGTGGCCTGCCACAACGTTATCTGTCTGCTGTTGTCCCAGTTTCTCTAAATTTCAAACCAGTTTTTTGTGCACTTCTTCGAAGGACTTCTTTCAATACCATCAATATTTCTGCAATTCCTCTGAACTGCAGTAACCGAACAATTACATCGGAAGTAAAGTTCCACTATTTTTGCTCGTTGTTTCAATGCGTAGCGATTCATTTTGGGGAGTGGATTTCATGAATTTTTTGGGCAATATGTCGTGACTGTCAGTAGACTTGATACGCTGCTGGTAGAAAACTTTGAAATCTCCTCATTCATTCTGAATTAACCAAATCTTTTTACCATTAGTAGTTTTATAGCTTTAATTGTTTAAAAAGGTACAGTACTTATGGGCCACATTATATTATATTCATGTATATGTTCTTATCATTAGTTAGTATAATTTACGTATGTAAGTGCATATTTACGTACACGTAGCTCTAAGTTCCGACTTACGAACCAAAGCGGCTACCAAAGAACGGAACTCGTTCGTAACCCGAGGACTCCCTGTATCCTCAATTGCACACATATCTTATAGTCTAGAGCAGGGGTTCCCAACCTTTTTTCGCCCTGCACGCCTAAAGAAATTTCATTCGAACATCGCAGCCCCTGAAATTTATATTTTCCTCATGGATAAATTATGCAAATTCCGAATAATATTTTATGAAAAAAGATTGTTATTTTATTCATTATATAATTTGTTAAGGAAATTACAAATGTAGCCCTAAAACACGTAATAAATGAACATTGGAGTAAACCTCAGAAAACTAATCTCTTACTTGAAATAGAACAAATAAGTACGTAGTAAAAAGTAGTGCTAAATACTACAAGGACTAGTTCTCAAATGCTTGAAAAATTCCACTTTTTTCATATACAACAACAAAAATCGCCAGGCAGTGAGGAACAGCTGACGCCTGAACTTGTTTCATCCCGGTAACAAACATGTTCAGTTTAGGTCCTAAACTTTAGAAACTAATGAACGCGTTAAATTTATGGTAAGATTGAATCTTTTCGGCTGTGTATGTGACGGCCACTAAATAAACATACTTAACTCTAAAATGAAAACAAAGTTAGTCCATTGCAAAATAAAATAAAAATGCAAACATAAAGCCAATATCCAATTATTTACCCAGACTTTTCTCGGACCCCCGGTTGGGAACCCCTGGTCTAGCGTATCTCCTTGAGCGTCACGCACTGCGTAATATTTCTCTTGTATTGCGATGAAGGGGCCTATTTTTTCTGGATCATCTTGGTATAGCTAACGTAGATTATCGAAATATTGCATAGAAGTTCAACCCCTACCTTTATTAAATGCAAAATGAAATGTACTTTATTTTTCAACATATGCGGGGAAACTTGCATTACTCATGAATGAGAGTTTTTAAGTAATTTATTTTTTGGCGTTGAAATTCTTGGTCAGTGTAGCCCGTTCCTGTGTTTCAACTTCACTAAACAAAACTTTAGTATGTAGTTGTACTACAGAACGTCTTATGCTTTCATACCGAGGAAATATATTTTCTTAATAAGGGACATGATATGAATTGACAGAAACATGAGTTTTAATAATTTTTAATTTACTTTAGCTAAGGTATTTGGAAAGGAGACTTATATATCAGTTCGTTCAAAAAACATACGCATTGAAAAATGATTTTCACTATTAAAGCTTCAAGTTTCACTAAATTCTGATGATTCTCAATCAAATCCTTCTCTAAATGAATGCCAAACATCGACTCAAAAAAACTATGTTATTGCATTGTTCAGTCTGTTCCGTTGATAAGCTATGTAAACGAACTGAATAACTGGACACTTACACCATAATTTTGCCCTGAAAACTTGTTTCAGTTGTGAATTTTACACTATACTACACTCTGGCAAGCAAGCTCCTGTTTCTTACTAGTAAGTCGTAGGCTGGAAATCGTTACTAGTTGTTTTTATATCTACAATTAATTAGTCGAACCTCAGTTCAAAAAATCATAATTCGTAACAATTTTTGGCTATTTTTCTTGATTTTTTATCATCGTGTAAATATTCATTTTACCTTTGACGAAAAGTAAAATTCATGCAAATGTAAAGCATTTGTTTTACTGTTCTGCAAAATTTATGCTTCATTATAAGTTCACAATTTTGCAAGCACGAGCACATCCTATTTCCCTACTAAAATAAGCTCTCTCATTCACCGTGTCCGAATGTTTACAATTTAGAATTTTTAATTTTTCGACGACGAAGATTTTCCTTGTTTTTGTTCTGATCGAGATTTTATAATTTCACGAGTATTCAATCACTGTCTGCGAGCGGAGGGCTTTGATCCAAATTACCTGGTCTCTCTCGGGAATGATTGAACGACCGATAAATTTTGTATTTCCAGCTGTAATGATGTTAGAATTTTCACAGTATCACTTTCGCTTCCATTTTTAAGAGAATAATTTATTCGCTTTCTTCAAGGAAATCATGCTTGGCAAAAATGTTTCCTCAGTTTTGAAAGCATTTTGATTTGTGTTATAGTGTTCATTTATTTATATATGCTAGGTCGACGCTTCATCCACTTCAGTTTATAGGAATTTCATTTCAAAACTTTCTAGGCTTTGATTGTCTTCGTATTTTTTTATGTGGGTTGATCAATTTTTCAACGTGCTTCTTCAACGTAGATCCTGAACTACAACTTCAAGTCTCTAATTTCTATAGGATCATTGTTCACTCTTCTTTTTATTTGCACGGAGGTTTCAAGTCTTTAAAGCTGGTTCTATGCAACAGGATTCTCTTCCTACATGTATTGTCAAACTGAACCCACATTGTCATACTCATCGCGTATGGAATAAGGTTATTTATTACTCACTCTAGCTGGAAACTATTGGTGCACAGTCGAAAAAATATTCCGACATTATGGTTTTAGAAAATATTTGGAGGATTAATTCCTTATTTTTGTTACGCGTACTTTTTTAAAAGTATAACGTACAACAGTGAAAGTATTCTAGCCATGGTCAAAGTAAGTAGCGTTCTACTAAATCAGTTTTATTTTTAAAACCAGGAACTGTCTCCCAGTACTTGTACCTGCAAGAGCATACAAAAATAACCAAAATGATTGCAAAAGATTATCTAACTATGACAGAAATTATGGTGAAACTAAGTTTATATTTAACGACGCCTTAGACACAAGTTATCGTGAAACAAGAAAACAGTAATGGTGCAAGTACAATCGTGACACTTTAACGGTATCGCAAACTTTAAATCTACGAGATTCCTAATTCATTGAATGCAGTTTAATGAATAGACAATAACTCATTACTATTAGTTTCCCTAACTAGGTTTAGAAAGAACATTCATGCATCTAATTATTTACTGACCTCATATTTATGAGGACAACAAACTAATTCTATACTGTCGTTTTAATAACTTGTCTTCAAATTGCGAGTGACTCTGAAAAAATATACTAATTTAAATATTAGAGTCAGATTGTTACCACAAAAAAATATATTTGTGGACAGTGGAAACCAATTAAGATAAACTTATTTACACAGGTTTCACAGAATGTGTTTTTTCAACTAATGATTAATTCCCTTTGACAATATTATTCCAACAGACTCTTAGATTATAATTTCTATACCGACCACGCTCCGCTCTGTATGCTGTCTGCGAGCTGGTTAAGATTAAATGGAAACTTGAAAGTAAACAAACGAGGTACCTTTCGGAAATGACAGAAAGGTATAAACTACTAAACTACTAATTTACGCAGCACTACGTTGCTACAGTATAATGTAAGAGTTAAGTTTTAAATTTTTTTCCTCTCTGCTCTAACTATTTTCGACTAACGCTAAAAGTATGCACCAACTATTTCCAACTAGAGAGAGTATCATTTATCAATTGGTTCAAATCTTTGAAATTGTCCAACATCGTCCTTTAAATCATATGCATAGTATTCTATTCTCTGAGTCACAAGACTCGAGTGCAATATTAATACTTATACTCGTAATTGTTCTACTGGGAAGACTAGTTTTGCAGAAATTTGAAGTTGTTTGGCTTCATGTTGCGGCACGTTGTAGTCTATTTTGTGGAACCACCTTTGAACTCGGAAATGGATGGAAATATTACTTCACTACATGCTTGGTAACTAGAAGCATCAGAGACTAGAGCTGTGGCAGCACGTCTCTGTTTAATTTAATCTTATGTAAATTCAAGGATTTAGAGCGCTTTGATAAAGCGAGTTATCTTGCAGGTAAGGATGGCCTTCCTATTTTGGGAGGTCACCTAGCCTAGACTGGCAGGCCGTAACGTTCTGTACCTATACTTTCTGCTGTTTTTTTCATTCTTCAGTACCGTTTTGAATATTTACTGCATTCCACGTAGGAGAGTTCAATCAATGTAAATTTAATTTCAAATTTTGTTAATATACACTCGCATTCTTTTATTTTGGCGCTATTGTTACTGTATTTTAACACGTTTGTTGCGATTGCCTAGCCGGTGCAGATCTTTACTTTGTACACATAATCACTAAAAGACTTGGAAAAAATTACAGAACCTAACCTAAGTGACCCACCGGTGGGTCGCATCGCAACAAACGTGTTAATCCAGCCTCACGCATCCTTCCAGCTGTAGATGAATGAACCAGGTACTACAGGGGGTGAGACAATCCCTGGAACCTTAGTTTCTGATTTGTGTTGAAGAAAGAATTTACTTGTGCTTGACTTAATAAACGAACTCATGTTTACTCCTGAAAAGCTGAAATTTTTCGTAGAAATATAGTCACTCCTATTTCTCTTTTGGACTGATCTTATGTGTTTTCTACTTTTTTATAACTTTGGCTAATAATACAAAAACTACTGGTTCTGTTAAGTATTAAGTGTAAAGCATAACAAAATTTCAAGTGCTTCACTTTTTTCAATTACGAGCAATGAGAAAAGTAAAATGTTTATTCAAAGTTTTAGGCTAATTTCTACCTCAGGATAGGATTTTTCCCAATAGATGATACTTATAATTCTAATGAAGCTTCAAAAGTGAACCTTCAGTCACATATCTAATTTAATTACAGTTATTCATTTCATATTTATAGGGCATCAGTTTCAATTCTTAAGAAAGACTGAATCGCGTTAATGTATTTCAAACGTCGCACATAAGGAAAACCTTCTAAAATCTAAATTAACTGATATTTGTACTGATGAAAGAAATATGCTACTACTGTTCTTAGATTACTTTGAGGTCTTTTCGTCCCTCTGGATGTCTCCAGCATTCCTCTGGAGAGCAAGGCAACTCGTGTTCATAGTCTCCATGACAATCCTCCTCCTGCGCTTATATTTCTATGTGCACCAAGCGCTTCCCTTTCCTCATATTTCTAGTCTTCTCGTATTTTGGGGATGATAATAATAATGATAATAACACAAATAGTAAAAAAATTTACACGTGTTTATAATATTTTCTGTGTCTACCATACCTTGTTCTGTTATGTTCGACATTGCTGGGTATACATTTATATATAATCCATATATGTACGTGGATTTTTGCGTCAATAAATTAGAAATGGAAAAAAAGCTTAAGATTCAAAAGCCAGCTAATCTTAACCATAATTGTAATCATTCGAATCCTCCCAGTAAAGCTCGCTGAACATTGTCTTTCCGCGATTCTAATGAAGGACTTGCCGCTTCTCGAGGGATAGCTTGGGGCTCTGAGGTGTTGAATGAAGTGATTGTGTCAGTTGTTGTCAGTATTTTTTATGAAAAATAGTATTCCTCAGTGGTAGCCTAGTTACCCACTGCAGAAATGACGACGCTGGTTATAGAGATGTTTTGAGGTTTCACTGCTGAGTTAGGCCTCATTATATTCATTTCTCTTTCTCTCTCGAGAAGGTAGTTAACGAAGTGAACTTTCACGCGAGAATGTTAGTCCTTGTGTTTTTCTTCTGTCTTCAACTCATCGTAAATTTCAGAGGGTAACACCGCCTTGGTCCAAACCCAGCTTTGGTCGCTGATGCTAATAGTGGTACAAAACAAAAATTTAAAGAGTACGACTGAATTTAACTCTTACAATGATCTAAATTGAACTAACATAATAGGGATACCTCGAATATGTATTAACTCGTGAAAATACGAGTCTTCTCAGCCTGTATTGGGTTTGTAGCTTCATTTATGGATTGGATGAGCTTTTTTTCAGACGCAAATTTAACTTCGTGGAGCTCGCTACTCAAAACAATTAATAACGTTTGCTCGCTGTTTTATAACATTTTTTGGCATTTATTTCTTCCGTGTGTAAAGTATTTGAAATTCAAAATAATATTATACGATACTTAGTTCATGAGTGAATAACGGATGCAGGAAATTCAAGTTATTTAGTTCCTTCCGATAATTTTTGGAAGACATCAATCACCGTGGACGCTCGGCTGTGAGGATCAGAGAGCGTGGGATTGGCGCTCGTAAGAACTACCTACGAAACTCTTAAATTCGCTTTATTTGGATACTCTTCTTGCAGGCAATTTCTTTACAAGTTGTTGGATAGAGATCACCTATTGGACCTCGGTTGCCAGCCACTAATTGGAACCGGTTGTGTGTCACCCGCTGCTGTACAGACGTGCCGTAAGCAAACTCTATAATTATACGACCTTGGTATGGTAAGCAGTGGTTACATGAATCCTTAAAGTTCACGCTTGAAATTGAATTACACTTTCGTACATAAAACTGTGAATATTCGTGCTAACCTAATAAAACTAGTACGCAGAATTTATAATTCATAAGTAAGACTCTTTGTATATCAATTGGCTCAATCTATTTTTTTCGTGTAACTTAGTTTTTATATTATTTTCCTAAATTATTCCTATTGCTGCTCCCCCCCGAAATAAAATTAAATTGCTAAGAGTTCAATTTCAATAACGCAGGTTAACATGTACACTAACAAAATAAAATAATTTCTAGGTAAAATTGTTCTTGTTAACCGATTGTGTCCAATATAACATTATTCTGAATATATCGTGCAACACACAGCTCAAATTTCTTTTCAACAATATTCAGTCATGATAACATTGCACACGAGTCATTCTAAAAAAATCAGTTTTACACGCTGATTGTTATATATGTCAGCATCAATTTGTACACAAATAAAGAAATGCCCATGTAAAACTTTAATTTTCCGCGAATCTGGATTAAATTTACAAATTTTAGCGCATCAAACAGTTCAAAATCAGAGTTCATTCAGATGACTGATTACTATCGTTGCAGTATGGTGTAATTCATTGAAGAGTTCACTGCGCTGGAATACCTTGGAAGTTTTAGTTTAGTTTTAATTGAACATCTTTCGTTGTACGACGCACTTGCACTGCTATTTACTTCAGGCAAATTCTGCTCGTAGTGTGCGAAACTTGTCTTGAAAACGGAACTGCTCGAGGTAACAGAAGACAGAACAACAAAAATGTACGAAGTTGATGTAGAATTAGTGCAAAGAATTATAAATGAATAATGTATTGAAGACGGAATAAGTGAAGGGTATGCGTAGACGCATACAAATGTACGTACTATGGGTGTGCGGTGAACATACAAGGTGAATGCCGCAGGTGCATTTACGCGTATTAACATACGATCCACGATGGACTGGAAACGTACAAGATGGCTAAAATAAACAAGAACTCACGTTAATGTACAGTGCACGGTGTACACAAAGTACACAAATGCAGAACAACCGCAAGTTCGTGTTAACTATGCTCTAAGAGTTCCGATCAACGTACGAAGTGACTGGAAGGAGCACGACGCTGTACGACAACTTCGATGATGCGGACGGCGCCGATTTAGCGTTGAGGGTTCCCTAAACCTGTCCACTCAGAATGTCTTCTTTCAAACTTGCAGTAGGATTGCGCCGTCCCGTAAGCTGCCGAGACGGACTGGTGATGGGCGTTGTGGAGGAAATGGACGATAACAGCGATACGAGTGACTTTATTGAAAAAGTAGAGGGCACAACATACGTCAAAGGACAGAGAACTGCAGGTGCTTTTGGGTGCGGTGAAGAGATTTGCGAGAAAAATTTGGAAAAATATTTAGTGATGGATGAGTGTGAGAAAAAGTCTACAGCTGAAAATGTGCTTACTGGTGATGGTGTTTCAATTATTAGTGATACAATTTGCCCTGAGTATATGAAAAAATGCTCAGAAAATTCTCTGCTTTATGCTGCGACTTTAGCGGCTGCACAAACAGCTGCAGCATTAAGCAGCAGTTCTGCTCAAACTAGTGGTTTACTCGAAACGCCTAAGAAACCTGTGAAAAATTCGACGCAGATACCGGCGAAGATGAGGAAGTTCCGTAGATATGATACCTTTATTTGGGTACGGGAACCCTCCAAAGGGTCTGATGCTCTGCCATTCAAACCACTCAACAGGCTTCGATCTCTCAGCGCACTGTAAGTAATACATATTATTTAAACTATTATTGCAGATATTGGTAGGAATGTTTCTGTGAATGCTTAAGTTTTTTTCGTCAGCCTTGAGTGTTCGATAACTCATCTCCCTGTGAGAAATGAATGGGAGTTTGATTTCATAGAGTGAAATTATGGTCGAAGTTTTGCTTCTGAAATTGAGCTTCTACCATCAGACCTGAACGTTCGGTAACCCAGTTTTATTGGAGGAATCCGTTAAAATTTCATTTCTAGAACGGATGATCAAAATTAATAGTTCCGAACTTTTTTACTAGTTTTGATAGGAGGATTTAAAACAAATAGTTTCAAGAAATATATACGAGTATATATATATATATATATACTCGTATATACATACACATATTCCACTACCTTCATAACGTATGGTACTGCCACTCTGGTTCTGTGGTTCTGTAAAATCTGCTCAAGGTTGTAACAAGATCAAGTGTCGCATGAAACCAAAGTTTAAACCCAAATTTATTGAATGTTCATCCATTATGAAAACTTGTGAACTAATTTAATTTTTTATGAATATCTAGATAAACATGATTGTGAACTGTTTTTGTAAGATTAGGCTAAGTTTTGATGGTCTACAATCAGCAAACTAGTATATATTCTACGCAATTTAAATTCTATTCCTAGTTCTGTAGAATTTATATACAGCTGGATGGTAGTGTCTAAAAACCTCCCGAACAAAATGATTTCCTGAGAACAGTTTCAAAAATACAAATTATTAGTTTAGAAAACAGAGCCCCGTGCGCCCTGTACTGGGCTCAAAAATAAATTGTTAATTAGTTTTTATGCTAGATAGTATAATAATATTTTTCTGGGATATTAAGCATGAAATTCATTATGAGGCCTTAATCACAATTATGAGCATAATCAAAACACGGCGTGTCTTTAAAATGTTAATGCTTGTTTCAAAATTTCGGACAGGAAAAAAATTGATGGCAAAATTTTGCACCCAAACAACTGAGAAGGCTTGGGTTTTGTCAAAGGGAAGGTTTGTCCCAGCAGGGTTTGGTTCGGACGTCATGCTTGTATCCCAGAGCAGGACGCGCGAGGTTCTCTTTCCTAAACTAATAATAGTATTACTAATAGTTATAGTAAATTTTGAAGCATAGGCTACTTACTGTATTGCATTCTGTAGTTTATGATATATGCATTTACTCGCGTGAAGTTTTTCTTAGTTATTTCTATGTAAAGAAATGAGCCATCCGTGGATGTTTGCGAATTATGGCCGTGATTATGAAATTATGAAAAACTAATTCTCCTGAACCCATCAGCATAGATTTCTGTTAATGTTGGACGTCTTGATTTTGTGAAAATGTCTGCAATTCTCCGGCGCTCACAATTTTTGTATAATACCTGAAATTATGAGTATTACTCGGTTCACTATGCTTGCAAATATAAAGGCAACGTCGTGCTGTTTATAAATACAAATACAGCTCGTTGGCTTACCGTGGCTAAGATACAGTTCCTGAACAGAGCTAGCATTGCAACATCATGTGTCGAGTCTTAGCAAGAACGTTGTTCATTCCTGTGCATGCCACATGCTACATAGGCTGGTTTTTCAAGTGAACCACCTGATTCGTATTGAACATTTCTGCAATTGTTTTTTGCTGCTGTTGCCGAGGAATAAGTCGCGTAGCTTTTGATACTTTTTTGTTACATTACATTCAAATTCGTCCAGAGCAAAAATTTGGTTTCATTTTGAGTAAAATATTACATTAAAAAGCGTTAACGTTAGCGAAAGTTCCCGGATTTTATCTTATTCAACTCAAATATCTTAAGGGAATTAGCGCTTATTTCGATATGAAGTCAGCCATGACAGTGTTTGTCAGTCCATAAGGAGGAGAATTAACGTTGGTGTTTTCTGTTCCAAAAATATATCCTATGTTGTTATTCGACTCGGTGGGCGCTCAGTGTTATAACTTTCCTTGGAATGAAAAATTATTCCAATGATGAAAAATTTATTTTCTCACCATGGAGACTTTTCATGATGACAAAATATTCGGAAGAAGTAGTTCGAAAAGCAGATCATGATTACGCTCTAGATTTATGATCAGCAATTAGCTAATCAAGAGCTTCTGTGATTTACCACCTTAACGCGCATTTGAATGGAATATTCCCCACATAATCGACATATATATATATATATATATATATATATATATATATATATATATATATATATATATACATATACTGCTTACATGTATTCTATGTTACCGAAATATTCAAATTAAAATATATGATGGTGAATAGGCGAACAGAATATAACATATTTGACTGAAGTTAAGTTCTTTTTTTCTTTGCTGGACTGCTTTAGATACTCCTAACTTACTAGGATTCACCAGCAACTAATGACTACTCTAAGTTCATAGTATAATCTTCTACATTATTGTTTCTAAAATGTTAACAGCGTATTGTTTCTGCATTGTTAACGACATATTGTTAACGTTTAGAAAATTTACTTAACTGACCATCCAGGTGTTGATTTGCATAGTCGTTCCCTCTGTATCATGTATCATGAAATCTGGACTTTGTTTGTGTTTTCCAGAATGCACCGTCTTAAGGCCCCTCCACACTATCAATCTTTTCATCAATCACGAACACTGAATTCGACCAACACGAGCAGGGACAAGTTTGAAGAGCGTCCACACTATATAGTTTTGCTTGATGAAAAACGGGAATTTATGAGTCAGCTGTTCGAACGATCGGATAAAGTCGGTCATTGAAATCGATCCCATGTAATATTTGCGCAATAATTATCGATATATCTTTGAACAATATTTAAGGGCAATAATATTTTGGACATAAAATTTGAATTGGTGAGCAAGACATACTTTCTCCTGTAAACTTGATGCCTCTTGAACACACAGATATTCCTGATACTTTGACAAGATATACCATTGGTTTAAGGAATTATGTTACTTTAAATTTTTATTTGAGGATTTTTAAATAAAATTTTGTTTTAATTTTTTAGAAATCTAGAGACAGAATTTGGATTTAATTGAGCAGTATCTCAACACAGAAAGGATGATCAAATCTGCGAGTCTGCATAACATGTTATTTTTTGCCCTTGATTTTGGATACACATTCTCATTGAAATGTGGCAAACATGAGAGATAGTGTTGAAATATTCATATTTGAATCAAAAAATGTTGATATGTGTATAAAATCTTTTATTTGACTTTCAAGGTTTCATAGACTTTCATTGTTCATTTAATTTTTATTGTTCATATAATTTTTATTTTTCTTATAATTTTTATTCCTCATACCATTTTTATTATTAATATAATTGTTATTTTACAGATAATTTGTATGAATTATTTAGCACTGTAAAATTGGAAATTTTCATAATGGATGATTTAATAAAGAAGAAAAAGTTGGTACCATCAACGATGCTATTAGCCCTTGCAATTGATCAAGAGAAATGTCGGAAGGCTCAGGCTATGAAGGCAAGGACCAAATGGACAAAAAAGTGGCTTCAACGCAACGGAAAAGCGTGGGTTTTTCTTTAAAGACTCGATTAATGACCGAACACAAGATTCGTCAAATACGAAAACTAAAATCAACGAAAAGATTGATAGTGTAGACGGGGCTTTAGCGTTCGCGGACTTACTGGTTGTCTCATGACTGAAAATAGAGGCTTCTTCTTAGATACTCCAGGAAAATGTCAGGCATGTACGTACTTGTAGGAACACGAATGAATCTCTTAGAATATTAGAAAACTAGCAAAACTGGTTCGCCCTATGAGAATCATAAAGTTAGCTCAAACGTGCTTTACAACTCGGTTTCCAAATTTCTTTTCCATAGCTTATGATACTTTAAAAAAAGAGAAAAATATCCTTTTACGAAATAATGGTATTTATACCAATGTATACGAGTACAATATGTAAATACATGTAGACAGGCTCCTCTGTTCTATGAAGTTTAACTGGTAAAATTTCAAATTTTACTTTTTTCACTCATTTTATTTTGTAGAGTCATGCTGTTTTGAGGATGTACGTGAATTTTCTTGATAGAATGGCTTATTAGGACACTACGGTTTGCATAATTCACTGCCGATCATAACGGCGTATGTTTTCTGCTGTTCTAAGATGTGTATCAGTGGTGACATCGCTATCTCGTGCACTCTTATAATTAGCAAGTAAACAGTTCAGTCTGCGTAAATTGAGTGCATTCGCTTATCAACACTACACAGCCGGTCTTCGGTGCTTCCAGTATTACTATAAATCAAATTGCTTGATCAGGCATCCCGACTGTTTTCATGTCCCATATCTATCGTCGTATAGAATGTGTGCTGTATGAACTGGGTACACAAGATCCTTCACAATCGTAGGTTCGTCTGCCTATTGTAGCACACTGTTTCCTGATAGATGCTATGCTATGCTTCCTTTCGATGTCGCCTGAATTGTGTTTAATGAGCAACTATGCAGGCGAAAATGGTTGAGCTCTGAACGTTTAAATCATAATAGCGGTAATAATAATTATGATAACGATATTCTTAATGGATATGAAATGGTGGTAATAATTTAAGAATGATGTTAATAATAATGGTTTCCTTGTACCGTTCGTTGATAAGTAAATTGAATTTAGTAGAGAAGTATTTAATAAATTCGATAGTTTTGGAAAACCACTAACGATTTTAACATAAATTCGGATCAAAACTCGTTTATGAAAGAGAAGACTTCGACAAAATTTTCCGATCAAAATTGTCTTTAGTACTTACATTGAGAAAACTGATGTGCTGTCACGACAATTATTCATTGTTGGCATGGAAATTAATAAACATTTTTGTAACAATTTAATACATCGGCAGGAGAGGAAGAAGCGTTGAGTATCGATCTGTGAAAACGGTTTCTTAACTGTAGGTGTGGGACGCATGCCAGCCACTCTACGTGTGCTCAACTTTATTAGGACAAAGTTATTTCCCAACTGAACGAAAAAATTACCTGTTATCACTCATATGATAATGTATTTTCATCCAACTTTCAAACTGAACATTCACAATACAAGGTGGAAATGAATTATTTCTAATGTACTTCAGGAACGAGTCGTTCGCGTAAAGTAAATTGTTTGATCGGGAGAATGAAATGGTATTATTCTCCCAATCTGTGGTACGCGTACCACTAGTGGTATGCGAGGGCCTTCCAGGTGGTATGCGAGCACTTTTGGGGTCATGAACAATTTTTATTTTGTTATATTTTACTTCACAAAATGTTTACTGCCTAACATAGGGTAATCTGGCAACGATGTGTAGTTAGCAAATCTTAGTTGATTTGCGTGTTCTACTTGTGCAATTATTGACATAAAGGGATAGCTGATCGAATTTAGTTTCTCTGGAACCAGGTGGTACGCGGCAACTGTACGGGACCTCCAAGTGGTACTTGATACAAAAAGTTTGGGAACCACTGCTCTAAGCCAATCTCGATCAACGTCACGTTTGAGGCTCTTGACCTTTTCTCTCCTAAATTATTTTTTTGAAAATTTGTTTAAGGGAGTTAAATCACAAGCAGAAAGTCGTTTACGCACGCACACACGCTGCACCTCACTGCATGAAACCTGGTGCCCAAGTGAGGTATGTCACCATATTGATGTCGTTTCAGTGATCAAGCGTGTACAATAGTTCTAACCAGTTTCTAAGTTGAAAAATACCCCAAATTAAGCGTTCTTCGTGCAACGTGAGGTCGAGCATTGTCTTGGAAGAGAATTGGTCCATCTCTATTGACCAAAATTGGTTGCATAATTGCTAGTATCCTCATCAATTCAGCCAACTGGTTAATGTATACATCTGCTGTGATTGACATGCCGGATCTCATGAAGCTGTACCCAAACAGACGTCATTAGCTTTTTCTCGTGCAAGCTCCTCTTAAGACTATGTTTTGGCACCTTGTCAATTATGTCGTGCAGGTCGCTTGCAATTGATGAAAAGAATCCACATTTCGTCACACGTAACGATGCGAAGCAAAAATTGCTCTGTTTTCAGAGGTGAGAGCGAGGAACAGCAAGTTTCAAAGCGACGTGTCGTTTGACTCGCATTTAGTTCGTGTGTCGCCCACTTGTCTAGCTTCTTTACATTTCCAATTTGCGTCAGACGGTTCTACACAGAATGTACGCTTAGTTTGAGATGTATCCGCCTCCACCACAGCTTGCAACTCATCATTGTCCACCTTGGTCACAGGTCTACCACGAGGCTAATTTTCAAGAGTAAAGTCACCGGACTGAAACTTCACGAACCAACGACGCACAGTGCGTTCATTCGCTACACCTCCAAACACCCCATTAATGTTTCGAACTGTCGGGGATACACTTGTTCCACGACGAAACTCATATTTGTAAACAACACGAATTTTTTATGCAGCCATGGATTCAGAAATATTGATATGCGATAAGAGGCTTACAATACGATCAGTTACCATGAATGGATTATGGACAAGTGATGATGTAGCTGTTCAATGTTGAAAAACTAAATATGGATAGAATGAAATGTGAATGCTAACTACTTTTAAACTTGATGAATAAGGAAATCGGACATTTCATTCTTAACGGCCTAATAATTACGTCTTAAGCACTTTGTGATTCTCCTAATTGCATCTTGAAGATTTCGTGATCCTGAGGCAAACAGGCTACATGAGCCTCCCTCATGATCACTTAATTTAATTGGTATCAGTTACAGGCCTTCAGGAGACTTGACGTTATTCTGGAGTGTCATTAGCTATCAATAACAAGTTCAGAACCGATGATTGTGCGAATATATGTCGCGTATTAGTGTTCAGGTTAGCCATTAGGTTGCGTATTTCTATCTTGGACGTTGCTAATCGTATA
The DNA here is from genome assembly GCA_006783055.1 of Trinorchestia longiramus. Lineage (NCBI taxonomy): Eukaryota > Metazoa > Arthropoda > Malacostraca > Amphipoda > Talitridae > Trinorchestia > Trinorchestia longiramus. The sequence goes on from VCRD01000155.1 coordinate 207,965, forward strand.
GTCTTTCAAGCAATCGAAGTTGTAATACATAGAGTACATTTACACATCTCTAAACATGTGCTGATGATTATTTTTCCATTTTCTTGTCCCTGAAATGTTTTGTTTTCCTGTTTTTAATCGTGTGAAATTATTTTAGTCCATTTCAAAAGGTTGTGAAGGTTTGTGCAGGCTTTGAGAATTCTTCCTGTGCTGTGAAATTCTATAGAGATTATGAGAATTAACTTATCCACTTATTATATATCCCTCGTGAATACAAATCTTCTGGTATGTTTATTCTGACCTCGTGTTTTAGTAGTTTTGTTATAAATTTTCAGCAAAAGAGCAGATCAACGAACGTGGCCATTTTCTAGCTTTGTTTTGTAATTATCAGATCGTTAAGAATGAAATATTGCATTTTTTTGGCATGAAATTTGGCTGTCGCTAACTTTCATATTTATCTGGAAATTTTGTAGCTCAACAACATTGAATACATCATTTTTTAGATCTACTTCCTGGTGTTGGCTGATATTGTGAGTTTTCTCAGGCAAATCAATTTTTAAACCCGTGGATATATAAAAACTCGTCTTTTATGAATGAGTTTTGTCGTGGAACCAATGCATCACAAACAGCTCGAAACATCGATGAGTTTGTTGGCGAAGATGGAGCGAGCGAGCGCACTTTACGTCGATGGTTTGAAAAGCATCGGTCTGGTGACTTACTTCACTCTTGAAAATCAGCCCCGTGGTAGACTGTGACCGTCTGCTCCTGCTCTTCAGAATTCTTTGCTGCCGGCATAAATAAGTTACTTATGAGATGTCAAGAGTGTGTGAATAGTGTTGCGCTTACTTTTCTTGACCTATTTTGCTTTTTATTTGAGATAATGTAAATGTGTTTAAATTCGAACTTTTCAAACTTAACGACCTGATAATTGGCCACAGTTTCGTTAGTAACTAATTTTCACCGTCTGACAGTTTTAACTCATTCTATGTTTTCGAATAATTTTCATAATCTTTATGAACGTTTTTTGTCAATATTCCGTCTAAACTCTAGTCAACGGTGTACCTCGTGCTATAAGTTCATTATTAACGAACGTGGCTCGATGTACATGTGACGAATTTGCTCGCCGACTGCTGCATGTTAGGGCCCTGTGTGAGCAAGTGGCACTCAATGTACTCACTCTCCTGCAAATGTACCTATTTATAGGTCGGGGCGTCCAGGATCCAACTTGTTTCTAGGCGTATAGTACAAAATTTTAGTTTTACAGCGTTATTTTAGTATCAGAAGGTTTATGTAGTAGTCACTTCTTGCTTGTTCGTATGATTTATAGCAATATGAATTGATACAGCAATAGTTTTTAAGGACTACTTCTGCTTGAATGAAGTTTTGATTTGACGCCATTACTTTTTAGGAATTTATGTTCAAAACTAATGTTGAACTGTGAGCGAGGAAGTATCTATCAATTGGCTGGTAACTGTATTTAATATTCGTATTTAATAATTAAGGATTTTAATATCTCAAGTGAGTGAAACTAATCTCCATTCAAATTAGAAAACAAAATGATAGCTCATTTTTACTGTTGGAGACCATGGTCAAGAAAACTCTGAAATGCATACCATGATAAAAGAAGTGACTGGACATAAGTATAATATAATAGCTAATTCATATCGTAATCTAGCTGACAGTTATTACACAACTGAACACAATCTACTCCTCTGCAATGGAAGAATTTGACTTGATCGCAGCTGCTCCCTACTGAAGCTATTCATTTTACGTTAGTAAATGAGTAACGATAACTCAATACCGAAATAAATCTTCAAAACTATCTTCTTACTATAAATTGTCACTGCTCTCTAGTGACAATTAATTTTTTAATTTAACTTTACCGTGACGGTTGCAGATTTCTAACGGCTTTAGTGTGTATTAGGAAAACCTACATGACGGCCAGTTCTCTACTGAAGTGCTTGAACGCCATGGCTACAGTCCTCCACTGGAGACAAACTATTGTTCGACCAGTAGCTCGCTACTGAAAAAAATATGAACGTTATCATTCTAGTTGTACATAGTTCAAGACCAGTCTCGTAGCTAAAATTGATTGCAGCATATATCAAGACCTACGTACTGGCTCTCACATAATGCCACATGCTCTACTAATCTCTTCTCTGTAGAGCGATCAATCCTCGTCGCATCAATCTCGATGTGACGTGCATCTCTTGGGGACTCCATAAGGTGAAGCAACCCATGCCGGACGTGAGTGCAATCTTCACTTGCAGACATTTTCGCTCACCTCTCAACAAAGACGCTTCGTCTTCATCTATCTCGGATGCTTCTTAATCTTGACTTTATTCAGGACTAGCGGCACAGTTTTGGCCGAGGTTCACTGAAGGACACCTATTGCCTCTTGTCCTCTAACTCGTATCTTGCCTTCTCGTAAGCTTGTCATAAAAATTCCACTGGTGTCTTTAACTCGCAGAAGCTGTTGTCCCGAAGGAAGTTATTGACTGAGAATCTTTAGAATTTTTTGGAACCGAAATGGTTTTTAACACTAACTCGTTCGTCTTGTTGTGATTCCCATGCACAAGGAATCTCTTAATGCTGTCCTATGAATAGTAGCGATTGCCAAAAGAATTTCTGTACCTAATTTGGTCTGAGCCATTAAGCCAAACTTATTCGTCCAGCCCAAGTGCTGACGAATGTTACCAGATTATGAAATCAAGAAATTCCTATGTCTTCTTTAACATTAGTTAGGGATTTTGAACAATCCTTTATAGCTATATAGATACATGGTCTTTGTTAAATTGTCGTCGAACAAGGTCAGTCGGTCGTCGTTTTTGATACCACCCAAGAAGCTGCTTACCGATTGCTTTCGACAAGATACTGTAATGGTATTCCTACGGTCCCATTGCCAGGGACATTCGACTTCTACTCGTAATATTGTGACTTCTGAGTGACTCGCCTTCCATGAAAAAAGTCGCATTACCTTTTCAATGGGAAGGTACTGGGCAAATAAATATGGAATGATTTCGGGAAAAAATAAACCATGCATAATATCAAGCGACTCGGTACTCAAGTCTACGCCGCTTTTACGAGGCGCATTGCAATGGAGGTTTTTAAAACCACTGTACCTTTAAGCGAGAGCTGATGCGCTATCACAGCTTATGTATTTATCTCCCAGTTGAAAATAATTATTTTTGTGCTTCCAAACAGGCAACCTCGTCATTTCTGGAGAGTCATGAAACGATAACATCAGACTTGATGTGTTTCTTACATGCGAAGTCGATTTGTGTATCGATGCTGTTTGGTTTACTCCGGGAGATAAACTGGTCGCTGGTCTGGATGCATCTGCGTCTTACAGCGTATAATTGTCTCGAGCAGCTCCTACGACCGAGTTCGCAGCACTTGTGGGTAATCTGATGCGAGTTGACAACTCTTTCTCTCGTAAGAGAATAAGGAATTGTCAAAACGTCTCCGTTACAATTTGTGCTTTCCTATGCTTTCCCGTTTAATAAACTTGTGAATTTTGCTTGTTGAGAAATATTTGCACTACCACTGCTGATACTCGTTAGCCGTGGCAGCTATCACGGTTTAGAGTATTATTTTACATTATATTGTAGTTTAGTCTCCAGGTAGGCTGGAGTGGCATGCTCCCTCGATTGTTTCTATTGCATGTCTTTCCAAATTATGAAAAAGCTCTACAGCTGAACTTAAACAAACTTTACAATGATTGCCGTAGAAATCCATACCAACATGTTTGGTAATGTGGTTCGAGTCCCGATAGCAAAATTTGTTTAGTTAGTAGAGATCCATGTTTTAATTTCATCAAACAACAGGAATGCCGCACAAGGCAAGATGAAAATAGGTATACAATATTTTTATTGGAATCAAGTTACACAAAACATTGCAATCTTCAAGGAGCATAATTACGATTTCCTCCTGTGTGCTCTTTTTTTTGGTACTGTATCAGTTTTCCCATCATCAACAGCACTTCCCTATTTTAATTGTCATTGCATATTTTGCAAGTCTGTCATTATTTGAGCGTGCTGAGGGGTCCAGCGGGCACTACAAGGGCTGAACACGACCTCTTTGTTCGTGCAAAACTTCTTTTGCAGTTGGTCCTCCACTGGAAATATATGAACAGTACTGCAGCTATGAACTCTTGATCAAGGCTGGCTGGGGTTCTCCTACCCTGCAGGAATTTGGTCACGACGATATAAAGAATTTGAGTATGATCCTAGGTGACTTGTTTAGTGAAATCATCATAGGAAAGAATCTATTTAGTAAAATTAGAAATTATCTAGTGATCAAAACATAAACATTTTCACAGAAGAAATTTTTAAAACAACTTGCCGTGTGTGACTTAAAATGTTAGTAGGACGTGATGTAAGCTCAACTAGAAAACAAACACCTTCTTCTCTGCATAAAGAACACAGATTCTAAGGAATTTATTCATGAAACTTGGTAAAATTCGGTAAAAAAATCAAAGGCGCACTTGGGAAGCACGTGGCTAATCAGCATATACTCTTAAATACGACATAAGAGCAACAAAAGGAGACGTGCACCGTCATCCGCTTTGGGTATTTGCTTCAATACTTTATACCTGAAATCGTGTCTTGCTTCCTATCTAGACTTCATTGATATTGACTGTGCATGTCTAAAATATAGGTCTTGATTGTACTGTTGATAAGTGTTAAATCGCATGTATTTTGAGCATATTTGGAGTCATGGGCTAAAAGCTATTCAATACGTACACTGCATTCAACTCGGGTCTACGTTCTGGCATCAGTGAGTGCCTCGTCAAAGCCAGAATTTATACAATTTTGTGTGTGAAATGCTACATGCTACAAAAAATGGTGTACAAAATTTCATTTTGCATTATAATTCCAAGACTGTTGATTAGAGTCGAAAAACCTAATATTCATTAAAATTTTGATGTCTTAGGCGAAATCAATTACAAACATTTGGTAGCATGCTCGTTAATATTCAGTTTTGGAAGGTTAAAAGTTGTTTCATTCATTTATGCGTCAGCTTAAGTGTTACCAAATTAATAAATTATTGATATCAAAAATGTAAGTTGCCTCCAACTTTTAAGCTCTTATTTTATTTTTTAATTTAAATTTCCTCTCTGGTAAAGTTCTCCTCCCTTTATTCAATGATTTCTTACACGGATGTGTTTGATTGAAGTTACGGCTGATAGTTATACATTTTCTAGGTCGAGTAAGACGAATCTTATCCATGTGAGTTCATATTCAAAATATTTCAAGAATTTTATGCATCAGATCACCAGCTTGGTCGACTGGTATCACCAGCTTGGTCGACTGGTGAGCGAATCTGCTTGCGAGCGGAAAGACCCGGGTTCGAATCCCGCTGCCGACATGGTTGACGCGGCTAGAAATACGGCATGGGACTTGGGTAAACAACTGAATAATTATCGAAGTAATTATCCGACCCAAGAATGGGCCTGAAGGTTCGTTTCTATAGCCTCATTCTATTCTATTCTATAATGATGGCAGTTCCGTATCGATTGTGGTATATTTAAATTTTCCCCTCATCAATGACGTCGATAATTGTTCTCTAATGGTAACGGTAACTCCTTTAATGTTAGAATTGATTACTGTAAATCTGAGGTATATACGCGTGTGCATCAGTAATCACATTTTACCGGATTCAGAATTAACGCCTTTCACCGGACCATTGCATATCTCAGTAAGGGTCAACATTGTTTTCATCTATCTTTGAAGCAACAACCATTCACTGTTTCAAACACACAATAAGTGAAATTGAGTAACCGCACTTTTTATGTAAATTAAACCGATGCTATTTGTTTTGTTGTGGTTGCATTTTATTTTTACTTTATTTATGAATATTCTCTTTAAGGACCGCTATGCATTTTCATCACCGCAACGTATGAAGTCAATTTTGAATACCTGCCATCGACACTATTTTTCACTTTGTGTAGATAAGTAGAACACAATAACATTGATAATACACTATTTTTATTAACATGGTTTTGGTATAAAGAAATCCAACAGCATGTGGTTTTCGCCATTGTCCAGCAAACCTAATATTTCTTGCTTGCATCCGAGAACCACGTTCTCCAGGAAGACCCAGACCTTCCCAACGCAGGATCCAACATTCCTGTGCGTTGATTGCACCCGTCTGGTGATTGTATCGTGCCTCTCCATACAGTAGTAATTGAAGCTTCCGCCACCTCCATGTACCTAGGGTGCCATTTGCATTCAGTATTAAATGGTGTCGTCACTTTTAGGCAGAAAATACGCTCTTGCGAAAGAAATTATGTTGTTTTGAGGCTTTTTATTGAAAGAACTTGAGAAGTGGATGTGCTTGACAGCCTTGGCCTCGACTCGGCTTGATGTTGTGGCATCATTGGCAGGCTTCTCTTCCTTTCGATACGAGTAGGAAAGTAAAGACTTTATTGGTCGACTGTTCGATGTATGGATAATGTTCTTTTATTCTAAAATAAACGTCAAATGAATAGAGCAGTTCTGTGAGTGTGAAAGGAAGATTCTCTACGTGGACATAGAATTTTATTTACTCTCGATTATTTGTGCGACTGAGTCGTTCAGGATGCATTTTAATTAATCTAACAAGAAGACTTTCTGCCAAGTTTTAAAATTTTTTCATGCCCACCTTTTGGCTATGTAAAGTGCAATACAATCACGTTTTGTAAATGTAAAGTCAATTATATGCCACCTGCGTAAAATCCTCTTTAATTTAATTTTTTGTTACACAATATCTGTGTCGTAGTGTACAGTTAAGTGCTATGTGTTATAACCAATACCGTTTAAGCAGGGAACATAATACGACCATGGGTATTTTGCTTAGCTGTATATAAATGGAGGACAATCAAGTGTATGTGCAGTAAGAAAGTGCAACAGCTGATTCGAAAACAACTCATTTTCTAAACAGCTTATTACAATTTGCAGTATTCTAATATCAGGAATTGAACGACAATCTGTACGAGCAAACACTGCACCCATGCAGCGACTGCGTATGTCCTATACACCTAAACGCCGAGTTGCTTCTCGAACCCACCGTATCTCAAACTTAACAATGTTATCAATTTTGTGAAGTTACCATTCACATTGTAACGAATAATCGAATTCGATGCTAAATTTAAATTCAAACGACTGTTAGTGGTGGGAAATTCTCAGTGATGTCATAGGAACTTTCAATTTTATTCCACTTATTCTCTGATAATTACATCGATATTTCGGCCTATAAATTTTTATTTTTCTCGAAAGTACATTTTCTGTGAGTTCTGTCAGAAAGATCTTTCCTTAGATTTCTAATTTGGTATAATTGATGAGTTAGGTTCATTTGTTATTAAATAGGAGTTTCATTAAAATTCCAGTTCATAGATTTATGGAAGTCGAAAAACTTTTTTCTTTGCAAAAGCTCGCATAAAAGGCTTCTAATAGTTTGCATGAAACTAGTTCAAGTCATTTAGATTGTATAAACTTTCTACTAACTAGCCTGCTTCAGTAATTACGAGTATCATATCGATAAGTGTATTCCTAATTTTAGTTGGCCATTTCCATCCTAATTCGTTCTCGATTGAGTCGTACAGGATGGGGATAATTCTTGTTACATTTTTTCAAATAAATTTTAACAATTGTTTGCAAGTATTACCCAATGTAATTTTATAAAATTTATTATCAAGTTGAAACCGGCTCTATTGCTGGAGTATCAAAGCTCTAAAGTCAAAATTGCCTGAATGATGGGAGAGAATATCCTTGGAAGTGTTGTTCGTGCGGTCATAAAAGACTTCCCTAAAAGACTTCACTGAGTAGTGAGGGCGAAAGGGAAACATTTTGATTTTTTTGTAGTCGTAGATTTGTAAATTACTTAATGTGTTAAGGTCAGACCTAGAAATACATGTCTGTTTTCAAGAAAAAATTGTTTTTGTTTTATAACAGTATTTATGCTCCACCATGTCTATTATGCATCGCAAAATTTTTGTTGATAGAAACTGTGCTAGGAAATTATCCTTATAGATAAAGGTTCATTAAATGAATTCATTAATCATTGTTCAAGAACCCAATTTTTATAGGATGGCTTTCCGCTGGGATGAGCACGCAACGTGTCTGGGGTAGAGAATTGCATCGCAAAGAGCCTCCACTCCACACAGCTTATCGGATGAATCCTAGTTAGAAATTAGACAACTTTATTGATAAATTTTTATATTATTTTATCTGAAGTAATAGTAATTTATACCTATATATTAGTGCAGTACATGAAAATTTTTCAATTTTTATTCGTAGATTCTTGAAATCTCACTATAGGGTAGTTGTTGAATACATGTAACACGCTAAAAATTTATAGGCTGGGAGCAAGCATCTTATTCCTATTGAACTGCTCACGTGTTGAACGAAGTACGACACACTGCCTCAACAAAGTTTCGATCGACGAGTGAGAGTGGATAATTTCTGCGATGCGCTGCAGATGAACTATTGGAATAATTGTGAGTATTACAAGAACAAAGAATTTTTTGGGGAATTCTACAAGTTTAAGTTCTTTTTGATAATTTGCTCTGAGAATTCAAACACTAACTCTTCAGTTTTGTACTATTGTGCCAACGTTTTTTCCTGATTCAATGAATAACTAATCTCAGCATGATGCTTGCTCGCCAGCTCATTTTTTTCAATTTGCAAAGTCGGGAGATTTTTTACGAGTGATTCTTAATTGACCCTTCAAAAACTTCAACCGACCGCCAGAGCCCGAGTCTAAAATAGGAGTTTTTAGTGCTCACAGGCGCGTTCCAGGACTGGTTGCGCGGGCGTTTAAATAGTTGACTGATGAGTGTTCGCTATACAGCAAAACACAAGCACTTTTTTCTTTTTATTCCCGTTTTCTTCGCTGTATCCTTCACAATCATTTCTTGTGCTCGGCGTCGATCTACATCAATGGTGATTTTTCGCGTTTTCATGCTATGCTTGTTCCTTCTTTGTTATTGTGAGGAGATTTGCGTATATCGGAGCACAATTTATGCTCTAAAAGCCACTCCACCACCTTCTCGGCTCTCTCGCTCGATTCACAATCGATTTTCTGTGCATCACTGCCGTGTCTTTACGGAGGCGCTATTTGTTGGCCCGTCCTTAGTAAATTTTTCTTTCAAGCTGCGATGAATGGCACTTACAGCTTCAAGTTCGTAATCCATTAGGAAGAGAACCTCATATGTCGTCAAAAGTGTTGCAAAAATAGCTGTTATTGATGATATGGGCGGCAATTATTTAAAACTAACCAGTTCCCATGGAAATTCCACGATTTAGATTTGACTAATTTAAAATTATTGCAAAGATAAATGAATTAAAGGTTTATGACGAATTATTGTGTTTTAAATTAGTACTTTTCATTATTGTATACAGGACTTCCATTCTGCATTATTCTAACGATAATGTGGCCGAGATAGTACCTGTTAAAATTTCTCGATTCAAAAGTAAGAAAATTAAGGATCTATGAAATAAATACATTTTTCAGTTTTACCCTTTGTACCATCAGAATCAGAATATTTTTCTTGAATTTATACAGAACTTTCATTTTGTATCTTACCTAACGATAACATGGCTGTGTAAGCGAGGCTGTGTAAGCGAAGACAGTTTATAACGGAACAAATGGCGTGTTTTATAGTAATCTGGTGCCTCTGGTATCCACAATGCAATGCTTGTAATACATGCATACCCGTTCTGATTTCAGTTCAATAATTTTTCTTCAGTAATAGATAGGAAGTAATGACACACACAGATACAGAGAGATGGAGATACATAGTCATTATTGTATATGTAAATTTTATCTCACAATGCTGGGAAAATCAATCGCATATTCCTATTCGATATGAAGGAAATATAGAATAATAAAGATTCATATCCTGCAGAACAATAGAAATAATTTATTTTAGTCCTAGATTCCATGTGTCACAATGAAAAGTTGTATGTAGCTACAGTCATATAGGATGATGATTTATGTAAAAATTTGTTCAGTCAAAAATAATAAATAGTTAGTCCTATTAAGCGAGCCAGCGTTGCCAGCGAGCCAGCGTTGCGATGCTTGCTGCTCTGTCCACTGTCGCAAAATCCCGTCTGTTTGTTCTGTTCAGTGCGCTGCAATTTCTTTGTCAGCAGCTGCATCTCCTTAACAGCTGGATGAGATGTTCACCAGCTGCTTCATTTATTATTGACTACTTCATTAGTCCATTTTTGGTTTCGGATCATTTCAAGTACGAGGAACTGATCGACAAGGTGCCGCTGTTACATAGCAAGTTGCTTAATCGCGTCGTCTTTGTTTGACTTTTTCACCAAATCTACCTATTTTCTGGTACATTTATTTTCTTTTTTATCATTAGGGTATTGTATCATACATACCTGAACATGCACTACACCCATAATGAGGGACCATTTATTCTGTTAGTGCTCAATGTACGAATGCACCAACATTAATATAGTGGTAATTGACACTTTTGCACTAATTTTTAAATTAAGCCTTTGAATACACAAGGGACACCTCAGTCCCAGCTCCTTTTCTTCTTTAACACGTTAACCGCCACATGTACCACCGGTGGTACATTTGAGGATTTCACTTACCGCCGCATGTACCACCGGTGGTACATTTCCAAATTTTTAATAATTATTTTCAAACATTAATTTAAAATATTTACGGAAGGTTAAATGATAAAGTCGTAAAATGGTAAAGTCGTGGCGGTAGTGACAAATCTCTGATATCAGGCATGGCGGTTAACGTGTTAAATCGATATACTACGAGTGTTTACGTTTTCTTATGTAAAGACTAAATGTCCCATTTCTGAAAACTATTTTCTTAAACTCAATCACTGTAGCTTTTTGACATTCATATACGAGGTGCAAACAACACAAGGGACAAACTTTCGATCAAATTCGGTAAATTAGGTTGAAGACTTAAAGAGTTGAGCTAATCCTAAGTGGTCAACAAATAACTAACAAACTCTCGTGATCTTGAGGCGCAACTATGTATGACCTCGTGAGCCGTTTTGCCTGACGGTGTTCGAAGTTTCCTTTTCCCAGTTACGGACATTGGTGATCGTGCCGGCATTTTGTGTCCCGTGAAGCATCTCAGTGAGAGACATAAAGTCTCATCTTCATTTTAACACCACGGAAGCCTAAAGTAAATGTCCCTTTTTATGTCAGTGTCTTTAGTGGTTGTTGTTGAAAGTTTTTTTTAACGGTTGGCTAACTTGTATTTTACTTTCGTCTACTGTTTGGAGATATGTATCTGCACGAAAGGTTTTATTTTATGTTTTTATGAATTCAATTTTTATTTCTTAGGTTTTATTTTATGTTTTTATGAATTCAATTTTTATTTCTTGTCTTTTACTTGCGTGTATGTTCTCTACAGGTATTGATAGAGGATATTTTACGGGTGTGAACACTTGTCTTACAAAAAATTGCAAATAAACTCATTTCTTGTAACTAACTCGATAGTTCAGATTTCTAGTTGACTTTTATACTACCTGCACGCAGTTGACGTGCGGCTTTAGTTGGGCAGTTTTGAATTCACTTAAATTCTGAATGAAGGTCTGTTCTTATTTGGAATTTAAAGCATGTGCCCGTTCCTTTTGCATGAATTGATATCTACGTCAATTTCCGAGTTGGATGATCCTCATCGTTGAGTTGCATCCTCTGAATGGTTAACAGTAAACAGTATATCAGTGATCATTGTCCCTACCTTGGATTACAAATTTTAAAACAAATTGCGATTAAGTTACTGATAAGTTCTTAGACATAAAGTGAAACTGCATACGCACCACAATTAAAATACTGTATTTGAAGAGCTTATGAAATGTTTCAGTGTCTCGAAATTATCATGCGAGCGCAGTAGTAGTGGCTCATGACCTATAAGGAGTTAAAAATCGGCTGTGATCATTTAAGGGACTGAAAATCATCGGAACCTATGCACAGGTTTGTAGTGCTATTGTAATGGCTAGAAGTTATGAATCAGTTGTACAGCAAACACGTATTCTAATTGAAACACACGGTGCCAGATATACTGGGCTAAGCCGAGCAAAGTAACGAGAAGTGACTAGAATCACACGTTTTGTTAATTGCAACTGGGGCGAGAGTATGTTCAAACTTTTCACAAAGTTGTCCGGAAAATTTGAGAAACTATATGAAAGTTTAACTTTTTATGAGCAACAAAGTGATTCATTCAAAGATGAATTCTAGCATTGAACTCGCATATTGATAATTTAATGGGTTGATTAAAGGTTTTTTGACTTTCTCGACACTTTCTCCTATTCAACTAATCGTAAATATATTATCTGAGAAGCTGCATTAACTCATGACTTATAACTTTTAATGAAATAACGAGAGTTTCTGTTGAATATCAACGAGTTTTTACGCTCAACAAAATTGTTCTTTTAGTGCAAGTCATTCAGGCGCACGTGTTCTACTTGCCAGCCTGATCATTACGAGCACTGTTAGAGCTCTGGTGCTAATTTGCAAGTGCATGCTAGGTCGCTATCTGCTTCCCTGACTGAAAGGGTGACTGACTTATCAGATGAAACTCTGGTCTCTGAACTCGTCGCCTCAAAATTGTTCACGTCTCCAGTGAACGTTGCAGTTTCTCGACATGAAACCCGTGACGTTGGACTCAATGTTGCCATCTTAGTTGTGATACTCGAATTGTGCACCTGCTTCTGAAGCAAGTAAATTAAAACTAAGGGATCGAATTTCAATAGTACTTTTGAGAGTGCAGTTTGTGTTGGCTTCACGTTTTACACCGTTTTTATATTTTGAAGTTATACTTTTCTAATGCTTCCTTTTTTGCGGTTTTTCATTCTAGTTTTTACTAATCTATTTATTGAATTTAAATAAAGATATTTTCGTTCGGTTTACTCTAAGAGTGAAGATGTATTTTTTTGCTCAAGAAGTGTACCAGCGTTTCCAATTACCTGCCTTGTAAGTTTTTCGAGGATAATTATTTCTTACTCTGTTCTCTTGGTATTACTTTTTTGGGCTCATTAAATTTTTTCTTAGTTTCTGTAATAGAAGTTACTACAAGCACACTTTGGTGAAGCTTCTTTCTAATAATTTACTTGATTCAAACAAACACAGAAATAGCGGCTCTTTATATGCACGATCTATTGATTCTGTAACATCTTGCTTGTGCTCCTACGAACATATATGTACGATATAGAGGAAGTTTTTTAACATTCAGATATGTGTTCATGTTGAAGAATCCATCCAATGGAGGTTCAAATTCTGCAAGCACGATTTTTACATACACTTCATCTCAATAAAAAAACTTTCCAACTGTAGCTCTTTCGTGCTACATACTTGCTAATTTGTTCAATTGTTCTGCCCACACGGAGTCCTTGTTCTCAAATGTTCATCAAATGTCTCGATAATGAACGTAACTTATAAGTTAGTTTCATTTTTGCCTCCTATTTACTGCCCAAGGTGCTGTTCTAATAACCACGCGAAAGTACTTTGTACTAATAAAGGGGGGGTTTTACGAGTATAAATTGCAATGATGTTAGAATCATACGGTAGCTAATTCCAGCATCATCATACTTCAGTGATTTTAAATTATTTACCATCATAACCGTTTGAAGGCCCGAACTGGTGCTCATATATCCGACAAATTAACATATTTTATTCTTGGAGTTAGCTTTTGTTGTGTGTTCCAAGTGTATTTCTTCAAACCCTTTAAAATAATTCTAAAGTGTATACTTTCCTTGAAAGCTATTGCAAAACAAAACAAGTGTAACTTGAAGGTACGCTTCAACATTGGTGTGCCACTCCATTGTTCTTTTTTGCGTTCCTGCATCATGTCTATACTTCAAACCCGTTTTGATTTTTTCCCGTGGTCGAAATTAAGGTAATCGTCGTCGCTCAGCTGCCAGAAATCTCGTCTTGAGCACGTCTCGGTGGAAAACTGAGCCTCCAAGTGCCGACCTCGATGCCTCACACTCTCGTAGGAATAACATTAACATCAGATATCAAGTTCATTTTTCCACGTTCAGAAGGTATGTCCTTTACATTACCCTCGTAGAACGCCAGCCTCACTGACGCAAATTCAGATTTTTTTCTCCTTTGGTAGCAAGGAAGTTTTGTTACACTTTTTATCACTTTTTGTGTGTGAATAACGGTGGTTCATATGAACCTTTTATAAAGGCATGCCATTTTCACCAACAGGAAAAGTAGGTTCATAAGATTTATTCACTAGTAATTCGGCCATCGGTCTATAAACGTTGATTAAAGATAATATGCAGAATTTTCCCTTTAGTTAATTGTAGTACCTACGTGCTTTTCTATTTAGATACGTAAAATTGCCACACGTAACAAACCAAAGTGTGCTTGAAAATTAAAATACTGCTTTTTAAAGCGACCAGTTGCCCTTAATTATAACGTGTCACATTTCGTTTTCCTGGTAATGGACTGGAAAAACATGTAATCAAGTATGCCGTCTATATCGTCGACTCGTGTGAGTGTAGGTCTTAATTTCCTCGTGCCTGCTCCTAATGATTTATACACAACAGCCTGATATGAAAAGTGAGTCATTTTTAGTTGTGTAATTGAAATCCACCTTTTAAAAAGTATGTTTATCTTATTAACTATTAGATAAAATCTAAAATTGCTTCTTCGTTACTTAGGTTGTAATTTTACACTCGGCCATTGATGGGACAAGCACAATCAGGCCACAGCAATAGAGAGTCGACATATTTAGATTTCGTGCAGATCCAACCATCCCATAAGTAATGAAAAATTTAGACAATTTTGGCTGAACAGTTACGTCATTATACATCCACGTGATGTTGCTTGCTCACTACAAATCTAATTTTTATTTTTGAGGGACTATTCGCACGTGTTGTGACCTTCTGCACGTCACCTAAGCGTATTTAACACAAACTCAATTGTATCAATAATTAAACTTCTGTTAAGAGTTGCATTAATTTCCAGTATCCTGGCTAGAAATTCAGTCAGGTTTACCTTGTTCTCAATAATACAGTAGATGAAAACTGCGTTAGTTACCAGACTGCAAGAACATGTCGACCGTGAATTTCTTTATTCTGAATAATACTGTAGAGATGTGCCTCGACAGATGAGCTGAGTTCGTTTACAGATGATTTTCAGTGGTTCAGGTAAGGATGGACAAAGCGTGTGGAATAACTTACATGCCTTGCGATCACTCAGAATACTGAATTCACAAAATGAGGAAAAATCGAAGTCGCGCGACAAGGAATGGTTGCCATGGAACCCAGGAGGGTTCATTGAATCGTGTTCAAATTGTTGTGGTTTTTCACAGAACTGTTTGTAATAAACATTTCAGAGAATATGCATTATATTCTAGAAAATAGTTAGCAAATGTTATTCCTGCCACTTGAAAAAGAAGATTAGTAGAACTGGAGGAGAAGTTTCAACGCAAGTATTTTTTTATGATGTATAAACTTAATTTTCATCGATAGTTTAAAAATTGGGCGACATCAACAGTCAAAACGTTTTAATAAGTCGGTAAGCTGTCGTCAATATTGGTGTCTTGAAGAATTTTTTATATTGCAAATGCTCGTCAAACTTTGTTTGCTTGACCCAAATGCTTAATTTCGTTCATACAAATAGTTTCTTGGAATAGCAGCAAGAATTCTTGGTAAAGTTTTTTCTAGAAGAGCGTAAAAAGGAGACTGAATAGGCGTACATTGTCACTCCCCACTGCTCTTTCTGTGGATGTGAGATAGAATCTGGCCTCTTCTGCGTGCTTTACAGGGTTACTGCTCCTCGAATGCCAAGAGGCTCAAGCTCTGTCCAATATCACATCAACTTGTGTGAGCTTGACGTATATATGACAAAAAACAATGATTTTTTGTAATTATCCCTTCAAGACATTATTTTCTACCATCACGTGACCAACATTCACCATGAGCAACGATGCTTTTACTTGTTCCCAGTGTTAATACAAGCTTTCTTATAAGTACTGTGGTTATTTTAGCTGGGTTGTAAAATTTTTAGACTTCAATTTGACTATCAAGCACAGTTAAAAATCTGTAAAACTTTACCGAGTACAATTGATCAAACTGACAAAAACACACAAAATTGAGTTACATATCTCAAGGGACGTATGATGAACAATGCATTTAAGATGGTTTTTATACCTATTTTCAACATTATTTTCCATGGAATTACTAAGATTCCCACTATAACTAAAACGGAATTCAGATTGACAAGTCTGTGATAATGATTTTCCGCTACTCACTCCGTTATTTTTAGCTTGGGATTGTTTGATACTCTAGGTATGTAAACAGGCCCGTGAAATTAAAGATGAATCCTTATTTCATTATGTTAACATAAAATCATTTGATGCTTTCCAGGGCGCTGTTGTGGATTAATTTCACGAAGGACTTTAATCTGATGCAGAATAAGATGCACGTTGCTTAGCCAATCCTGACCCGAACTCGTTGAAGAATTTTAAATATAAATCGAATAATTCCAGCAGCATAAAACAGAACTTTTTGAATTTGCAAACTAGAAATTTGAGTCTATCAATGGAGAGTAAAATCGCGGAAATCATTCATGATAGTCATATTCTCAGTAAAATATAGATAAATTTTGTACAGCTCTTACACTCGATGGACATTTTGTTACGTCATAAAGTATATAAATACGCATGTTTATAATTACATGCTTTATTTAATAGGCAATAGTATACAGAACTACGACAAACCTGTCACTGGCTGGGTCTTCTATCGTTTCTTGTGTGGGCGAATCCATCATACTTGCATTCAACAATGTCAGTCACATCAAAGCTGCAATTGGGCATCGGTGTATTATGTTTATTTTTAGTTCAATTGAAGAAGATATGAGCCAATAGCAACTCACAATACGTACAAATTGAACAAACTCCTGAGCTTGGTTTTATGATATCATAGAAGACGAGTTCTTCGTCTGCTTGGTCCCATTCAGAGCGAGTGTTATGAAGCTATACAAAGTCACTGCTGTGGTAACGCCAGTATATTCCAATCACTTAAAGTTGTTCTTTACTGACTCCTTGGCGTTGTTAATCTGCAATCAAGGAGTATTGAGCTCACCACTGATCTCTAACTTCAAAGATAGAATCCTTGATCCCTTCTCAATACAGAGAGCATAACCCTTATGTGACTACATTCGAAATTAGCGGATTTGAGGTTAGGGCTCCCTAGCGCATATGCTTCTGTTGCACAGTTGCTATTCTGAGGAACTGACTTAAGGTAACTGTGTTCTTGTCTTGGCGCACCTCCTTCATTCTATTTGGGCAAAAATTAGTGAGAGCAAAATTTGCCCGATTGATCGCGTTAAATTCAGCGAAATCAAGGATTAGAAAGTATTCAATAGGATATAATTTTCGTATTTTCAAAAAGCTGTTTAATTTATTTTTGTACTGTTTTTTAAGGGTTTGGTTCAATTATTTTTCCCCAATATGTAGTTCAAAATTTGTGCATAAGTTTTGCACTTCATGGGATCGTGGTTCTTGTAACAATTAAATCCAATATAGATTCATTCCCACAATATCATTCTTTGTGAACAAAATTCCTTACGTGTAACGTTACAAATGCTTGTGTGTTAGACCGTCTGTTTCAGTAGGCACTGGAGCTCCAAACAGCTTCTCCTAATCGATCCCTGCACACAAACTCGACGCACCAGAGATGTGTGCGTTCAGTGGTGTAAACACTGTTGAAAATATTTCGTCTTTTTTTTTAAAAAGAGCAAGTCTTGTGCACATCATTGGTCATCTTAATTTTTTTACGTTTTCATGTTTTAAGTGTCACACTGATACTGTAAAGAACGTATGTTCATTAATTGTCTTCCTCGTAAGAACGAAATTTCAATAATAGAAAAATTTCAATGATTATCATAAACAATTTTGATCTGTTGCGCTTGTAGTATATTTTTGGTGATACTTTTATTTTTTTTATTTCATTACAAACATATATTTGGAGCGCATGCCTGGTTTTGCTCATCTAAGATACGTCGGTGTACGCATTATAAAAAATAGACGTTCATATCCATACAATATTAGTCATTTTAGTACAAAATGTATCCTAATTATTTTACGTACTATTCGTGCTATACATTATTCTTATTATATTCATCTAATGATGCGTTAAAAATTACAACGTTTTATTCACTAAACTAAAATTCGTGAGACCTAGGCACTTTATTAAAGTACTTCCTAGAAACTGTGCACTCAACATTCACTAGAGGATAGAGAGCAGCTACGATGTTCTCTTCATTGTATGATACAAGCATACTGAGACCCACTAAATCACACAAAGTCCCTCCAACATGCGAGTGGAACAGCATGCTGCTCGCAATTGAAGCCATGGGCATTAGTAGAAATCCTATCTAGTTAGAATTACAGAAGCGCGCTGGGGCCTGCAATGATATTGGTATATGCTGGATTAAAGTGTATCAACTCTGCTGGATAGAATATAACGTATTGCTATTGTAAGTGTACGATAAGCATATTGCAAAGTACGTTAATGATTTTTTTCTTATGGGTGCACATTTCTGATAGTTCTTTTCGCAACAGTAGTATTTTTACTAGCCGGAAACGCCATTCGTATTTTTGTAAGAAATATTTGTTGTGTATGCAAATAAAGGAAAGACTGCAATTTCATATTTATGTTTACTGAAGAAATGTGACTTTATTTATCAGTTTTTTGTAAGATAAAATCAAGTTAACAAGTTTGGCTATCAGAGATTAACGATGTCGCAGTTGAAAGGACAAAATAAAGTATGACTCAAATGGAAAACTTGGTTCCAAATTAAATGAAACTGTCTCTCATGATTATGACACTGTTGACATCTATGCAATGCTCAAGTCCTGTACGTGCCCTGCAGCAAGTCAGTGCTCGAGCAGCGCAATTCCAAGCCAAGTGAGAAAGAGCAGCAACGGTGCGAGCGGAGCAGACGCAGTTTAAGAAAAAATTCTTGATGTACACCCCAAAAACAATTAGTGAATTAAAAATACGTATATACAGTAACGTGGGATTCTATTATCTCATCAAGCTCCAAAATATTCACACTAAATTGTCTTGGAAAGCCGTTTTCAGTTATTACGTCATGAAGTGGCACAAAGAGGCCTTCACGGGAAGATGTTTAAGGATTATATGAAACCGAAAAGGTTGAAGTTAAGAAGGACAGTTCGTAATTGGTTTAGAGTTTTCCTATGAGAATACATCTAAAGCTGAATGGTTTGAATAAGCATGAGATCAAATATAGGCGTGATGGACTACTGCCTGTGGCTTAAGGAGATCTGTTATTTACATAACTAAATAATTTAAATCTCAGGGTAAAGCTCCATTAAGAAACCTAGTCGGACGTCCAAGTTGTTAAATAATGCATGCAGTGTTAATAAATAAACAAATGGGAATTATCTGAATAAGGCCTTCGAACAAAAGTGATAGTTTATAAGAAGAACGGGAGAAAATAAGGAAATTTAACGACGTCGGAAAGGCTATGAACTAAACGCTGACATGAAAAAATGATAACTTCTAATGGAAGCATCGGCTTAGACTGGAGATCCCTCAGGCACTTCAAGCCTAGTACAAATAAAATTAACAAATAAATGAATCTCAAAATCTTAAATGGACTAAGCGTAAAATTTCTTACAGTATGTTTTCTATTTTGTTTGCAGTCTTTGCATGCAGTCCTAGCGACGAGAGTAACCTGAAGTCCGCCCATAATATCAAAATTCCAGGCATGAACCGCTCTCCCAATTGAGGCCGTCCGTAACACAGTCTCACCAAGTTTTAGAATGTCCAAGTTCATATTGCGAGTACTTCTTGTGGCGACTATCGACGCTCTAGTGTCTGTATGTTGGCGTAATTCTGTAGTTATGTAGTTGCTATCTTGAATAAGTTAACCGGGGCTTTCTTATTACGAAGCTTATTAACACATTTCCTGCAAAGTGACCCATCTGTGGGTCACTCAGGTTAGGTTCTGTAAGTTTTTCAAAGCTTTCTAGAGACTATGTGTACAAAGTGAAGATTTGCACCGGCTAGGCAATCGCAGGAATTTGACCGCCTTGATTTACTATTCCTTCAATGTCAAGAAGTGTTTTATATGTTCTTCGTAGATCATATCAATAATCACACAACTGAGAGTCATGTCTTGTACATATAACATTATTTCAAGTTTTTGAATGATATTTCATTCATCATTCAAAATTAATGTAATTCAGTGAATATTTTTTGAAATAAGATTTTTCTCGAAAATGGAGATAACAAATTTACAGATTAAGTAATTAGGAGCTATGGCAGAACTTGACAATAATTACTTAATTTCAACAACGTTTTCATGAAGAATGAAAATTGTCGATACATCACGCTGTTTCTTCATAATCTTACAGTACTGTGTGCAGGTGCTATTGGGCCAGGCTTAAGAGCAGTGTTCTTCAACTTGTTTTGAGGATTCAGAGTTTTTTTATGGAATAAGTCGGATGCCTGAGCTACACTCGAGAGGAAAGGCTAATAGATGTTGTGCAATTCAGCGTGCTTGCAAAAATTGGCCCTCCTTATTGGTAACCTTAGTCACTCGAAGCCAAATTAGCAAGGCTTGTTGCATATCTGCTACGGTGATTGTCATGGGCTTAGATTTGTAGCTCAGAATGCCTTATTTTCTTTCTTTATTTATTTTCGTCTTCAGTGGAGAAGACCGGCACTTCGCCCAGCCTGAGCTCCTGCAAGTGCATTTTTGATACTCTAATCCATCTACTCAATTTTTCATTTCTCCACACCATCGAAATGCTTGTTCAACACTGTGATAGCAGATATAAGGGTTATACAAATATAATAAAGTTATAATTATCCATTGGGCTATCACCTTCGTATGTGAACTCAGGCGTTCTTCTATCTAAAGGATTAAATAATAAAAATGATAATGACAGTCATAATCATCATAATTGCGATGCTCGTTCATCCGTCAAGTATCGTTCACTCGTGAAGTTTCATTGAAAGAAATGAGACGAATCTAAACACCGAGCACTGCATAAAGCAATCGAACGATTTATGATGCTGAGAATACATGTTAGGAGACCTCAGCATGCGTGGAGAATAAAGTATCAATGGTGATGTGTGCCGCATTTATATTGCTGTAATTATTCACTATCAGTGTATTGTGCTTCTCTCAATCATAAAGAAAACTGGTCCTGGGGTTTGAGGCCAAGGGAAGTGGATCTTATCTCCTATGACACGAAGAAACTTATTCTCTCAGCCAAGTAACAAATACATTTATTCGTGGTTTTTTCCGATAGCCTGGACATGTTTACTGAAAAGCCACTTGTGCTTGCTAAGTTCTAGCGAAACCAAAATCCGAGTATATTGATATGAAAAATACTCTCAAAGTTGTTTGGTTGTTACCAAAGAGTTTACTTAACGTTCTACAAATTACGAGTACGATTATCGAAGAAAAAGTATTTCAATCTCTAATCATGTAGTTAAAATAGAATCTAAGCATTTATATTTTAAACTTTTTGATTCTGGGTCATTGTTATGTAAAATAGTGTTGAACATATGTAATGCTTTGAAAAATATTTTTTGCAGAATTGTTTCGCGCAGCCAAAACAATGAAATGTGAACTATGATAAAATTCTGAATTACGTGATACTTCAAGGTCGATTCAAAGAAACTCGAACGGAGATTTCCAGGGCGGTTCCCAGTTGGATCCTGGGTGTCTCATGTCATAATAAATTAGATTTTATTTTTGTTTTAAAACTAGTAGACTCGTCCTTGATAAAATTTGTGTGTTCTTCAATGATTTTTTTTTCATTTACGAGTCAACGCTCTCTTTCCGAAGGAGTTTCGATATTAAAGAGGAAGGAGGTTAAAACCGAAAAAAATCCCGTGTTTTATAGTAATCCGGCGCTTCTGACATTAACAATGCTGAAAATACATACATGTATACCCGTTCCATGGTGAAGTCAATACTTAGCATAAAATAAGCACTTTTTTCGCTCTTTAGTAATGGTTTGTTTGAAATGCATTTCCCCTATCTAATTCAGTGCTATAAATATATTTATAAACACACGATGGCTTATGTTGTATAGTATATGCAGATAGATTTCGGTATTTCATATTACCTTCAGTGTGCAAAACGTTAAGTTTTGTCTCTGTTATTCTTCAGTATACCAAGCTTATGCTTTGTTGAAACTTTTCGCTTATTTAAATCTTCGTGGAGTATACTCTTACTTGTTTAACACTTTATTTCGATATCACAGTGGAAAACAAGTTATCTTTTACACTGACATGAATTCAGGAGAGGTGAGTTCAGTGATTTCGACCGCTATATGAAGCTTCGTTAGTATGCATTGGAAAAATGAGACAATTTCCGGAGCTAGGAGTGTCAAGTGCCCAGATAGAATTTATGTATTTCTCTAGTTGTGTTCTGTGCCGCACCTCGACGTCTTGCGTGGCATGGATACTTGAGAGATTGTTTACCTGTGCTGTGGGCTGCAGTTCAAATTTAGAAAGCGTTGTGGGTTTAGTTTCCTCACTCCGTCTAATTGGAATCGGGCATACTGTGTTTCTGTCATAGCATGATGACACAGAAGTTTGCCTTCCTAATTTCCGTAATGAACATTCATTTGATGAAAACTGAGCCTGACCTTTAATGCCCTAATTGGCCACAACATCTGAATAACTTTTTAGCTCCGTCTTTCATTTCTTGCTGAAAAAGGCATTTTCTTGTAAGACCACAGAATTTTAGTATAATATCAGAAAAAATAAACTTGAGGTATCACGTTTAAGTTGCCGTTCAGCATGCGAAATATCAAAGTATACAAATTCAATTACTTCAATAATTAAATCAACTTGGAAAATTCATCTTTGCCACGCCGCCTGTGCTTTCTGCTACATGGAGGTATAAAATAAAAAATAGGTTTCGAGCACACGATGGGATACAAAAAGATAAGATTACTATAAGTTCGTAAACAAACGCTGAATACACAGAATGAAGCTTTGTAGCCTGCCATGACACTTCAGTTGGGAACACTATTTGTAATTTTTTGAGTATCATAGGTACATTCGCTCAAGAGTATCTACTTGAATTCACGTTGTTCACCAGTACACTGATCTGCTCTAATCATTACGAGCTTGCTTAATATGCTGTTCGCCCAGCCGTGGCATTTTTGGCTACGGTGCCGTAGAACACACATAACTTTTTTGTTGTATGCTTGCAGACTTCGCATAAAAAATTTGTTAACTAGCTTACCAACAGCGTGTTTTACCAGGCCTAGCAGTCGCTCCTTTTATTTAGTCAAACTCTGATTTTCTCATTCCATTGAGAGTTCTTAAATTTACTATCAATTCAATGGAAAAGAGTAGAGTGCGTTAGCAAAAAAATTCAAGGGTGCAGTTTCACAGTGCAGTTGTTTGCGTCAGTGTTTGACTTCATATCGTATGCGATGATTTTTAATTTGTAGAATTATAGCTGACATTGTATTATTTCTTTAAAGGTATATAATGTATATCATGCAAATAGTCAAAAATTTAAAAAATATGGTAATTAGTAAGAGTATTTGAATAATCAAAGTGTTTTTAGAGCATTGCTTTCTTGTTCGTAAACTATTCCGATACATTTTGTCAGTGATTTGTTTTGCTCTGATACAAATATTTTCATGTACGGCAAAGCATTTCATACATCCATCTATCTTAAATAAGGGTCTGTATAATTTTTACGGGATTTTTCCAGATGTCATTTCTTGATATCTGAACATTCGGTATCAATACTCAATTGGGTGTAGATGTACTTCAGAACTTGCATACCGTTAATGGTTCGATACTGTAAATTAATAATGAGGGAATACACATTCATCGTGTAGGAATACATCTTGGTCATGAAGGAATACATTTTGATCATGCACAAATACTTTTTAATCATGCAGAAATCTATAATCGTATGTTAATTATGAACAAATACGCCTTAATTATGTAGGAATACACCATCATGAAAGAATATGCTTTCGTGTTTATTTTCTGATGCACAACAAACCTTGTAAGCTCTCGTATATGACAATATGACCGAAATAGTTTCAAGAAATAACGGCAGTTTGTTGATACTTCCTACCAGTTATTCTGAACAAAATTAAACGTACATTTACGGGATGGATAGATATTCAATAATTTTTTGTTTAGTTCTTTAGGACAAATTTTTGCTAATGTATTTGTTTTTTTCGCATAACTTTGTTGACGGTGTTGAAACTACTTCAGGCTGAAAGTTTGAAATTTCATAAATTTTCTGCCTACAACTGAGAAGAATTAGTTATCAACTTTCATGAATAATACTTGCTATTCGACTTGAAAATGAATGTTTACAGGTAAGCAAACGTGTGAAACACGTGTGGCAACATGAGTGTGAAACAAGCATTACCGCATGTTCAGTAAAATTTAAGTTTTGCTATTTAGTGATGAATTTCTGCTGGTTTCCCCGTACGTAAAATCTTGGTCGCAGTAGGTATACACTTTTTATTTCCCTAATGTTAGACAACAGTAAAAGCATGCCATCCTCTGACCAAAGTTTCCTAATTTAGGCTTCTATGCTACACATACACCATCTTGACTAGCTTTCTTTACATAAATTTACACAGTTAAACCACTACACATCCTACAGTATATAGAATCATATAATTCTCTTCGAAAAACTCAAGTGAAAATCAAATAGAAATGGTACTTCTTTGCTTCAGACATTTCATACAGTTTGAAGGTTCATGGGGAAATTAATTACTGAAGTTTGTATGATGAGTCAAGTTGCTTGGTAGCGAGTTCGTGACGCTTCGTCGCTATCACTGTCCAATGCTTCGCTGAAAATGTACGGTTGTGGAAGAGCCTTCCAGTTTTTTACTAACAGTCCGGTAATTCCTGGTACCATGTGTAACTTAAGATATAATATGACTAACATAATAAGCCATGGTCTTTGTATTGCAATCATGAACCTCAGAAGTACTGTGAACTTGAGTCTCGAGTTCATCACCAGTGTCATTTGACGCTGCGGTGAGCGGTTCGTCACGTTGAAAACTCGATTACTTTGGTGTGGTAGTGATTTCAAAAACTCGAAGCATTTTGTTCGTCAGCTTTTCGAGTTCTCGGTATTCTGTGTAATTGAAAACCTATTTCATTCGTGATCTGTCAATCATTACAGCTCACTAGTTTACAATTATTACCGTTGCTGAGGATTATTGTGGTCTGAAACGCTGTTTTAAAATTTAAATTTTGAAGGAATATTCTGTAAATTTAACGGGTTGAATAAATGTACCTAAAAATGTAAGAGATTCAAGTGAATTGGTCTTGAAAGTTTAACGGATTGAATGGAATTCGATTTTAATTTTTTATAAATCGAAGTGAATTTGCCTAATGAATGTAACGGATTGAGAGGAATTTGCTTTAAAATTTAAAAAAGGGGCGAAGAGAATTTGCATTCTCACCCGTGAGGGACGTCCACAAATGAGCGGAGCTCCACAGAACTAATGAGACTCCAATGAGGCTTTGCACGTGACTGTGATTAGGCATAATTCCTGTATTAGTCAGATGCTCGATCTTCCTTCCCCCACCAGGATTTAGCATTTCTAGTTTCTCATATGGCAACTTGCAGACTGTTAAAAAGGCTTGGCAACTGTCGCAAATAATTTAATGTATCCTAAAATGTAAAATAAAGGTTTTATGCTCGAAGAAGGTAAAGTTTCACATTTCTAACTCTCATAGCGATACAATTCTCCTAGCACTCGAGGTAGCAGATGTTCATTTTTTCATATTCATAGCACATTTCAGATATGGCGAAACTTTAGTCCATCTTGCTAAGAATTTCTTCTTTAATGATGCTCAAGCACTGGCACTCGAATTCCTGGTTTGAAGTTGTCTGATTAATGCAAGTCGTACCAAATCGTGCATACGTTTATGCAGCATTTACGTTGTTTGGTTCGTATTAAAACTCGCATTTTCCATTAATCGTAATCTGCCGGGTAAGAAGATACATTTTACCCGAAAGCAGTGTTTATACCAACAAACACCTCCCAATGAACTGAATGGAAAGAGAAGAAAGAAAGGAACGAATATGACGATGGTCGAGCAGGAATTCGCCAAAACAAGTATGTGCGTCCCCTCCCCTACTTAAAAACTAAAATTAAGCTCAGAAATTTTAAGAAGCAATTAAAAACCACGACACATTGTCTAATTATTGTTGCTGGAACCGTTACTAGTAGTACAAGTTGTCTATCAACGTCATGCACCATACAGAGACGATAACTCAGATACACTAGTAACCTTTACACTCGCGAAAAGGTTAAGAATCTTGCCTCTCCTCCAAAAAGAGTTAAGTCGCTGACGGACAATCCACTTGAGGGTGCATTTATCAAAGGGTGAAAAGAAGTATGTAGGGTTTATTAACAGACTTTTGATTTTGAGTCACGAAAAGGTGCATATTCATGCACTTTCAATTACAACAAATAGGTGATAAAACAGTTGCTTTAGAGCCCATACCCTCAAAGACCAATGAAAAAGGAAAAGAAGGAAAAATGCATCAGAGACACACAAACGTTAAAGTTCTTATCGTGTAATTTCAGACGGCTAATTTGTTTCAAACGCAGTGCAGATGGTAGTAGTGAAGTAGCGTTCTACAGAATGTATATTTTTTTATTTTATGAGGTGTTCTTTGTCGCTTCTTTGTTCCTCACACTGTTAGAAAGAAATAAAACACTCAATTATTCTTTTATGTAGCTAGAGAACAGACTGGTACAATGTACGTGACGACCGACTAAACGTTCCTCAGTATCTACGTGTTCATTTTATGCTCAATTACTCGTTTAATGTTCTGTATTCTCCAATTATCTTTAATTTTAACATTCGAAAGATCTCTTTGTTCGCGAGCTGCATCCGAAGTCCATGCTTTATATGATTATGTTCGTAATCCGCCCTGCACTGTCGCTTCCAATGCTTGCACTCTACTGACTTTCGTTCTTAACCTTTTACAGTCCTGTTTCCCCAGAACTGTTAGAGTAATTATAAATTTAATTTATGCGTGTTTCACTACTTTCAAATGGACGAAAAGAAGAAAATACGCCGGAGGCATTTTAATGTACCCACAGATGTTCATTTGCGGCTGGATTTCTTCGTTTGCTTTTTAAAAAATTGCACAAAAGTCAATTATTTACCTGCATTCTCTATTACTATTATATCGCTTTATCTGACTTATTTTCTTTCTAGGAAATAGCGTAAACTGTGGTTCATCATTAAATAATGGTTATTGCAAGCAATCGAATGATAAAAATGTTTGGCGAAATTAGCAGCATTTGGTATCGTCACATCGTAACAATTTTAACAGCAACTTTTGTTTCCTAACACAAAATTTTTGCTTCCGTTGGCAAAGAATCAATTCATATTTTTGTTATCAATTGCAATCACACTCAATCGCTTGCCAGATTTTTAATTCCACAAATTTTAATTACTGTGCATTTATAATATCTGTTATTTCTCATTACATTCATGAGCACTTGCTTATCTCACAACAATTAACGATATTTTCAGTTCAAAAGACTTCCATCTCGATTATTCCGTTGATACCTTAATCCACAAGCTCCTAACATTTCACTGTCCCTCTTCATCTGCTGGGATTACTCTATGAGTGAGCAACCCATCAAGATAATTGGCCCTCCCTCTTCAGTGCGTAATACAACCCTGCATGTACCCGCATTCATGCGTTCTACTCTCCGACTCTGCCCTTTTATATTTCATGCCTCTCATTGAAACATATCGATGTTTTTGGGCACCAAGGAATTAATCGGTAAAAATAACGAATGGTTTTTGCTGGAGGTTTACCAATATAAATAACTGTACTTTTATTTGCTCTTGTGCATTCTGTGAGTCAAAAATTGTTAGATACGCACTATAATTATTCACTGGATAGATGAGTCTTTAGTAATAGATAGATTTTCACTACGTTTAATTTGATAACAATTGCGAGTAGAATAAACTTAATTTTCAGCGTGAAAATATTTTGAATCATTTCTTGTTTTACTTTTCGATTGGGTGGCACCTGGTTGGCATTTATAAATGTAGAACAGTCCTAATACATTTGTATGTATGTCAGTAATATTTGTTAACATTGCATTAAAATATTTGAACGTACTTCAAATGAGATGCTCTCTAAAGTACGGTAGAATTGTTAATTATCGAAGTTGTTCAAGCATTTGTTAACAGTGACGAGCATGAACGAACAGGATGGGATTAAGAATGTGATGAAATCAAGACTATTTATTAGATATAATCTGAGAGAGTTGTGAATGGTTGGTGTAGTACACTCTTGGTTTTATTTAGCTCTAAGCCACTTATTATTCAAATGGGGTCAGGTCCTCAACCCTGATTTCTTTCTCAGGAAGCATAAGCGTGAGAGAGGAAACTTCACGATAATGTAGCAAAGACAATCTAGCAAAAGACCTGTAGATTGTCTGATACAATAAGGGGTCAGGGTTCTCGACTGAAGGCCAATGCTTCACTAGTTGCATGACGGTTCTTTTAAGTCATTTTACTTTACGCCCAGGTGTTACTGAGCAAAATGTTTATTAATGTTATTTCCACTTTCTTATTCGTAAAATATTGCGTTATTTCACTTCTACATACACTTTATATGTTGGAGCTTTAAAATACGAGTATGTTAATCTCTAGTGTGAACCAGTTTAACGACTTCGTTTCAATTAAGTTTATCATTGTAACAAATGCTCTATCAAAAATTCATGTAGTGTAGTCTCAGGCAGTGTATAAAGGTACTGAACAGGATGCTGTTCAGACTATTTGTTCTGTTGCCGAATTTTTAATTCAAAGGGGAGATCCTTATTCTGGAACCACGGTCGCTTTAAAATAAAAAGTACTGGTATTCGTGGTACCAAACTTACTCAACGTCAACTATTTCAATTGTAATGATAGGGCTGAGATCTATTCATAATCGTGCTGTGAGTTATATGGATTGATGTAGTATATTCTAAAGAAAATTTAATCATATTAATTGCAGGATAGCTAATCCTATTTCATGCACCTTACGATGAATACTGTTAACTAAAGTGTATTTTATTATATTTTACTAATGTGTTCATACACGCAACTTGAATGTTGTTGCTTTTGCTAGATCTTGAATATATGTATATTCATATATTCATATATTTGAAATATATACATCTATATATATTAGAAAAATATGTAGCTTTAAATTTCTATAATTACAATGTTTACGTTATTCGAATATTCCAAGCAATTTGCCATTAAAGAATACTTCTTTTTCTTCGTTGCTCGCTTCACAAATACTCGCCACGCTTTTCTATGCCATCAATTTACAGTCATATTTTTTTGGCGTTTTTTTTATTCGCTTGGACGGCATCAGAAAACGCTGGCTGTGTGAACTGGAAGCTCTAACGTTAAGGTTATTTTCTTGGTTGTAATATCGAACCTGTCAATTTTGTCGTAGAAGTTCATGCATCGACGTCACATTGGGAATCAAGCTTTACATCTTCCTGATCAAAGTTAGAAGTGTGCGAGTATACTGCAGATCATTATACTCAGCTAATTTGTTGAGAAAACTTTGCATCAATGGTGTGCTGTTTTTAAATTCTAGTAGTAAATGAAAGAATTTTTAGAATGATTTAATGCGTCCTAATTTGTAATTTTGGATGTCAGTTCATAACTTAAGTCATTTAATTTAATTTGCACGTTAACCATGCGTGGGATTGGCAATTTGAATTCTGGATTATTTTTTTGAAATTCTTTTGAGCTTTATTTTTTGGTGTAACAAAAACAATTAGAACTCAAACGCAAGGCGATTAACTTTCACGAATTCATCGTTATTATTATTATTGATTTTGTTTATCTCGGATGTTGGCGGGCAAATGAATCGCAAGTAATCCGCTAAAGCCAAGAACGAGCCACAAATTCTGTGGGATCGCTACACAGCTGCTGCATGACGCCACGTTGAGCTGGCGTGTGTTGCTACACCAACTTCACGATCAAATAATGCTTTGTTAATGGTCGCTGAATTGATCTCAAGTCTGCGTAGCTGATTCAAGTCCATTAGTGGTTTGTTAGTTGTGTGCAATAAAAGAAGTTTCGTGTGGTACTTGACCATTTCCTGAGGTTAAGCATAAGTAAATGTGAGAATTTTCACATAAACTTAAGAGTGAATGAAAGTGCGTCGAAAAAACATACTCGTAGTATCCTGTGCGAGTGCAGTTTTCCTTGAACTTTTAAAATCGAATTTAAAAATTAACATGAATGTTTTCCATTCAAGTTTTAATGTGTTTTTCTTTTTACTGTCTCCTTTTGTAATAACTGGGCTCAACTACTCAAATATTTATCAATTATTTCGATCATTGACATGGTTTTCATTTCTATCTTACCCGTTCGTTCCTTCGAAAATGAATAAAACCACGACAAGAAGACGATGTTTTGGCGTTATTAATCAAGTTTTATGTCTCCCGACGATACTCTAAAATCAACAAAGGTTCTTTTGCTGACTCAAAATACAATAAGAAGGCAAAACACTCTTGAGAGCTAAAGTACATGTTACCACAATGAAACTCAAAAACTCATCACTTTGGTTATGAAGAGCATCGAATGTCACACGAATGGGCGCATAATCTAATATAAAAAACAGAGAAGGAAGAAGCGTTAAAAAGTTTGCCTTACTGAATAATAAATTACAAGGAGGACTGTTCTTACGAGACTGTAACTGTCAAAAGCTTATTTGTAGCCGTGTGATGGAGATGGACAATTAACAAGAAAATCTTGCTCGATATCTAGAGTGTCTTATCTAACGTACAGTAATCAACATTCGTGGTTGCTGTGCTGAGAAAATTTTTCACAACTCGTAGACCCTGTGTTTTCTTTAGATCATGACCCGAAGAAGGAATTTCTCTACTTTCTTTAGATTAAAGCTAAAAGTATGACTTTTCTGGGACAATTTACGTAGGAGTTGCCTTAAAGTCATTGTGCGCCTACACTCGATCATCTGAAAACCATTTGTAAGTTGTCAACGTATCTGCGTTTTGTCAAGTATGGACTGAATCATTTTTGTTTCATTTTCGAGAACATGCATTTCATTTGCATTTTCCAACGAATGAATAATTTTCCTGTACATTAACCTGAAACTCAGAACTGACATCTACTTTTGGCTCCCGTTTTTTTAGTTCTTCATTTAGTTCCTTTTCATTCAGTCCCTTTTCATTTAGTTCCTCTTCACTCAGCAGGTTCCTGATGTTTAAAAAACAATGTAAAATATGAGTAGATTATTTCCTATGCTAATACGAGTATAAAACGCAATAGCAAAAGCATAATGGGTTCAGCCCTACTTTCATAGCTGAATGCGTAGTCATTAGTTTAGTCTGCATCGAAGTTCTCTAGTGACCATTTTAGGATTATTCATAATCTGATGAAAGGTTTATTTTCTGCATGTTATTAGTGATAAGTTTGTTGTGAGGTAAGGTTTTAAAACTTTAAAAAACGTACTTTGTCGTGGAAAACACGAGGATGCTAATCGGTTCTCATCAGACGAAGCTTCAAAAGCTCAAGTGATGTCCTTCAAAGGTTTTGCTTTCTTAATACTACTCTTTTTTTGAGTCATTACGCAGCTTTGAAATAGGAGACCTTACGCTTCACTGCTTCTCTTCAGGTCAAAGAAAGGCAACGACATAATGAACTACACCTGAACTTCGGCTTGCCTCTTGTTGCCTGTCAAACATTTTGCAGTTTTATGAAAATATACCTGAAATATAGTGGTCTTTTTTGCTTAATACTTCGTGCTAAGCGTGTGCTTTTTTTTGCGCGTGGAGGTTAACATAACGTATGATGGTGGCTGTTGTAAAATGCTAGCATTTTTGAGTCACTTTGGAGAGGGCTTAGGAGCTAAACCTTCTGTCCCAATTCACTGACAACTCTTAATTATTCGATCGTGGGAGATCATGAGATGCAATATGTATTGAAAATGTTCATTAAGTACATGGTCTAATGCGAAACAATCTTTGAAAATGTTTTATGAGATTACAAGCAGCTAAACTCATGAAAATTCACGTGTTTTTACTCAATTTTTCGTTTCATTTGCCAGTGGACGCGGGCTTTACGAAGTTTCCACATTGAAGGATGTGCCTTTGGTATCCACAATACAATGCTTACAATGCATGTACACCCTACCGAATTTTTTTCCTATTGAAATTCTCAAGAGTGTGACAGAGAGACGGACCAAGCAAGCAGCAACAAACTGTATTATTAAACAGGGTAATTAATATATAGTGGAATTCTTTCGTTTCTTTTGACGACGGCGTTTTCGTGGAAAGATTTTAATTATGTTTTCGTTTCGAATTACAGTCAGCGTTGTGAAGTGAATTGAACTGATTTTATAACGTTTCTGTTTAGGTGACCTCCGAGGCTAAATTAAATAAACTTTATTAACAATACTTAAAAAATAAAATAAAAAATACTTCATTTACAGTTTCATACCTCTCATTGGAGAAGTCCTACAATATCTGAATATTTTTGTTCATTGCGTAACTATGATGCGCTAAGGATGCCCTTTCGTCTTTATTTCGCCAACAAGAGACAGATTTGCTGCTGGAGAAGTTTTGATTCTTTTTTCATACGTACAAGAAACCTCACGATTGCACTGAAGTCACTACTTCCCTCCAAACTTACGCAGTTGTTGAACTTTGTGCAGGCCTTTTCAGATTTCAGGTAACTCGTGTCTTCCGTAGGTTGGGAGGCTAACCCTTTAGCAGTTTCAAAAATGCCTTATAAGAGTGGCAGTGGGCTTTGGAAGTTATGTGCTTAGCGACTTGTGTACTTAATATGTGACGTACTTCTTTCATGAGGTTCCAAGTAAAAATATGAATCAATAATATACGCAGGCAGTTACACACCTATTCAGAAGTATTACGGCCTTAGGAAAAGTGGTTATTTTTTACAGAAGAAGCTTTTCAGTTTTATCTTCTGAAGTTTTGTCCTCGTGCATTAAAGTGTAGAGCCTGCCTGTTCCTACCACCTGGCTTGCATGGACAAATCGTGGCGTATTGAACTCTGCACCCATGCTGGTCTGTCGCTTACACCAATTCACACACTGAAACACATAAAAGACCCAAATTAAATATGTGGATTGAACTATTAAAAATCCAACAGACCTCACATTCCTTTAAGGAAATGCTAGAAAAAGTCCCATCTATATATGCACCGTAAAACATTATTCAAGATCCTAAAATGCACCATATAAATATACCTCTCAAAATGAATCATATTATTCTTTCAAAGTATTCAAGTTTTAAAATGCAAGGTCACTGTTCTGGCTGTTTAGTGCAGTTATTTTGGTGCATCATATTCCTTTCCTCCATCGTTGCATACCAAGATTGTTGAGAACGTTGTGGCTCAAATTGTAATACTGGGAGACATTCAGTTTATCGTATGCCTCACGGAAAACTGCTAGCTTTTTAATTGCAATCGATTCCTACGATTTTTTCACAAACTTATAAAATAAGTATTAATCTTTATTTGGGTAACAGGTCCATTTGCGTGTTATTTCTCGCTCGTTTATACTTCTATTCTATAAATTGCATTTTTTCGTGTGTAAAGAGTGCATATTTATGTTTTCTATTCAAATGAATTTTGTAGAAATTACAGACGATAAAGAAAGTTATGATTGGTCTGAAACAAGCTAACTAGCCAAGAAAAAGTTCCCGTGTAACATTTGTGCTTGACATGGACTCATCGTATTCTTTAACACATTTCCTGCGAAGTGACCCACCGGTGGGTCACTCAGGTTAGGTTCTGTAATTTTTTCAAAGCTGTTTAGGGACTATGTGTACAAAGTAAAGATTTGCACCGACTAGGCAATCGCAGGAAACGTGTTAATTATATTTTTATTATTCGTGGACATAATGTGTGCACTTTACGTCACCTCCACATCACTGATGCAATACATGCAGCCTCGTGCTCTCTGATACAAGAGCGGTTGCGCTTCAGCGCGTCAGAAATAATCAGATTGTCAGCTTCGTAGTTAGCTTCGGCCCACTGCCCACGTCCTGCGTCGGCCGCACTCCAAGTTTTTTATTGCCGTGATGCCTGACTTGAAACGTCGGAAAGACTTCGGACATCGCGGTAACTTCGAACACCGAGGTGACTTTCGGAAATTTAGGTCATCAGGTCATTGCGACGTCTGGATTGCTTAGAGTTTATTTTTTATCTAGTCAAGAAGTCCACATCGTAAAACAGCGATATCTGCTGCGTCACATTGCTAAACTATTGTTATTTTTTTTAAATTTGGAGTAGTACGTGGGCTGGAAACACTAGTGTTAAGACGCATTTCTGCAGATATCCTGCGTTACCTGATAGCTTGCATCTGTAGCCTCGGTTGTCTCCAGAGCTCAAACTTGATCACGCGGCTTAGTGACTTATAGTGACTTGGATTTTATACATATCCATTGTTACTCGAATCGAACGCTTATGATGTTTCCATCTGCTTGAGGTAGAAGGGTTGTTTTTATAGCCGCGGGATCTCGTATATTAAAATGAAATTTTGCCATTAATGTACTTGCATTAATCGCTGTAATGATTGCTCTTAGAAAAGTGTTTGACTGGGAAAGCTAGAGAGGTGCTCGACGACAAATTTCTGGTTTATTCCCAAGAAGTTTTTAACGAGCAATGTATTTTGAACGTTAGGTATTTAATTTGTTTAGTTTACTTCAAGCCCCTAAATTGCAGTAAACGTTAGTTATACGTTTTTTGAGGTAAGTATTGATCATAATTTTGCTATTTTTATTCTCTGCAGTTAGATAGCTCGTTCCGTGATAATTAATCCATGAAATTAGATTTATTGAGCGATGGAAAAAGTTTTCAAAAATTCTCATCGTTACCATAAGTGTAGCCAATTTTAGCTTGTCTTTTATTGGCCGTGAAGCAAAGTTAACGCGCAGTTTGGAGGCAAGTTTGTCAATAATGATGGAAAGAATATTAATTTTTCATTACTCTCCATGTGTACGGTGTCAAAATTTGCATATGTACATGACTCTCGCACATTTGAAGCGAGTTATTTTTATGTAATACTGAATATATTTTATGTGCTTTTGTTGATGCTCAGGAAAGAGAAAACTCGTGTTGAAGTTAATTGATTAAGAGCATGTAATAACATCGAAACCTTGATCTTGTACCGGTCTCATTTAGCGAATGCTAAGGTCAGTAACTATTACCGAACTCGTTGTCCTGTATTCATTATATACGAGTACACACTCACAAGGAATAACGGTAATTGATGCTGCGATTTTATAGTCTGACCTTCTAAGTTCCCTGATTTATTACTTCCATTACTTTACTTATTTTGATGAATGTATCTTAAAATATCTCAAGAATGGAACAGATTGATGGATTTACGTGTGTCTGTGAATACACAAAGTAATTTCTATTCTATTTCATTTTTTTTATGAGTTCAGCAAACATTGTTTTTCATGAAGAGAGCTTCGAGCTCAAATTTTTCACTGCTGAATGTATCCTTATTCTAAACGTCTAGTTTCAAAGTTCAAAAAACAGAGGTGTAATCTTGGCGCTAGTTAGCCACCTCATGATGATTAAGTTGTCCCATGTTGCATCGTGGTCACAAGCCATGCTAAGTATTCTTGCTGCCCACGTCTCTTTTGGTTCGTTTTCTTTTTGCGAACCTGAAGCTCTTCCACGAAAATGAGTGTAAAACACAACACCGTAATTTTAAGGGAAATCTCAGGAACTAGGAAACTGAGAAACCTCTTCTGAAGTTCGTTCGTGAATACGAGTATACACCTCTAATGTATGAGCTTTTCTCGTGAAATATGTTGGAAAAAACAGGTCATATTATTTACATATACCGGTTGATAATTTCAACAGGTATTAAATCAGGAGAGTAATTGTATATAAATACGTGCCAAAATTTAGAGCAATAATTTTAGAGGCTGCCCTATTTCATCTCGTTCATCTCCCATGTGATGACGCACGCCGGCCACAGATTTACATAAAATTTCTGGTCTAGCAAACTGATAAATAGCTCAAATTTTTTCTTCATACGACGTGTTTGAGGAAGCTCTTAGCATTTTATTTTGAAATCTTTTTGATGTTCACCCTTGTGAACTAAATTGCTTCATTTTTAGGATTCAGAAGAATCAACGCCATATTATACATAAAATGATTCAAAACTCACTCCCAACGATGGAAATTAATTTACTATTTTGCAAGTAGCATTTTGAAAATACGAATCCGATTCTGAGAGTCCTTGCAGTTGTTTGACTCCAGCCCTCAAAAGAATTCACTCTGTTTCATGCTAGGATTTTGGGATCAAGTTCGAGGCTGCTTTTGCAGCAAAAGATTCAGTCAAGTACATGTTACGCATTTCTGGGTTGAGATGCGTAATTGGGACCTCAAGCCGCCACCACATAGAGAATGTTAGGCCAAAACTTCAACCACCGTAGTAATGAGAGCGCAATATTTCCTCTTCAACTTTTCCGAGTGGCGGATTCTTCTTGGCTTTCAGGACTTGGCTGCTGCATAGGTGATGAAACCTCAGCTTCCGGGAAGAACGAAGGAAAATAAGCATTTTATTTATGGTTCGATGGAAACGCGTTGTTTGTCTCCAATTTTTTCGTAGGAAACCTAGAAAGTGAAGCTGTCTGAAGCTTGTATTTTTTCAAAGTTCACTTTATATTAGGTTGTTTTGAACACTGTTTTGCAGCTAGACGAAAACGCTTAAATTGGGAAAATGAGATTAGTTTGTTAATAAAGAGGCAAGTGAGTAATTGACAGAGAAAATTTTCTTTTGTAGAAATTCCTAACAGAAAGCATCATCTTGTATCTCAAATCATGGCTGATTTTATTTTGTGTGCAAATTTGTATGTGTAATTATTTACTTCTATGTGCTCTAACGAAACCATATCAAGAAAGTCTCAATGAAAGCGTTATTTTTTGGGAGAATCAGTTTCTCAGCATCAAAGAGCATCAATACCTCATGGTATTACTGGAAGAATATTACAAATTCATTTGCAACATCAATTCAGTAGCATAACTAATTCCAGGACTAACTAAAAAGAACCAGGGTATCAAAACCATGAGGGGCAAATACTGTAGTAACCGTGAACCTTTGGGTTGTTTAATAATTTGAATGTAATCAAAATATATTTTTTAATAACAAATGTTAAATCTACAAACGAATAACATGTGGAAATTTAAATACAGAGACTATCAGAGGATCACTTTTAAAACTGTTTAAATACTGGGAATGTATTGAAAAGGGGCTTTAATCTTTAATATACCTGATATGTTGTCACTCCAGTAGTGGATAAAATATTTGTGTGCTTTAGTTCATAAGCAAATTTATATAATTTGAATGAATAATTTGGCTTTCACCGCCCATTTCAAGAATAGTTTATATCAGCGAAACGTATCACCGACCACCAATACTAAATCTATTTGGACTCCTCTGAACTCGCATTATCTTATTGCTTGAAACTGTGTTAACATTCTATAGCGTTGAAAATCTCACCTCTACCGCTGTTTATTCAGACAGAACTGGAGTAACTCGGTCACGACGATGACTTTCCTCAAATTAATATTTTCTTAAGCAAATTCTCAATCTCCTAATCGCAAGCTGGTGCAGTCCTTGGCTGAACCATCCTTCATTTTACAAATAAAGACATTTTAGTAATTTTCATGACTTAAAAAAGGAAGCATCGTTTGTTAGAGGATCATAATCAGATGTGAGTGCACTAGCAACATCACTTGACCAGACGGACAAATATTTGATTGTACATGCATAAATCTGACCATTGTCTGTATGGTTGTATAGATTATCCAATGTCTGCTGTCAGATCCAGAACCTGTTACGCAGTCTGTGTTCTGCGAGCAATCTGGTCACCCCGTGCTAGTGCATGAAGACTTGCCTCAGAGAAGGGGACAGTAAAATATGACAATGTACAGTAAACATACACGTTATTATGTTGGGTTTTCAGAGAGTTAATCGCTTAGTATTGCAATTTTAAGCTGTTTCTGGTCATTAAGTGAAAAGAATTGATAGAAGTACGCTCAAATGTTTGTTTGTTTTTTGCTATTTTCATGCCCATTGCTCATTACAGTGTTGTATACGTACCCACTTTTTTGAAGAAACTTAATTGTCAATTTGTGTGCGCGTGTACGATTCCTAAATATTGATTCATTTCTACGTCTGTTTTACTGTAAAAAATCGCAAGCGTTTTATTCTCAAGAAATAAATGTATTCGGTGGTGGTTCTACTCGTTTTATGTGGAAGAAGCTTATAGTTTGGTTATTAAACTTTTTTTACAGTTCCAGACGAAGTTATTGCTTAATGTATAGCAATCATGGAGTCAAAAGTTTCCAAAACTGCTGTGCTTAACCCTCCCCATAAAATAGAAACATTGTTTGTAAGAATCTTTAAAATGTTCCTGCTATTTCTTCATAATTACTTCCACAGGAAAACGAGATTAATTGTAATTCATGCGTGTGCAATAAGAATTTGAGACATGCGTCATAAAATGGAAAATGCTTGTTTGAAAAATTACGATGGCCGATATCGTAACTTGACGTTTGGGGCGTTCCCGTATAAAAAACATCATTCAAAAACAATGTAGACTGAATCAAGAAGTTTTACGACACCTGCTTCAAACTGATATTTATGTGTATTGTTTGACACGTGGTGCTTTTAAATCATATTGAAGATTATTAAACTTTTCAGAAGTAACTGCAGATTTTGGACATTCCTGAACTCTATCAGGTAAATCATATTGAAGTTCTTCAATCTAAGGATGTAATAGAAGGAAAATTCGCTTATATTATCTCATTTATAACCCTCAACATGTTACCTGCATGGAGTAAAATCCAAACCCAAAAAAACATCAATTTCACTTTCAAATGCAACTTTTTTGCTCCCTCTCATTTCACGTATAGGTCTAACCTTTGGCAATTCTATTTAAAGCTTTGGGTTCTGTAGAAATTTCAATTAAACGTAAATTACTTTTTTATTGAAGCCAACTCACTACCAGATGTGATTTTTCAAGGTCTGCATTTCCCGATGTACATTGATTAAGATAAAAGCTGTAGTATTAATATTACTTCTGTACTACGCAAACGATGCTTTTCCACGCTTGGACATTTTTTTAGTTTTTTTTGCTACTTACAGCTCTATGGATTGAAAACAAACGAATGTTGGTGAAGCAAATGTTAAGTAGTTCACAGGAAATTTTAAAACAGAAGTCAATATTTTGCAGCCAATGTTGTTTTGTAGTTGGAAAGGGGGCTCTAAAATATGTATGTTAAGTTTTGTTTACAACTACTTGCTATGACGTCCTGGCCGTTCAGAACAACCAATGCCATCAATCATTTTTGCTTCTGAAAATATTGTTGTTAAAAACGGGTAAATATTCTTTAATACAAAAAATAAGTCCATAAATCCTTATAAATTAATTCAGATAACTTTAAGACTGAAACTTCGGTACGACCCTAAGGTTCACAACCCACATCCTAAGCTATCTGTTCTTCCTTCTTATATTTGTGCTTTCAAAGTTTAAATACTAACGCAAGAACGCTATTTTATCAGAGACGACACTTTGTACAGCCGTCAGAACCTTTAGATTCGACGAATACTTTCAACAAACCCAAGTTTTTAACACTATTTTCCTGTGTAGGGTGCTCCTTTTTCCTGTTATTCACGATCATAATGTTTTATGTTTTTGCAGGAAACCAATTGCTAATACTGAGTTTTTAAACTTTTCCTGACATGAAGCAAGTTTTTATTGCACACCAAAAGTACCTGTGAGCTCTAGATAAAATTTCAATCCTCTGCACTTGTATGCAATAAACATGCACTTTTGGCAGCTATGAACGCTGACATTTCACAAAGAAACTGTGTATTATCGAAATTTAGTCCATACAGGTCATTTGATTTTGATCAGAAATAGTTATGTATAAATTGAAGTGCATGAACACATGATTTTTTTCATGACTTCGGCTAATTAACTTAGTGGACAGAGGCGTAACCTGAACGTTGACGTGAAGCTCAATTTGGGGAAACGAAAGTTTTGAGAACGGTTTTGAGTGGCAAGGAGGCACCCACACAGAGACCAAGTCGCGACTGTCCAGCAAAAAGTTGGCAAAACATCTGTTCCCAAACTGCGTATCTTTCTGAGCTCAGTTAGCCTCACAAGGCGCGATTACGTCCCTGGAATGGTGATGTGGATGGGAATACGTTACATGAAGCCATTGCTTGAAATGCAGGTTTTGTTATGCGTCGTAAGCCCAGTTGTCGCTAAGATGGCCGATTTTGAAATAAGCTCCAGCCAATCTAAAAAGGGGGAAAATTATTTTGTGTCTGCTTGTAATCAGTTTTGCTTTATTTCATGGGTCATTTTTTCAAGTTGAAAGAAAAAATCTATCGTAAATTCACAAGACTTCATGAGATCGGTGTTGCGTGGGTTTTCAAATCTTTCATTTTATTTTAAATTTATATTTTGAACCAACATTTCAGTTCATTTTAATATAGCTTGTTAAAAACATTATTTGTCATTGCCTATAAGCTCGTAAATATTTTCGTAAAAAGATTGAATAAACCCACATCAACTAGTTTCTTTTTATTAAAACGACGAAATAATAAGTGATTTTTCGAGCAATGCTATTGTTACAGCGCTAACGTTTAATCATATTAAAATTTTCATGGACTGGGCTGTTTCCCTATTTGTGTTGACTCAACAATGCTGGATTCACGGTTCTAAATAGGTACCCTAATGTTATTTTTATGAAATCTTACGCTTTCTTTAAAATTTGACATCATAATTTTCAGAGGCTAAAATATGTATCTAAAGTATCGGCGTAAATGTTTAGAAGTAACTGTGTATACATGCATCACTATTTTTGATTCGGTAAGTCTAGTCTGGATTGATGTGTAAGACTATAAAATTTTGTGAATGTTCTTTACAAATGCAGATAGTATTTTGAGACTCTTCAGGCCGAGGCCCGAGATGAGCAATGCTCTTCAGCGCTCCCTTAAAATCAGGTATTCTTCATGTGGAGTTTTTGTAGCCGCCGATCGTTGGCCTGCTTGTGCATACAATAAACAAGATTTCTTATTCGGAACACCTGCATTCGTTCGCTGAAGCTCGCCACTAGCGACTCTCTCCCAGATGCCAGCTGGAAAAGTTCTTTCAGCTGACATAGTTATGGGACCATTCTTTTATACTCTCTTTGCGCCACGATAACACTTTATTCGGAAAGGTTTGACACTTTTACTTTTTAGCGACAAATTCTGGTCAGGGGAAATTCCGCAAGGGGTTCTATTATGTTATGGGGTTTTAGTTGTGTTCAATTGTTTAGTACATATTCATGCAAGTTTAAGTAATTCGTGAACTAGTTTTTTCTGTATTTCATGCAATTAGTAGTGAGTACTTAATGAACAGTATTAGCGTTTCAGTGTCTATTTAGATTTTAACCTATGTGTGACTTCGACATTATGAAGAAATAATATTATGGCGTAATAGAGCCAATTAATAATGACTCATACAAGCCGAAAACCAATCGCTCTCGTACTGATGCAGGGTTGAATAAATCATGTGAAAGTTGTCCAGCAAGCTCAAAAATTACTGAAATTTTATTGTTTAATATTATTTCATCGAAATATAAAACAGTGTTAGTAGATTATTCAGATGCTGAAACAAATTTAGGCTTCTCTATTTAGTTTTTCATCATTTCCTGAAATAGGGGAGGGATAAAAATATTAAATTTTACCAATACTTCACAAAGCCTTCGTTTAGCTTGCCACGCAGATGGTGCAATTACTGGGCATTACGAGTTTTTAGTTAACTTAGTTCGAACATAGCCTGGTGTCATTGGCGCACTCCGAAGAATTTATTCTCGTCTGTATCAAGTATTGCTTTTGTTGTCCCATAAAGTGCTAATTTTCTTGGTTAATCTTCGGTATGGGCTTACGTCTTAGACATGTGAACTCTTGAGCGCTTTTTCTTTTAATTGTTGCACTATAAACAAACATACTGAAATACGGGTAAATAATGCTGGTTGGGTGATTAAAAATTCCTCGAACTTGCTCCTATATTTAACCAACATAATCCTCTAAAAAGCGTGAACAAGTATTTCCATTTGATTGCAATTCAAACATTTATTTACAAAACTGACATCTTTTGTCACCGTAATAATTGTTTGTATCTGCGTGTCTCGAAGTCAATCCTAAAGATATGTGCGCAAGGTGCTTATACGTATGAATGCATTATATCCATAGGAATCCAACAATTTGCCCGAGGTGCTACTCAAGTGATTGCTGGGCCGTTGCAAAGTCTGTACTCGTAGCTCTCGCTCCAGGATGTCCTATTATGATGCGAGAAACATTATTGCACCATTATATAATACTGTGTCACCAGCTCTCCACAAACACGCCCACACAACGTAGGAAGTATTCATTACTCTTTTTCTGCTTTGCATTTCGTATGTTTACCTACAGGCTTGTTTTATGTTCTAATTTGCAATGAAAGATGAACGAATGTTAACGATGAAGCGAAGACTAGTAATAAATCATTGTTGGTTGTCACAATGGTGGCTTTGGCACAAAACATTTCTCTAGAACGCACAATAATTGTTCTTTTGAGGCGGCATTCTACTGGAGCGCGGAATGATTAACGCTGCTCTTTGACCGCATTAGCATGTTTTAAATTAGCATACACTACATTAACATAGCCTAAGACTCCGCTTCGTCTTCAGTTTAGAGATCATTTTGCTAGAATTATATTTCTATCTATAAACATCTCGACTCAGAATTATATACAAGGCAATCTAAAGAACTACGAGTTTATAGGATAATATTTTGTAGTCAGTGGGCTTAACTCAGTTGATTAGCGTGGCTTGTGATGTTTTATTAACTTCATTTGGAGTACCGTTTTATCTCAATGGTCAAGAAGAGAGCGTATTTTTAATAAGCTCTTCTATGATTGAAAGGTCTAGAGTTTATTTATCATTCTGGGTGATGTGTGTAACACGAATGACTTTCTAGTTAGATATGGTATCATTTGCGTATGAAATATTAAGTGAACAAGTATGTCATCAGTACAGTAAAGTCTATGTTTGCTCTCTAAATTGTTAGCAAGATAAATTCGTAAGTTACCCAGTAAGCTGTAGCAGCGTTGAAATGTTCAATTCAATCTATCAGCCAAGTGGGTTTTCAACGCAGCCATTTATCTATATTATTTAAGGCGTGCTGCATTGAGAGCCCTCGTTGATCTGAAAGTGGCCTTATAGACGACTAATAACACTTGAAGCAGTCATAAACTAAGCTAGCATTACTGTTGACTGAACTGTCATGCATGTAAAATTATGGGCTTTTATGTTCCAATAAAGTGAAGCAACAAAGACTTGCTTAAGTTTGCGTGAGTGGTTTTTATTCATTTATTATCTTACTTTGCATCAACCATGACGAAATCATGTGAACGGACTCAACAATCTTTTATCACAACCTCTTCAGTGCAAGCCGTGTCTTCACACGTAAAAATCTTCGCTGAATTTCCTTTATAATTGCATTCTAAACGGTCACTTTCTTTGAACGACTTAGATTAGTTCAGCTTCATGCTGAATTATTTTCATGCTGCGTTTTTCTGTGTCTTCAGCAAATTTCACGCCCTAGTAATATTACTTAAACTACAGCACTATTTCTCATATCACACTTTAGTTAAAAAAGCTCCAAAGTTTATTTGAAGTAATTATTAGTTCTCTAAGAATAATTTAATTTTCATTGTCATGGAATGTGTGGCGACAATCCTTGAACATTGAATCAATGTTCTACCTTTAATTTTTTTCTACGTGTTATAACTCAAATCATGTAAGTTCTCTGAAGATTTAAATTTTCTATTCCGTTAAATAAAGTTTAGGGCATAAAACAGTTATCAAGGACATCTTAAGAATCTTTCGGTTTTGTTCTAGAAATACGTACAGTAATTTTTTCATTAAGCAAATTATTTGAATAGTTGTCAATTTTCTGGACGTAATTACATACAAACTTGTTTTTTCAGTCTTTTTTATAAGATTAAATGATTTTTCTAGTGTTCAGTTGAATAGATTTTTCAATTAAATTCAAATAACATATTATGTATCAAGTGCCGGTTTCTTTTAATTTCCCTGAACTGTCATGAAAGAGTAACTAACTGCAAAGTAAAATTTTCAAGTATGCTCATCGGAATGTTCTCATATGCAGTATACGGTGTAATAAACGTAAATTTCACTCAATATTATATTTTCCCATGCTCATTAAAACTGAAATGGTCTTCTCTTTTGCGGTCTTCTCCATCGTACTTTTTTCATTGTGATGTATTTTCTTCCTCTGTCACAAAACCATCGTCTTGCTTCAGCGTAGTAATAAGTATGATACATACAAGTGAACGTAATAACAAAGTAATGTTCGTTTAATATGTCAAATGGTCTGAGGTCAACATGCGTTATTTGTTCAGAAATACAGTTGGAATCCAAAAACGTGTTTCAAGACTAGGCATACCTTCTAGTCTTTTTGCAATTTAATACGTTGCTAGTAATCTTAGACTGGTTTTGTGAGTGAATATGTCTGCACGTCTGTGAGTATTGATGAAGGAAAATTAATAAAAGTTCTAGATAAGCTCGCAGTTATTACGTTTGGTCACTCCGTCACAAAATTGATGGTCTAAAATTCGTCTTAAATGTGCGAGTCTGTCGCTGTCCATCGAATGTTCTCGATGCTCCTTGCAACTTTCTGGAATTATGTTGCCTTTTCTAATACGTTGAATTACTTTAAGTTGTTATTGCTAACTCTATTAAAAGCAATTTTAAAGTAAAAATAGCATAAAAGGTGAACTAAAACTATTAAAATCTAATGTGCCAGTTAACAATTGGGGTTACT
This sequence comes from Trinorchestia longiramus, assembly GCA_006783055.1. Lineage (NCBI taxonomy): Eukaryota > Metazoa > Arthropoda > Malacostraca > Amphipoda > Talitridae > Trinorchestia > Trinorchestia longiramus. The sequence goes on from VCRD01000155.1 coordinate 252,859, forward strand.
TTCAGGAGTTAAGTAATTGACGGTAAACATCAAAATGATCGTAAAATTGTTCAAACAAACTTATATAAGAGAAACAAGTATATGGTGGGCAATAAATATGATTCAATTTCTGCATTAAAAATCAACAGTATGTTAAGCATAGAGCTGTTCAAAATTTACTTCCAGTATTAAGTATCAAAGGCATAGAGCTTGGGTAGATACGGTATTAAACTTGAGTAGTTACGGCATGGGACTTGGGTAGTTACGGCATGGGACTTGGGTAGTGACAGCATGGGGCTTGGGTAGCAACCCAAGAATAGATCAAACGTCTCGTTCATGTTGTCTTGTTCTATTCACTGCTATGTTGCACATATTGCAATTCAAAATCATATTTCAGTAAGACGAAAAGTCCGTAAAAATTTTTTGACTCTGGCCCCTAAAAGAATTTTTTTCTTTTCATGTTGCTTTCAGAAAACCTGACCGACAAGAAGTGAAGAAGTGACGGACGGAAAAACCATTTGTGTAAATTAAATTTCTATTAATTTCAATACACGTTCACTCAAACATTTGATTATGTAGATACACCGAATGTTCCGAAAAAATGTACTTGCTCTTTCAATGCCGACTTTCACGTATTTATTATTAGGTGCAATTATCCTTAATCATGGCAAACATAGTCCTTTAATTAGGTCCTTAAGACTTGTGTCCAGGACAAAAGGCGCTCTTATATAAAGTATGTGGACAATGGTCTGTAAAAGAATAAATACATTTTTTAAGACATCCTGTACTTCTTTGAAGAACATAGCTATTCATATTAGGGCTGAAAATCTGATGAATATTGTTCAATTTTGCGTTCATTTTTCCTTAGAACTATTTCTTTGACAACATTGTAATTATTTGAGTAAATATGCGGACTTATTTGACTCTTATTTATTTTCTACATATCATTTCGTAACTCTAGTTTAGATGATTAATTTTTCAATTTATCTTCGAACGTCGTTCAAGTTCGACAATCCATTTAAAAAGATTGCGCAATTATTTTTGTAAACTGTTCTTTGTATGTTTAAAATCTGGTGAACAGACCTCGAACAACAAGACTTGAAACTATATGTATCGCGCTAGTACTAATAGTGTGTAGTTAAAACATTTTATCCACAAATTTTTTCATGTTTCATTGGGAAACTCTAACATGGTTTCCTAATTTCAATTCAGCAAGGAGCAAAGTAAACTGAGCAGCAACAATTACGAATGAAAACAATTTTATCTTTTGGTAAGAGTGTTCTGATGGATCTTCTTGCAATTTCGAAATGAATCGTATCCTCAAGTTGATACTCCTGCAAAGCAGCACACTGAGTGCAGGCTTCTTTTATTGACATCGTGTTAGTCATACACTGCCTAAAAGGGGTTGTTTTAGTAACACAGTACATAAAAATAATTGTTGTAACACCACTTTATCTAAAACTAACAGTTGTAACAACACAATACTTAAAAGTAATTGTTTTACCAAGAAATTATACGAGATTAACAGTTGTCCACACACTCTGTCGTGTGTTGAAGTTATGATCGTAAATATTTACCTGCAATATTACTCCTGGAATGCTGCATAGTTTACAGCAAAATCTCTTGTACAACTTTAATTTCTAACTACTGCTACCCTTGGCTACGTAATGTAGAAAGTGAGGAAAAGAGGTGTAACTCGTTTAACAATTTCCCTTCAATATACTCTATTGGAGTCCAAATAGAAATGCGTACAATTTTGTTCTAGTTTGTCCTTTTAAATATAAATTGGGAATTTAAACTGCACAGTAATCGAGGTTTCCCATCTACATATGTATTGTTTGACAGTTTCGTTCGGGAATGAAGCTGACGTCTATTCAGAATCGTGTTGATTCAAATTGAGTTCTGTTAATTCGCGTGGATGACCTGCTCTCCCCAATCAAATTTCACATTATGCACAGGTAAAGCTCAATGATTAAGCAGGGAATAATAAATTTGGTGTCATTCGAAAGAAGTTGCACTTTCTTGAAGCAAGCCAGCAACATTTTTAAATTCAAGTTTTCAGGGCCAGGATAAGCGGCTGAGGCAACTTTGTTCGATTTCCTTCATTCTCGGAGAACATTCTAGATAATCCATCAATTTAATATAATTTAACTGCGATCCATCTCTGGAATTCTATTGTTTTATTAGTTTGAATGATTTGACATAGTTGCATATTATGATCTCGAACAAGCCTATCATTTAGATCATAATTTGCACGAAGTACACTATCAATTATAAAAGTGCTGCACCGTAACTTCACTTCAAGTAGTTTAATTATTCATTTTTGGCATTGCCAATTTAATGTCGTCAATTTTTTCTTCACTTCTTTCGAAAGAAATTCTGATGTACTATCTACATGGTTTTTATCGTTCAAAAGCTATTTTCTTTCGGATGAAAAGTTTCATCTATAGACGTGCTCAACCTGTTAAAAGAAGATTAAAAATGATCACTTGCCGTACCGATAAGTATAATTTTCAACCCACTTCAGCTGATGATTGCATCGTTTTAATCCATTCGTGGGTGTTAAAAATACGTGCCTGTATAGCTGTTGGATTATCGCAATAAATTTTTCCGAGTCATGAATTTTTTCTCTGCGATCACACTTATACATGCAAAGTCATAATTCCTGGCTGACAGCCACAACACTGCCTCAGGACTCCAGAGCATTTGATGGCAATTATTTGAACCGAGGAGCTGAGCTTAGAAAGGTTCTAACATATTGACACAATTTGTCAGGACATGTCGAACTGATGAGCTTAGTGACCGCCGCATCCATACAACGCTGATGCTCGTATTTCTTAGTGGCAGTGTTAAAAGTTGACTTTTGAATTATTTGCAGCACTAAAGGGCTTGGACGTTTTTTATGATACTCTATTAATTGCGAGCTGTCGCCCATTTCTAAAATCCAGGCTCTGTCATTTGAAGAAATAGATTCTTTGCGGTCTCGGCCAAAGCGTCTGCGCCTACCTCCGTCAGGGTTGGTTGCCTATAGTTGGCGAGAAGTCATCACAAGTGATAAATTGCTGCCAGCCACGAGGCAAGTCCTACCTGTAGAAATTAATGGACGTGTATTATCTGGCTCACATTTGGACTGAGAGTCCTCTGCAGCTCTTCATCTGCCGTAGCTTGATGACGTATCAAACTCTTCTTGATACCCGAATTGTGGGTGGAGACTGCAAGGCCGTTTTTTCGGTGGGAATCGCATGGTTAATCGAGCAGATAACCTGTTTTTCTCCTTTCGGGGCACTATTCTTTTAAAAGCAAACCTCATCTCGGAATGGTGCCGTAACGATATCATTAGACATTTTTGTCTCTCAAACTCCGCTATCACTTTTGCGCCGGGAGTTATCCTTCTGTGGAAAATTGTGTTGTTTAGGGATTTTCCTTTCTGTTCAGGAAGATAGCCTGTTACATAAATTACTACTACGTTACTCTCATGCATGGATTGTTAAGCCGAAATGAGAAATTGGACCGTGTGTTCACATATTTATTACACAATCGCCATACCGACCGTTATTACCGGCCAGGTGCCCTGTAAACATACATGTTGTACTATTTACTACAAATTGGTTGGGGGCATGTATGCATTTTATTTATATCGTGATGTCATTTGCACATGCGTTTAATTTGTCATCCAAAGATTTATGGAGCCAAGCATAAAATTGGATGCCTACGTTCAGCCTCAAGAAAAGATTAATTCAACTTATGAAAACATTTAGATTTACCTTAATCGGAGAGGCTGCTCACTAATCACCATAGATGACTTTCATTACTTGAACTAATGATGCTTATAAGCTGCTCCTAATTTGCCCCATAAATCATTTCAAATGAATCTTTGTTCCCGTTGCTTCCTCTGCCAAATACATTATTTAAGCTGGGGAAGAATAAGTGCAAGTTTTTCTTTGGTCCATAGTTTATTTATCCGCTGGGTGAAAGTAACAATTGACTTTAGGATGTTTATGTAGTAAAAGAAGTCTTATGCGTGTTTGATCGAATGGAAATAAATATTATTGTCTGCATGCTATTTTTATATTTTATCCGTTTTAAGTTTCCGTTATTGGTAGCATCATTTGAGAAAAATTTTCTTGGGATTAGTTGTTTTGATTTGAAAATTTATTATTCATATTTTAACAATTTTAAATGTTTTTAAACTATTTATATTGATATACTTCATTGAACAATTTCTTCTCGTAATGTTTGGAAATACTCTTACGTTTCTTTGTCACTTGAACCAATTCATTTAATAAATGTTAACTGGTAAATTCCAGATATCACGCGACACTTATGTTTCAAGTGTCATTTATATACCTAATGCTTTGCCAGGTACGAATTATTAGAATAAAGTTAGTAGTTACGTTTGACCTTTAATTAGTTTAAATATTATTTTTTGTTTGTCTGGAATTCTATTCTTATTTTTAAAAACCAATGCTGTTACATTTCTTATGTACCAACTTTATTGAAAATATACGTTTTTGTTTTTGTTGTCTCACGAAAAGCTTGAGAGCTCACAATTCGTATCGTAATAGGTTCAAATTGTATCGTAACAGGTGGATTAAAAGTTACTTCCTTGTCAAAAATAAATCAAATAATATCCAATAAAGCCAAAAAAGTGGTTTACATATCAAATAAAAGAAAATGTTGGAATTTTGTGAGGGATCAAATATACTTATGCATATGATGCTCTGTACTCAAAAACAGTATTATTACTCAGTAATCCGAAATGACGACATACGGCAAGCATGATTGGTGGAAAATTATTTTAAATACAATGGATGTTTAGTTGCAGTGCAGAGTGACTTCATGACAACATTTAATCGACAAGTCTTATTCAGTGTTCAACATGAACGCTGAATTACACAGACATTTCACACTGCTCTCAGTGTGCCAGAGCGTTCATATCAGCTAAACACACTAATTTTTTTATTCTTGAAATTATTGTAATAATGCAATTTCAGGGCTTGTTCGTTGATTAAATGTTTTCATGAAGTCCTTTTGCACTGTAATTAAATATCCATTATCCTTGAAACAACATTCTTGTTCGCACTTTTTTGTCGTATTTCGTCATTTTGGGTTACCTGATAACAGCACCGTTTTTGAGTACAAGACATCCTTTCCATCATTATACTTGATATTTATTACTATTTCAAGATTTTATGTCATTTGATACTTACGAGTGATGTACCGTTTGGCGTTTATTAGATTTTGTTACATTAGTTTTTGAAAGAGAGTAATGACTTGTGCCCTGCCCGTTATAAATGAGCTATTGTAAGGAAATTTTCGTTCTGCAGAGTTGATCCTCCCCGCTTTTGTACTCCAGTCTCTTTCAACTGTATTTCCATTCTTTATATTTTATTTTGATCACTGAATCGACTGCAATGCATCCCTGGAAACAGAAAGACCTACACTTGTTCTTGATCATAGTTTGACTTAAATATCGACTGTGATTGCTGGGGATGTGTCATTCATAATATCTTAGTATTTTGCACCAATGTTTGAATCTGGAAACGTATCGAGTTTTATTTGCCGTCCACATTCAGACAACAATTCTCCTGTGTAGATACCATGCACATACTTCAGATTCCAAAACAAGTAAGCCATGAAGCGTACATTTGATTTGGATTCATCGTCATCCAAACTACAAGTTTGTGTTCATGCAAAACTTAGTTGTTTGATTTTGCCGGTGTTTTGAGCACCCCATCGCAACAAAATGAATCAGACCGACCAATAAACCTTCTTGGTTAACCAATAACCGTCTTTGGTATTTAGGCGCCTTTTTAATACCAGGCAACAGTAGTAAAGAAAACTTGAAAGATACTGAACAGAACCTTATCGTCAAGAGAACATTCTCACCAGTAGGGTCGTTGAATGAATGATAAGATACACAAAGCGAAATAAATGAATTGCATTTGCAACACAAACAAAAACTAACCAAAGATCGTCTACAAACACGTAAACTATAGACTACTGAAAATAATTACTATCGAATCACTGACCGCCCTGATGACTCAACTCAAACAGAAAACAAAACAAATCCGGAATTCTGAGTACCTACCTAACTTTTGTATTCACTCTTGAAAACTTAACTGAACTATCCCAACCTGACGTCTTAAGTAGAACATAGTAGCATACACCACTTGATGACGTAGAAAAACAGTTTATGCTTCTAAACTTATATAAATCGACCAGACCCGACGGCCTTATTCCTTGAATTCACAAACAAACAGCTGAAGTTATTAGCAAACCCTTAGCAAACATCTTCAATCAAAAGATTTTGAAGCGATCGAAATGATCACTTTAAACTGGGATTATTCTGCATGATTGAAAAAACAAATATCACTCCTTTGTTCAAAAAGAAGAACAAACTGCACCCGATAACTATCACCCAATCAGTCTGACATCTGTCATCGGTAAAACAATAGTAAGAATACTCGAAATCCGTTTAACAGACCACCTCCAAGCCCGAAACTTCATCACCGACACCCATCACCGATTCCGGGAAATAAGTAGCTGTCTTACAAACCTCAGCTTTTTTAGAGAAGTCAACTGCATTTACAACTGTACAAAAGCCGTATACCCTGTATACCTCTACTTTCGAAAAGACTTCGACAAAGTTACCCAGCACGGGCTAATGGACCAAGTGGAAGTGCATGGAATCAAGGTCACTGCCCTCGATGGGACAAGACCGTCTCACTGGTAGCACTCAACAAGTGATAATTTATGATCAAGCTAGGGATTTTGCGCATGTACCATGAGTTTCCCAAGTTTTTAGACCCGCTTCTCTTCATGATCTACATCAACGACCTTGACGTCGATCGATAAATTCGCGAGCGACACGAAACTCTGTCACGAAGCGTTCACCGA
>VCRD01000155.1:259930-355263 GCA_006783055.1 Trinorchestia longiramus
AATTATGTTCTAAGATTATGATGGTAAAATATTAGGTGTTTCCATTATTTTGTCCACCACCTGTACATCAACGACCTTGACGTCGATCGATAAATTCGCGAGCGACACGAAACTCTGTCACGAAGCGTTCACCGAAAGAGAGAGAGTAACTATCCAATTAGATCACAGTCGTCTACTACAATAGGCCAAACCCAGGCTAATGAGCTTCAAAATTTTATAAATATTCAGTAATGCACGTTGGTGCTAATAACCGGTATTTCCAACGTACGATGAATGACATACCCATTGAAGCAGTGTGACGAGGAAGAGATCTTAGTATCAGTGTCACTGAAAACATCAAGCATGACAAACAAAGGGAAAGAGATGATAAAGCTGCAAGCTGGATCCTTGGTTTCGTTCCTAAAAACTTTGAATAACATTATCTTACCGCTCTGTAAAATGTACACAGCTAGAATATGCTGTACAACTGTGGTCCACTACCTTATGAAGAGCAATTAACATGGAAATTCAGAGTGAAACAACGAAAATGATTCCTGAACTCTGCAATCCCAGCTACGAAAGACGTCTTCGGTAGCTTGAACTCTTCTCCGTAGAACAAAGAAGACAGCGAGGACAATTCATCGAGATATATAAATATCTCAACGGCTTTAACGATGTTACCCTGAAAGGGCTTTTCGACGTAGACGATAACGTGCGAGCCGTAAATAACGGTCATAAACTAATAATAAGAAACTTAACGCCATACTAGGATCGAAACTTCTTCCCAGTTCAAATGGCCGGAACCTGGAACTGGCTGCTCGAAAATGTGGTTTCTGGTGACGCGGTGAACACATTCAAAAATCGTTTCGACAAATATTGGATAATTAGCCTCACAGTTCTATGAAGTACAGGTTTTATGTATATATTTTTTAACTCCTGCGGCCTACGTATAATTGTGGTGCGTGTGTGTGATTGAGATGTATGTGTATGACAGATGCCTTCACTCTAGACTGCATGGGACTTGAGTAGCAACCCAAAAATGGGCCAAATATCTCGTTCATATTGCCATATTCTATTCTTTTGCTCGTTGCTATGTCTTACTCTGCATTTTCTGTTACTAAGAGTTTTCCATGCTTAAGCTTTATATTATTCATGTACAGTTACCAATGTAAATTTTTATAAACTGTGCATCGTACAGACCCGGTTCATCAATTTCACGGTTAAGAGCATTAGCTCGTTCTAATATTGGGCGACCACAACAAAGCTCAGTCTCACATCGCTGCTCTTGTTTGCTTAGTGATCCATCTTCCCCACCGTGGTCAGCGGCTGCGTCTCCTTGCGAGATGTCTTTCAAGCTATGCAAATAGAGCTTCGACAGCGGCCGCACGTTTGTGTTTGTTCACACCTTCCTGCTCGCATTGTTGACAAATGCGCTCAAATGTGTGCTCAAGTCGCCATATCGAGATGGAGGAGCATGACTCGAGCCGACGACATCGCTTCAAATATGGAGTGGAAAGCCTCTCAACAGCCACTCGAGGTGGAGCATCAGTAGCAACTGGAAACTGAAAACTCGGCTATCGTCTTCTCCTGCGGATTCGACTGTCAGTCTTTTCTTCTGACCCTATTTTTGGTGTATATAAATATCATGCGACTTGATGTGAATAAATGCTCCTACATATTTAACGTGATGTCTGCAGCTTATGTTTGTTCATTTGCGAAAGAATCTATTTTGAGACACGTCTCTTGAAATTTTCTGAGGGTTTTCTGTCTACTTTTTATGTTAGAGAATTATTTTAATCTATCGTCAATGAAATAATTCGTGTCAAGGATGGGCTCCGAGTCAATTTGCTGCAACTAACAAAATAATTTGCGGAGGATGTGAAACATCAGAAATACAGGGTGCGACTATATGTGCAATTCCCTTTTTTTCAAAGCAAAGCGCTTTGAAAAAATGAAGTTGTGTTGTGCACACTATATACGAGGGTTTCCCCGTATTGTATAGAGTTGCTAGCTTTCTTATGTTTCAAAACTGTTCAGAGTTGAAACAATAAATGAGATTGATTTTCTATTTTGTTTTGCTTAATTTTGTTTTCGTAGGTGACATGTGCCATAGATCATGCACAACTGCTACGGGTCTTACGGTTCAATTTTAGCATCAAGAATAAATTATTCTCTTATGATTAATCTCTTAATAGATTTTTCTTGTTCTACAATCGACTATAAACACTTGATGTTTGCTAATAGAATTTTTTCTATCTTTCAGGTGAGTCTTCAAGGCGATGTAAAAGAATCTGGTAACTATATTTTTATCACATATTTGCTCTGACTTGCAGTAAATTTTAATTTTATCCTACAAGGAAATTCATTTTTCAGTCTTTTACGACATATATTAAAGAGTACCACTGTGTTGGTCTGGCAGACCATACACTGATGGTAAATTTAGTAACAGTTTTGTGTCAAAACATTGGGTTCTGCAATGTAGCGATATCTAGCACGGGGTTTGTGTGTGACGCTCCTTCACAGAAGACTGGAGTGTGCTGCATTAGAGGTAAGTGCTGCTATGAACATGACAAGCTTATGTTCATGGCTTGTTCGTCAACATTGCCTGTTAAGTGCCGACACAACTAATTTGGTCCGTTATTACCGATAATGTTGCCTATACTCTAATTTTATGTTCGAAACAAATTATTATTCGAGCACATCTATGCGGAGGCATAAATTGTTCATATAATTTAATGTAAACTTTAAATGTAATCGTAATTTTCGTAAGACATATGCACCAAGCAATGTAAAATGACCACAAATGAATTGTAAAATAATATCAGTTTAACTAACCCATCAAGTAAGTCCGTATTCTCGCTAAATACAATATTTCAACTGCGTTGTTTTAGTTCGTTTGTGCCTTGAGTTTGAAAGTCATTGTACTGTAGTTTACATTTTTCTGTAAGGAAGTGCACTTGTTAACCTTTAAATGTACAGAAGCTAGAATTGTGACCGTTATCTTAGCACCGACTGAAGTAATGCATACATACTCGTATGAAGTTGATACATTATATTGATACTAGTTACGTAAGCTATTCTTTGAACGTCTTGGCTTGGAGTTGACCTTACATGTTCACGAGTACCCTGCTGGTATGATTTTAAGGCATTTTTCATCACTCATTTTCTTAAATAATTATTATGCACTTCAATTTGCTGTTGTCAGTGCACCCTCTGCTGGGTCCTTCGTAAATTGAGCAATTTTTCTGTCCTGAATTTGTGACGTCACGGTCCACACATGTAGACTGTGTAGTAGTCGAGATTGTTGTCTAATCTGACTATTATATTTAAAAACCTCAAACCAATCTCACTCCTCAATTTTGATAGAAGTAACTAGATCGTGTAAACTTGACGGCAAGTTTTCAATTTTTGCGAATTATTCTATATCGTAAACATAATTCATTTTATTTCGATCCTATTATCCTATCATCACTCAATACTTTACACTTCTTTTTCTGACTCGGGGAATCTTAATCCAACATAATTTCTAAAAAAATATCTAGAAGTTAGTACTGTTTAGAAAATTACCTGAAAACAAGCAAGGGGACAGAACTCAATGTCGAAATATAGTCACGCATACCAATCCTATTTTCAATTCTTCCGTCCGTATTTTTGGAGCAGTTCATCAGGACACTGATATTGTTAATTATACGGAGGGATTTTATCAGAAGTAGTGATACACTACACTTGTGCCTTTCTGATGAGGTTTTTTCTAAGTGCAATTTCACCACTATAATGAAAGAGTATAAGCCGTAAAAATCAATCAATGTCGGAGACATGCCTAACAATATGACTAGAACTATGAATGTTACAGGCCTTAATTGATACTTTTTAAATGTAATTATATGATTTTGCGGAGAATGTTTTTACAGAATTCCTTTTACTTTTTAGTTCATACCGCGAAAATAATTCCGTAAAAATATTAGTCACCCTTTTAACATTTTTTGCAGTACTTGCATTCGTTTTCTAACGTAATGGAATAATTTGGGGACTCGGTTATTTTAGAATGCTCCACCCATTCACAGTATTGTGATGCAGAACTTCAAATAACTTCACTTCATTCCAATATTTGTGAGTATTTTCTCTTCTCTGACAAGAAATGCCAGAAATTTTGTCTTTTCTGGCAAAAAAATTATAGGTCAATTTCTGTCAGTATCGTTACCATTTTTAAACAATACTCTAGAAAAATGTATTCAACTTGTAAATTATTCCCGGACATATCTACGAGTGTGCAACGTATTAAACGGGGTTGTGTACAGCACAACTTATTGAGGCAATACACCTGGTGAAACACTTCCATTGACGGTCATATATTTTTTTTGGCCTTGCATACATTTCATAAACTTTGAGACGCTTTGGATTTTGTCCTCGTCCTCGTACCTTAACCGCTTCCTTTGTGATTTAATTTATATTGTATGGGCTGTTAATGCGATATTCATGGCAGCAAGTATCTTGCAATTACATATACTGTATAGTTGGGAATCCTGACGTGCTGTTCGAATACCTACATGAGCTCTAGTAGTAGACAATTTCCAAATAAAAATAAACATCCGTCCGTTGTGCATTTGAGCGATAGTGAGTGTAAAAGAAAGCTCGCACATCAGCTATTTCATTGTTGATGAAGTGCTGAAAGCTCGAACATTCTAGGAAAAGACTTCGACAAGAACATTTGATGCAGCTGGATGAGTGTTTCTTTCAGTTTAATGAATAAAACCTTTTCAAAAACCAGCGTTTCTCCGATAAGCTGGAAGAAATAGAAACAACATCATTCTCGTCGAATGGAACTGCAACAAATAGAGTTCGTCCAAGTAGAATATCTATTGTAGAAGTTTTCATTTATTCAGATTATTTTGGGCGGGAAGATGCACCTTCACTTCTGTGAGAAGCACATTAGCCTTACAGCTACCTAAACCTACTTTCTGAACTAGTCTATGCTGGTGTGACGAGTTTGTGCAGTAACTGCAAGAAGGGATTAATTGAGAATGATAAAGAACTAAGACGAAGAGATCAAAGATATTTAAAATAAGGTGCGGTTGGAACATCGCACTCACTAAGTGATGTGTATTTGATAACTGTCTTATTTAGGCTCCCTCTTATTCATCCACCGCCCATGACATTGCGTCATCCACCATGCATGGCATTGAGTACATGTGGCGTATCTTCTGACATCAGACATGTGATGATGCGAGAACCTGTGAAGAAAACTTTTATGAATGTTTTAAAATATATACACATGGAAAGTGGACGTGTTTCAGACTATAAAGATTATTAAATGAAACTAGGACTAAATTGTACCCATTAATTAGTTCTGTGAAGCTTACAGAAGTCTTAGTTAATTTAAAAGTTACGCAAAAACTACTAAGGTGAAAACTCGGAATTTATTGTTTTTGACTCTGCGTACAACTTGATTACAAAACGCTGAATTGCTTTTTAAAATTGAATACGTCTTGCGTAATGCATCTAGATAGTGTAAAAATTATTACTGCTCGTGGTAAGTGATACATTGGAGCGGTGAGTGGTCATCTTTGGGGGCTAAATATAATACTTTGAATGCGCCTTCATTCCGAGTAGAATTTTAATCGTACATGTATCACTATCGGTCATTTTTATTGCCTCTGTATCTGGTACTGTTGAAAAAACTCCATGTCTGTTAGGCTTCCTCCAACAATAATTAGTCGGTGGTCGTAAGACTAAAAACCGTTTGCATCGGCTGTTCTTTTTGTATCGAGATGTGTTTCCCTAGGCTGTTCATTGTTACTAAGCTTCATGGCTAAAGTTTTTGAGAATCTAGTATATGAAAAATCGAAATACTTGCCTTTACACCATACTTCGCAACGGTAATGTGTGAAATTGGCCCACCAAATTGAAATATTATTGCTCATTCTTTCTATGTCCTGGAATTTTGCAGAGAGAAGCCAAGAACATCGAGCTTCGGAAGTCATGGTGATACCTGTAAACAAAATGTTCTTCTTTTCCTGTCGAAATATTTTCTTGTACCAGTGACCCCGCCTATCTGAACGTGTAGCTTTTAAAATGGCGTACGTTCTGTTTTTACTCCTCGGGACGTTGGTTTTTGCCTCGAATTCAAGCAAACTGTCAGATGCGATTGTTCAACTAGAATTGAGATTCGGAGCTCCTGCAGCCTGCAAGCAAAAGTCGTTTTTTCTGGCTGGTGAGTTTTTGCTGTACTCGCTCTAAAAGTACAGTCAAAACCCTGATTGATTAGTAAAAATATTAAGGCCGAGAGAAAAGTTCCCAAATGAATGGCTCATCCAACAATGGTCTAGGTGAGAAGGAACTACATGAACAAACGCTCATGAACATTTAGCTCAAACGTTTAGACTTTCGGCACATTTTCAGCATATTGTATTATAGAAGTGAAAAAATTGACGTTTTGGAAATGCAATTATACGGCAGTATTGTTACATTGCATCATTTAATTTACAAACAGACCTTTCAATTTCAATTATTCAGTATATTTACACACTTGCTCTTATATTTGATATACTAGTACTCTTAGTTTTGACTATCAACATTGAGGGTCGGGGACTAGTTGCCGTCACTAATAAAAAAGTTAAGTTGATATGAATATTTAGAAATGAAACGCGGAACAACACAAGCGCTGTGTACGATTTCTGTTATGTGGTTTTTGACTTGGGCAAAGGCATAACTGTATTATAATCACATAATTATTGCTGCTATGCGACAACGGATGTGTTGGTAACTGCTTTTTGAAATGCGCGGAAGATTATGACAGTACACTACACTGTCCCAATATTTGTGAAGCTCGCGTCTTCTATTCTAAATTCAGAAAAAAATAATTTCCTTAATTTATCTGGCAAACCCTTATTGCTTATTAATCGTTCTATGTACAGAACTTTTCTGTTAACTGATGCAATGATGCGCAATTTCCTCTGCCTGCTGAGTCCGGAGTTTTTCCTTAGTTCACATTTGATGCCCCGCAATTTTTAATTCATGACGATACACCATAGGTGGTCACGATGGAGCGCTCTGATCGCAAATTCATTCTATATAGTACCGAGGTACTACATAGTTTGTTTCTGTTTATGATCATTTTGGTGAAGTTAATATTGACGTCAAATTATGGAAAATGTGTACCGACTTCGCTATTTATTAGTTTTCTCTTCATTATAATTGTTTGATCATCTTATATTCGTTTGCAAATAATCAAATCAACCGAATTCGCTGTGGGTAATGTCAACAACTGGCGTGTGGTGGAATCTGTTAATAGAAACTATGATACCCTCACAGCCCACTGAAAAACATCTTGTGGTGTTATTCCGATCAGCGATGTTCATTAGTGGCTTCAAGGGGTCTGGAACGTGTTGCCCTATCGCTATGCCAGAACTTCAAAAAGAAATACAAATGGAGCCTTGTCGACATTTCATGTTTCCGAATCATATTTTCATGTTTCTTGCAAGTTTCTGAAGTAGAACTTTATGAAACATGTTGTAGAAGTAGAAAAAATGAAAAAGCTTGCAAAAATATCAAGTATGAATTGAAATTGGTGAGTGAAATGGAAAATAAAGAAATAAAAAGTAAACAGTTTTTAAAATTTATCGAATTCCGTATATAATGACTTTAGTTTGACACTATATTGTGTGAAACTTTGTTACATTCCTTTCAAATAGTGATGACTTTCTCATACCAATGACCAAATTGAACCACTTTGAAAAATCTTTGCTTCTGTGCTTGGTTATAAGCTTACATTGTTAAACTAATTGTGTCTAACTAATTTATTTTTATCATTTACCTGCGACTAAACTAAATTAATACCTTAATTTAAGATATAAGTATATGAAAATTTTCTTGCAAAATATTTAATTAGATGGAGCCTGTGTTAATCCTAACTGAAATAAATGAGCTTGTAATTAAAGTATGACCGATTGTTAAATTTGTGTTCCTATATTTCTTCTTTACTCTTTTAATGATCACACTGTTCTTGTAAATTATTCAGTTATTAGCTTTATGTTCGCCTGTTAAATATCATTTCATATTCCATAACAGATCTTGAATGAGCAGTCTCACTAACTGGAAACTAACATAGTGATAATAACTCCAGGACTTGAAGTTTTTTTGTCAGACTTGTTGTTTTCAGGTGAAGAAGTTCTTCAGCCTTAACGTCGGTTTGAGTTATTTCTGAAATTGATTCATGTGGCGTGGTTGGCAAACTACTTTCTGGACTTGTGGCCGGTAGAGAATAAACAACGTGTGGCAATTTTGAAAATGTTAATTACTCTCGTGTTGCAGTAACTGAAGCCAGTCATGTTGATCTCATGTTAATAAGTACAAAAGCTAGCTATAGCAGCTTCTGATGAAAGTCAAGTTACTGCTAGAACTAGTAGTCACGCTGCTACATTATTATACCAGCGAGCTAATCTTGTGTTCGTTTGCATCGCCCCTTGGTTGGATAGTTTGGACTCGCGGCGTTGGTGGTCCGGGAAGAATCAATGGCCGCATGACTGTGCCTGGGTCGATGAAGAATGGCTGGTGATGGCCTATTGTTGGGCGACGTATTATGCATTGATGCAGTGACGTGTAGTACAGCCCATACCTCAGCACCGAGCTCCCGCACTTGATCATTCGAGTCCTCGTATGTCCACGAGCTTTCCCCGAAAAAAAACTATGATAATTAAAACACAGTCACTGAGTTATGCCCATACGCCTTTTCGCCTCTTACCGGCCCTTTCATTTTCACTTTCTTTCTTCGGGTAAACTTTCTACTGAACATTTACTTTCAGCTCTTCCCTACTGGCACTGACCAAGCTTCATTTTTCCATTTGTGTGTCAGGCGTTGATGCGTTGGCAAACAACAAAACTTAAGCGAGGCTGAAATGTTGCTAGCTGGCGTCACTCGCGTACTCACATTAAAGCTCAGAGAACTATTTTATTATTATGAAACTTAAGGTCCTTACTGTTGTAAATGAGGTCTGTTTACGTGTTACTTATTTTATTACGACCGCCCGCTTTTCCCTTTAAACTATTGTAAGTTTAAAATTGTGATTAATATCAGGGGAACGAGGTTAATTACAGCATCTGCCTAACGCTCATGGGTAATACGGCTAATGTAACTAGATGAAATTATATTAATGAAAATCGATGATCAGTCAAATTTTATTGATGATATTTTTAAGAATCTATGCTTATAAAAGAATTGGCAATAGTTAGAAAGGATATCAATTTATTATGTTGTACTTGAGAGTCCTTACTTCATTGTAAGACTTTTTTCCTGTTTGTGCTCACTCTACGTATTATCATCTGTTTTTGTGAATTGTTAACAATTGGCATGTCTCCTTACAAATGAAATCATCCTGCTCGGTATTTTGCAAATTTGAACAGGAAATACAGAGTGCAGACAAAGTCCTTGGACTTATTTTCACCACAAAATTATACAAATGTTAGAATATATCTAGTAAAAGACAATTATTCATAATTGTTAATTTATATATTGTCTTCAAGATTCCCGAAACGATAAACTACTTGTCATTATTGCCAAAAGTGAGTGATAAACGTACAGCTATTATTAACCTCTATCGGGCGAGCTAGACAAAACTAGAGATTGTCAAGTTGCTCAAAGGTCCAAAATCAACCTTCTATCACACTCTGGCTTGGTTCAAAGTACTGGTTACTACTGAAGATCGTCCCTGAAGTGGTCGCCCTCGAACTTCTCATACCCCAAATAATATCAAAGCTGTCAAAGCAAGGGTCAGGCGAAATCCAAATAGGTCAATGAGGAAAAGTGTAAGAGAAATGCATGTGAGTGAGAAAAATATGAGAAACACTAAAAATAAACTTGAACTTGTCACCATTCAAGATGCGAATGTGCCAGCAACTGACAGACCTCTAAAAAGAAAAACGGTTGGCAAGATCATAAGTTCTTTTGAACAGGCACAAGCAGGGTGCGTCCACAGATGACATCGTGTTTTCAGATGAGAAAATTTTCACTACGGAGGCGAAGTTCAACCACCAGAATGACTGAGTCTTTGGAAAATTTTCTGTAGACATTCCAGATACCCTAAAAACAGTTTTCGGACGACGAAAACCTGCTTCCGTTATAGTGTGGGCTGCTATTTCCAAAACAGGAAAAACTTCCCTCATGTTTGTTGAACCTGGAGCAAAAGTGAACACAAATTCGTGTATCGAACAAATATTGACTTCACTTAAGGAAGCGAAAGACCCATTTCAAAAACCAATCCATCACCTTCCAACAGGACGGCGCACCCTCACACACGTCAAACAAAACACACAAGTGGCGTGAAGATCATTTGCCAACTTTTTGGAGCAAGGAAATATGGCCGCCGCCATCACCTTATCTCAACTTAATGGACTTTTGTGTTTGGTCATTTCGGGATTCTGACGCTTTTGCTACATTTCACAAAATAATTGAAGCTTTGAGAGCCTTGCTAGTAAAGAAATGGGATAATTTTTTAAAGAAGTTTTGTATAATGCAGCAGAAAGTTTTAAAGGCAGGCTTGAATGTGTCATTCGTGCTCGAGGGGGGCATATTGAATATTTTGCCGGAAAGTGCTTAAAGACTCGAAATAAATATTTATCACACTTTTTATTATTATTTTCCAATTACTTCAGGTTTTTACTATTTTGCGAGTTCAAGGATTGTTTCTGCACCCTTTACATGTGTGAGGAATTATTATTACTAAGCATGATTGCGTTTAAAAGCTGTTTAAGGATTAAACTTGAAATGGAATCATAAATCTATTCAATTTCAGCTATGAGCTCATCTGTATTTTTGTGTGTCTTCCAAATTGTTTTAACAGCACACTTTCTTTTAAAGAGCTGACATTCACTTTTCGAACGCACGTATGCGAAATATTAACATTCATGTCCGAAGGTTCAATCAATGCTAGGGTCAAGGAGTAAATTATATTAGCGCGCAGACATTGTTATTCGTGTTAAGGCGTAAGAACTGGAATACTTCTCTTAATTTTTTTCACAAAACTACGTTTAAATCCGTCGAAAAATACCTGAGCTTACCATAGCAGAAATCCTTGTAATCCCATTTTCAGTTGTCATTCTAAATACGTAACTATTTTTTGCATAATAGGAATGAATACACACGCTTAGTTGCTGTCTCACTGGCTACTCGAAACAAACTTGTCACACTTAACACCTATTCTTGAACGTTTGTTCTCGCCTGTTTAGTATACAAAAGACTTTCAGCAATTTAGTTGTGTTTTGAAATCTGACGGTCAGCTAAAAGAACTTATTAAATTCAAACAATGTGAAAAAACCTGATTCATCAGTCGAGTAAAGAACGAAGGATCAATTATAGGAAACTTAAAATATTTCTCGTGTTACAGTTTAGTATTAATTATACGTACATCTATTTCGGACCTTTTTCATTTTATTTTTAGAGACGTCATCTATGAAGGAAAAAATTATCTGATATTCTGTGGCTGTGGACGAGTATTCTATATTTTATGTCTATATACTTTTAGGGAGTTTTCCTCTTTTTCTCTATCTCGTATTTACTCGCTATCTTTTTCAACTAACCCCTGCTCCCCCGAAAAAAGGCATGATCTTCTTCATTCACTTAACTTAGAAATATTGGCTTCGGTTAAACACAAGTGCGTCGCTTATAATTATCAACGAATAGATTGTTCACTGGAGAGTCTTTGAACATATCTTTGTTTAGAAGCGTAAGTGACGAGCCCCTAGTTGGTTCTAACATGTTTCCTGCAACTTAGTTTGGACGGTTATAAAATTACTTAGTTTATTAGTTATGTTATTAGCCCTGGCATCTGAATTACGGAAGGTAAAAATTCATGTCTCGTTATCTAACAATTCAAGAGTAGATCTTGAATATTTCACTCGAGTGAAGTAAACATCCGATGATTTTTCTTAAAATAATTCTGGTACTCGAAACAAACCCATAATTTATTCCTGCCTTTGTTTTATTTCATTGTTACGTTCAATGCATAGTACAAAAGGCCAACGGTCTTCCTTACTATGGGATTACGTAAGACTAAATGGAGTTTTTACTCATGTAGGTGTTAGGCTACCTGGAAAAGACATGGGGGCTCTCATAGACGGTAAAAAATATTTTCTCCGTTGTATTCTGATTTGAATTACATTACAATAATTTTTTGTTCTATTAACTTTCACCGTGGTACGGATAACTATTTGTAGTGCACCTTTTGATCCAGGAGCATGTCATATTATGTCTGATTGTCTAGGCAAATATTCCTTTGAAAAGTTACATTTCCCAGTTTTAAATCATGCAAGTCGCCAAGGAAGAGTTCTCGGAAGAACAGAGCTTATAATGTACAACGTTCATTATACCGTTGTCCTCTAATATTCGCAGTCACGATTGAAGGAATATTAATTAACGAGATAAGAAGGCCATTGCAGTGATGTCTACATACGTAGTACAGAGGTGTCTATAATAATGAAACGGTAATTAGTACGGCGGTAGCGAGTGCTGTGAGTCCAAATATGACGGGATCTGTATTACTACCGAGTACACAAACATAGAATACGTCTACGCAGAATCAATTTACGAAAAGAAGCGCGGTTAGTAGCGGTTACTGTAAATGTAAACTGTAAATAATATTTGTTAGCGCTATTCATCATTACCAGAGAATACAAGTTACGTGAGAATTATAACGAGATTTTATTATCAGCAATTATTATTGTATGTAGTTAACAGGCAAAATAAATGGATTGGGATTAACATTAACCACCCTCAGTATTTGCATCTCGTGCTATCGTGCTCAAGTCATAGAATAAATTGTATTAGCTGATGGGCGGCAAATTTTGTCCATCCAAATGTGTGGGTGATTCCTGGTGAGATTCATGACTCACGAGTCGCTGTTGAGGTCTGTGCGAGAAAGATGACATTTGTACTCTGAGGTTATTTTGCTTATCAAAACAAAACTCCTCGGATATGATGTTCATTTCAAAAGGCAAACAACAGAACGCTCAACTCGAGGAATATTAAAAATACAAAAAAAAATATCTAGCCTGAATGGAAAAAAACGGGCATGCCTTAACATTGAGTATTCGTATCAAAAGATATCGACCGAAATCTTGAGCGTGTAACCCGGCGGAACTCCAGTGACGTCGATACTCATACCTTGCCGACGAGTTCCTTCTTCAATCAGGAATACTGTATTTGGTGATATGGAGTTCCCGTCCTGATGTCTTTCATCTCACAACTTGCAGAGCTCGTTCAATTGAAGGGTGGAAAGCATTAGTGGACTACTTGCATTTTTTCCCATGGTAAATATAATATATTTTCCACGGGAAAATATGCAAGTAGTCCACTCCCGTGCTGTCGCTAACACAGCGCAGACAAAGGCGATTACGATCCAGTAGTTTACTATATGAAGGGTGGACAGCACTAGTGGACAACTTGCATTTTCTCCTGTGGGAAAAAATGCAAGTAGTCCACTAGTGCTTTCCACCCTTCAATTCAAAAACCTCCTCAGAGGACGGATTACTACGAGCACCTCCTGTGCCAACTTCAGCACCCGCTGCTTGCTCCATTAAGCTCATTAGTTTGAAGTGTCTAGCGTTACGCAGCGTAATTATTGAAGAATCAAAAAGATTCCCGCTGGCCAGAATTTCCTCTAATAATTTAGTATGAGAGGAACTGCGTCGTATTCTGGCTGCAAAAGTATTTGATTGAATTTAAATATCCATTTAGTGATGGCTCAGCCTTAGTTTTAAATATTAATATCTCATCGACTGGAATGTGCCAATTAGATATGATTGGTTTTGTATGTTGTGCAGGTTTTACGTCCGAGTCTGCTGTTCTAAATTCTAATTTTATTTCTGCTCAGATGTAGTGTGTGAATATTGATGCACCCGTATTTCACAGTGGCTATCTGATGATATTTATGGTAGTCTAAAGGAATAAAATATTGCACTGCCTTAAAAGTTTTGGTATGGCAAGGATTTGAACGTGTTATCGTTAAAGGAAATATCAAAAAATATCTTGTTGAAAAGGACAACTAAAGAATCTGGGCATTTCGATTTGTGCCACCAGTATGATCCAAATCACTACCTGCTGTGAAACCAATTTTTCATGAGACTCTAATTATTAGTTTTATTAGATAATAATTTCATTAGTTTTGTTGGGCAGGAATTTCTATTAATATCCTATCTTGTTTACTGGTTATCATTTCATGAATTTGTAAAAGAATCTATCTAGTTGTTATATTCGTAATGTTTTGATAGTACAAACTATAACCTTATTTTAGTGGTTAGAGTTGACCCAAGAGTATACTGAACACTATCTGTTAGGGATATCTATGTACATCATTTTACCAGGCGCTGAACACGTGCGCATACATCTGATCCAGCATGAACTCATTCACTGCATGTGAGCTTTCTGTATCATATGATATTGTACTGTCAATAGGATTAGTAAATCATGTGTTCAAATACATGGCTAGCAACGAAAGGAAACTCAATTCCACACCCAAAATCCTACTACTGATTAATAAATACTTACATAGTAACAAATATTTTTGAAGCCTTGTACTTGTACGTTCATTCGAGCTATGATTATCCTTTAATATCGATGGCATAATTCGAACTGCGTTCCATTATTGCTTATGCATTATACCCATCTTTCAACAAGATCTCAAAATACTATTTAAACACAACCCAATTTCAAGAATATTTGGCTAAGCAAAATTCCAGACAGATATACACAGATGTATATTAATGAATGGCACACATGTGTCAGACAGCTACGTAACATAAGATGTCTACGAATTCATTTTGTCATGCAGCGTATCGGCTGTGTTGCTTGTGTTATGTTAATTACTGCTGCCGAATGTAGTGGCAACTATTCTATTTCAGATTGAGTTTGAACATAATTATAAATGATCTTTAGAATGTCATTGGATTGACTAGTCGAATAATTGAAATTTATTTCAAATGTGAGCTGATCTGTTTTCTAACACATGTTGATTCTGTGTACAGCATCGCTATTTCGCATACGCTGTTGTCTAAATTGCACAATGAGTAACCCTTAAGAGCTAAAAGATGGCGACTGAAGAAAGACTCTCATCACATTTGTAAAAGGGACTGTGCAGTCATTGCTCTTTGTACATGTGACCACTTCACTGATCATGACTTGGAGACAGCACTGGGTCCTGGACAAAGCCGGCGTTGTGCTACCACTTGTTGCCCAGTGTCTCCAACGTCTGGGTTTATGTGACGTCTCCACCATATTTAACTCCACTGTTTTGTTTGTTTAATTCAAGTAAGAGATGCCTACTGCTCTATCTGTGCTTCTGGGTTAGCTTTTGTAACTTGATCCACTCGTTGATTGGCTGAATATTATTGTGAACTAGGTTTACCATTGAAACTTGCAAGTATGATCCATGCCAGCTGCTAGCGATCAATCACTGGAATCGACTTATAATGGAACTCTGTATTGATGGACTAATCGTTATTTTTTCGTTTAAGAATGAGGGTATTGTGCGTTTTTTATGTAGATATAATCTGTGCATCAATTGTATGTATCATGATATTTTCTGATTTCATCATGTAAACCATTTACATGGATCTAACGATACAACTTGTGCACTATATTCTTCGGATACCCTTGACTTTTGAACTGCAATAATGCTACAAATTTACGTTGTTTCCAGACGTCAACAGCACCATTATTATGGCTTAGGTCCTATTTTCCATCTTTATGTCAGAGACCTTCAAGCTAAAGTTCAATCTTTGAAAATTCGCGAGCTTGATTTTTTGAGCTATCCGTTCTTTCACCTGTGTAATTTCTACCACAAAAGTATAAGTATAAAAGTTAATTTGATCATATAATCCATCCGAAGTAGAGGAGCCCAGCTGCTCGCCAAAGCTTTTACCAATATTTTTGTCAAGTTTACAGCAGCGAAGCGGCATAGTTCCACGTCAGTACCGTTGATGTTATTAAGTTTTACCCGTGTTTGAAAATCGTATAGTTGCGTACTTCCTTCAGCTGATTCGAGATTGTTGTGAAGTTTTTACCTATGGCTAAATTTATATTCAACCTTTAATATTTTTTTGTCATCTATATTTTGTATTCTACTTTAAATTTTACCGAGAGTATAGATGAATTTTGTTGCCGAAAATTTTATTTGAATACGTTTTTGATTCTATAGGTCCAGCTCGTTACTACAGAATTTTTCCAAAAACATTTGTAGTGATTATCAAATCATTTTATGACAGATGGAGGCACAAAATACCTGAAATTCTCCTTACTGGACGAAAATTTTCCCGGTAATATGTTTGAAAGGATAATCCTTCAGTCTAACATGAGAATATAGACATAATCTGTCCTTTCATGGGAACTTTAGATGTATAGCGCTCTTCAGTGTTCTCCATAGCTGTACTTCAGTAAAACTGAGATAGATTTGAAGAGCAACTGAGGTCTTCTAAGAGTGTCTCTGCATCTGTTTCTCTTGAATATTTTTTCTGAGATGCTTACGCAGCCTTTTGAGCCCGACCCCGCGGCTTTGCGTCCTTGTAATGCCACTTGAAGTAATTTTTTTCTCATTATTACTGGTATGATCGCTCTAATTGACCCTAAAAGGGACCTATACACTGAAGATAATAAAAGTAAGTTTCCAGTGTGTCCGTGTTATTTTCACCCGTTCAGCATGTTTGGCATTTCTACGTAAGTTTTTATTTGATAAAGTAAACCCATTTTCCAGTAACACACGTTACATTTCCTACATGACAGTAAAAATGTACCGCGCTCTCTTTCATGCTGCTAAGTCAGCAGCGGAAGTGCTGCTTCGTAAGGGTTGAGTTACTGAAACGAACGGGTGAATTTCTGCGTAGTTTGCCTTCTGTTCAGATTGAAATTCGGCGGCAGACAATCGTGTCGATAATTGCGGCATTGACACATATGATCAAAAGGAACACTGAGTACATTATGTGTGATGGGTTACAGTTTTTTGATAGGATTATCAAAAATTGCTGAAATGTTCCAATAACGTTCAGCCAATAATTTTTCCCGCTCGGGAGTGTTGGTATTCATTTTTTTCTGTGCGGCAAAGCGTTGAGGTTGTACATTTAGTGGTGACACTTTTGCTGTTTTGCTATGTTGGCAAAATTTCAAAAATTGCAGCTTACTAAATATTACAGTAGAACATATATGTAAAGCTTCCATGGGCTTCTATTATTTCTTTTACCGACGTTTTTAGTGGAGTCTGTAAGAAAATAATACGATAATTATTTTTTTATTATTATTTTGTAGTTGTGCTAAGCTGAATTGATTACACCCTTCTGACTGGTCTGGTTTATATCTACGGATGAAGTCAGAGGTGGTAATTTTAGCACGAATATTAGAATTAACAGTATAGTTTGCTTTCGCACGTCGCTTTATCATTAGTCAAATGCCTAAAAAAACTTATTTTTCAAATTTTGCAGATCGAAGGTGCGACACATTTTATGTTGCCAAGGGTAAGACATTCAAAAAGTTGTGCCTTTTAACTCGGGCTTCAACATTGCGATGGTATTTCCGAGTCTGCTCAACGAATGAGTAAAATCGACTTCAATTTATTTTATATGTCCGCAGTACGTGTTCAGAATTAATCAGGCCGTTAGTTATTGTGTGGGAGGAGTTTCATGATATTTCTATGCGTGCAACTAAAATGTTTGACAAATTTAATTGGCTAAGTTTGTGCTCTCATAGCTACAACGTTTGTGTAACTTTGTACTGCAAATATTCGTATAGTTGGAGCATTGGCGCTGGTCGAAATTTTTTGAAAACGAAATTTTCATCCAACAAACATTAGCTAAGTTAATTATTTTATGGAGCTGAAATATTTCTTCCGCTGTATTTTCGGATGATCAAAAATGCTAGGAATGTAATTAACGATTAAATATTATTGAAAGTAGCAGTAGTACAACAGTGGTTGCTACAATATAATATTATATTGTCGCTGGTAATATTTATGGCGTCTATGCGCTACAAGAGCAATTAAATTGACATCGGGATGAATGGGTCTTGGAACAGAAGTGGTTTTTATGCTTCCTGTGGCAGTATTGACATTGGACTGTACATGTGCTGATTAAACTCCATGCAAGAAATATATATATATATATATATATATATATATATATATATATATATATATATATACATATATATATATATATCTTTCTTTGTGTATGTATACATACATAGCAAAAGTGATCATTAATAATGTATAGATATGTATATAAGACGCACTTTATTGAATAAGTTTATCGCTGCTTATGCCACTGTTTGCTGAGAGTCAGAACAATGAAGCGCTTATGTAGCCTCCAAGAACACACCTACACTCACAAATTCGGGCAAGAACACCGTCCTCCTGCTTTTGACGGCAAAATTTTATGCAAAACTGGAAAAATATCATATTTTGACCCACGGAATGCGCATTCCTTGCTGTGGTATGCCGTTTCAGAAATGGCGGCCAATTTCGAGCAGAAAACTGCGCGTGCTCCTGAAGGTGAAGCTTGAATGCCTAGGTGTGTTGCGCCACGAGTGCAGTGCGGTGCGGGCTGTAGTTGTGTTAGGTCGTGTGTAGTGCGCGTCGTATAGCACTTTGTGTCGGCTGTTGTGGTGGTGGTGGTCCTGCTACTTTGCTTGAATTTAAAGAGCAAATTTGAGGGATCGGTAGCGGAACATGTCTGAACTCATTTGGTTTTCTTTTAAATAATCGTACATACTGTGTGGAAAATATTGCAAGCAGTCCCATGGAAAAAACTCATGTGAAGAAGATTATTGTTTTTAGGTGTTTGAGCTAGCTATGACATCCCGTTACCATCGCGATGCCTTTACTTTTGGGCTAAATTCTATTGATGTTGCTTGATGGGTAAGCCAGTCGAGGGAACAGATGCTTACGCGTGTGGTGGGACAGGTAATATTTGGTATGCGTGTACCAGCGCATTACACGGCTCTTACTTAGGCAACATCCTCATAATTTCGGAATTTTCCCATGCTGCGTTTTCAGGTGGGAAAATAATATCATGAGTAAAACGCAATCAGGGAAAGCACAGAGTGATTCAACTTCAAGTGATCGAAAACAAGATACGAGTAACGATGATGAACATTTCCTCTGTAAGAGAATATTAATGAACATAAATGAAAAGAGTCCTTAAGAGCGCTCTATTTTTTGAAACAAATTTTATCCTGGCCTGAAATTTCCTTCAGCACCGTCGTTGGTCCAACTCCTCCGTAGGCCTACGCAGTTGGTGAGCCTTGTACGCACAGCGCAAGTGGCCACTGCGCAAGCCCCTCTACCTGTAGCATCAACCTAATCTGTAACCCTTTGTCTACCGTCAGTTATTCTAGTTACCGTTGTGTTCACGGAACTAAAAGTTATCTTTGCTTGCTGTGGACGCAACAATTGCGTGCAGTACCGAGAATTACGTGTGAAATATAATCATTATTATTGACTAATGATTAACTCCGCTGAAATGCGTTGGGTTCGTGTGGGTGATTGTAGCGTTCGGTAGTGCAAATATTGCGCAATGTCCACCAATGCTTTTTTTGGAGGAGATATTCAACTTTGTTGTTCCCTCCCTGGTTAAAATTCGAATGTTCACAATATATATGTATGCATTTTGTGTTCGGATACCTCTAGATTAGAAAGTTAGTGAGAATTATGCTTCATCTTTAGCGGTGAAAAAACGCATGCCCTACGAAAGACATCTATGCGTACGAATACGGTAGGTTCAGTAATTCTATGTAATTACTGCTAGAAATATGGCATTCTTCATGCCATCCTCGGATCTCATGTGTTCAATCATGATAAAGACCAGCGTCTGACTGCCTCCTCTGAGCTTGTGATGCTTGGTCCTATTTATGACTCCCACGTAACTACCTGCATGCAAAGTACGGTGGAGACTTCAGTATATTAGAAGATGAATTTGTCTTCAAGACTCGGTGGTGGTGATGTTGTCGAGGCAGATGTGCTGTCTTTGACCGTGTAGAAGAGGTGCAACCTGGCGGATTTACTCAATCTAGGGGAGCTTTGTGAGCAAATGTGAAATAGAACAAGGAAGTTCTTTAAGATTTTCTTGACGTAACTCGTAATTTTAAATGTATTTCTCTAGTTTTTTGATCAATATCCGATGAATAGTGCTTAAGTCGTTCATTAGAATTTTGATTATTCATTTATTTTAGTTATAATATTCGCGGATTTTTGGATTATTTTATCATTTCTAACTCAGAAGACTAACAAGCTTCAGACAGGGAAAGTTGTCTCTAATAAATCCTCTTGTCGCTATACTCATTCACTCTGAGTCAAGGAAACTGTTAAATGCTATCAGATCGGAAGAATTCTAGTTTCTTAGGAAAAGCATTTAGTCTTCCAAATGTTTAAATTGTAATGCCATTTGCCAGGTAGTGCGTGCAGTGCTCCAATAAATTGTATATTTCCTTAGTTTTCAAGAAGTCTACTTTAGATTTGTTCAGGTCTAATCATTTCACGTTGCCTCGTTTTAATTCAATTTCCCCGGTGAACGGAAAATTTTGACCGACTCAGTACGTCCAGGTATGGCATGTTATGGTCAATGTATGTCTGAGGTAATTCATTTCTAAATCTATACGAGTCTTTTCAGCTCGTATGAGACCATCAAAAGTTAAAGTTTCTGTTTCACAAAAACTTTCCCGGTAAGATAACTGTCAAAGGACTGAATCGAATATCTAAAAAAGTTATAATCATTCATCAAATGATTATAACCAATGATTATTCAGTTATAATCATTCAAAGTTATAATCATTCATCTAAATATCTAAAAACGTTATAATCATTTGTTGTCTCTGTGCATTAACATGACTTTGAAGACCATAATTGAAAACGATCGTGAGTCACCTTGTTGGTTTACCGTGTGTGATAACAAAATTGATTAGTTCTTATTTTCCGAAACTTTATAAAGTTTAATTTACGATTTCTTAGATTGACGGCATAGAGGCAAGTTCTATGATTGTACTGGCTGTTTTGTATTAAAAAATTACACTCGTAGGAAGAATCGTGGTATAAGACTTTTTAGCGTGCTGCTTGAACAAATCAGTGAATTGTCTCTGTGACTTCACTGAAAGTTTCTTATTTTTAAAATCTACGACTACTTTTGATTCAACGTATCTATTGTGATAGTGAATTTAGTTTACATTTTAGCTTTGCATTTGCTGTCAACACTGGGTGAAGACTAAACTTTAATTGAACTTCGTCTTATATGCACTTGACAACAATTTTACAGGAATACAGGCTTGTGAGTAATGCTAATCTGATCATTAGGTTAGTTAATATCGCCAACATCTTCAAGAAAAAGAATAAAGAAAGAAAAAGATAATGCTTCTTATTAGCACCAATTCAGAGTAGTATTCCAGGCAATGAATCGTATTCTAACTTCCGTTTTACGTGCGCTTCTGGTAATCACATGCGTTTAAGTGCCCACCATTCGGACGCTTATACTGATAGTCTTCAATACACTTTACTGCGGCTGGCACGTCTTATTAGCACTAATTCGCTACGTACGGCAGTTACCTCGACTCTTAGATTTTTATACTGTTTCTAATTTTCTTCGCCATTATGGTTTCGTAGCATTCTGGCCGTAAGTAACTAACGTTATTGAGGATAACCGCTGGCGTTAGCCTTAGTACGGTAAATAATGAGGATAATACGAATTTATTGCAATGCAGACTCTGCACAAACGAAGCAGATTTTGCTTCGTTTGGGCTCCTATGAATTTTGCTATTATGCAGGTGATCACTGTAGATTGCGAGATATTTAATATCAGAGAGATCTTTATGAAGTAATGACCACTATATCACCCTTACGATTCCTAAACCGCGCCATTAGGCATCGGAGATTATGGGCTTGGCTTGCTCTGGAAATTAAGTGTATCCGAAATTGACTAACTGAAGTTGTTAGGCTTTCTCTTGAAATGAACTGTATCTGAAATTGGATAAATGCAGCTATTTTTCCCACTGTTACTCCATAGCTAAAGAATACCTGGAGCTTAGGATTAGCAAATTTAAAAAGAAATCCTAAATAAACACAATTCAGTTAACTTTATAAGATATAGGCTTCATTACTCACTCTGCGTTAATGTATAAACTACTTTTTTTATTACTCCTGTTCGTTTACTTTCATTCAATTAGATATACCGAGCGTCTGTCGAATAATTTGTTCGTAGTATTTTACCAAATTTAGAAACGAGAGAATTATTTTTCTATTGAGTTTGTATACTCAGTTATTTGTTTCAACGATAAATGACGTATTCTGCACCGTATTACATATAATTTTCCATTTTAGGAAGATAAATCTATGTCTATGAAATTTTGACGTGTAAACTTAATTATTAGTACGCTTACGCAGACGTGCATTTGTGCTTGGCATGAAATTTATTTATGAATAACTATTGCAGTTATTTGTGAGCTTCACGAAACGAGTTTTTCCCTACTGTAAGAAAAACTTGTGTATCTTGTTCTCTGTTTGCATACACGCCTTCGTGAAGTGTCTATATTGCACTGACACTTCCTACAGAATTGGAACTAAGAAAAATTAAAATACAAAATACTTTGTACAATGTGAAGCTAAGTCCTTGAAACATAAAATAATATACTGCAGTGAATTAATTCATCATCTGATCTTACGCATGTACTTACGAATATTTGAATGATAATTTTTTCTAGTTATTATAATAACTAGGTCATTTTCTGAAGTTATTTTCTATTAATGAATTTTTAGTAACATCGTCTCGACCTTGGTTCGTTAAATTTTGTATTATCAATGCTCACAAGTAATGGAACTCGTCATTCCTATCGCTGTAACGCCGTAGATTTTGACAGTGCCAGTTTTCACACATATTTCATTCACACTAACCGGGACGTCAAAGTTAAGTTCCAGTTCTGTTCACTTGTATTCTTTTACTCAAATGTGCCACTGATCACGGGGTCGATGAAGTGAGGAGGTTTATCTGATCACTATTGACAGCAGCGTTAATAAAAGAGATTAGTATGCTTTCTAACGTTCTTTATTTTGTAGTACTCTTTTATTCCTCATGTTGTGTTTACTCGACACGTTAATCTACATTTCATCGTCTGAACTAGCAAAAGATACCAATTAACGGATTGATCATTTCGTGACGAATTTCTGTGCTTAAATTAGATGTGCCGACCTTATAAAAAAGTTGTCCAATCACCATTACTGAGTTCGATTTATGTCGGACATGTTTTTATATCAAAGAAGAATTTTACATTTAATGATATTTTTTGGAATTCGTTGAAAAATTTCTATTTCTCCATGTGTAAACGTCCAATGTGTCAATTTTTTGCCTTCCAATAAAATGTCCAACATACTGACACCCTCGTGTAAAAGAGTTTACTTTCAATAAACTTATCCAAAGTGTAAACTACTTCAACTTTCGTTTATATGTTTCCAAATTTGAGACAGTTTTTTGGTGCACGCACTCAGTTTGTTAGTGCATTTCGGGTACTGAAATAATGCTTGTCATGCAACATGTGGTGTGCCCGTACATTTGAACGAACCCAATGCTTCTACTATAATGGTTCTTAGCAGCCCTCGCTGTTTTATATTCACTTCTGCCCCCATACAAGCTCCAAGGTTACTGGAACACACTCCTGGGAGCGTTGTCTGCATTTACTGGCCTTACCTGGTGCTTAGCTCCTCATTGTTTATAATTGTCAGCAGTGGCGGCCGTGCTTCTCTGCTAAAATGTAACCGTTTGTTACATCTTTATCTGCGCTTTTGTACAACGCATGCGCGCAAGTCGCTGTCGTCGTCAAAACTCAGTGTTCAGATTCCTGAAATTTTCATGACGTTTTAGTCTTTGTTTTATATGAAATATCAGTAGTTGCTGAAGGAAATGTTTGCATGTTGCTTTTAACCCTTTCGGTCATGACGGCATCTCTGGTAGCCGCAGTCATTTTTCGCTTATCAAGATGCAGAGCAACACGTGTGTCTGTGCAAACGCTGGTAGGGCAGTGCAAGCTACAGTTTGATCAGGACAATGCAGTGACCGTAAAACATCACAAAGCATCTTATTTTAAATTTGATGATAAATATGTTGAAAAGGTTTTGATATTTGCATCATAGTACCGAAAGGGTTAAGTGGTTCGCTAACCACCGCTAAGTAGCGGTTCACTGCAAATTGCATTTTTAAATTTTTAAATTTTTTAACCCTGCTGGAGTGCGAAAATATCAAAGCTTAATTTCACTCTAATATGACACTTGAAATTGCATCTTCACGCTCTGCAGGCCACAAATCGTGAACTGAGAGAACCTCTTTCTGCTCTACTTTTATTATTTTGATTGTTTAAAAGTCTATCTGTGTTTTGAATTTATTAAATTCCTTGTACAAGGTTAAAATTAGGCTTTCAAGCATTATGAACTTGAAATTACTTCAAACAGACTATATTTCTAGTAATGAATACATAATACAAAGAAATTTTATAAAAAATTAAATATGACACTGTGGGGTAAAATTTCCGTTTGAACGATAACCGTACGGTACAGCTCTTCAACATATCTAACACGGTTTTCATTAGCAACACGTAAGTTGGTGCGTGCAGAGTACTGTAATTTTACGTCAGTGTTCTTCAATTGATAAATTGAAATTTTATTCTACATATTGTGGACGTATGTATGTTCTTAGTTCATCCTTTCTTATGCTACTAGAAAGGTCTTTGCATGCAGTGTTAATTTGTTTAGTCGTGTATAAAACGCTGTACAGGCTATACTGATCTGACTAATCGATTAACTTGGAACAAACGTTCATCGATGTGAACAATGGTTTTGTTTTATGATGGAAATGGACATAAATTTGACAATAATCGAACGCAATTTACTCAGCGGTGCCGATATCGCGACTTCAATGACAAGAAAGCTTTGGAAGTTTCGATTAGGTGATCTAACTTACACAATTCTAGTCTATTGGAGAAGGTACATTTATCTCCTAACCGAATAGACAACATAATTCAACCATTTCTGTCTCATATCAAAAACTAAGTGCTTAAGAAATTTTGTTGTGACGTGTACACACTCAGTACGAATGTCGTTCATTGTCTTCATGCACGGATGTTGGAGTTCGTTGCCGTGGTGACGCAGCTTCACATGGAAAAAATGAAGCCCCAAAAATGAAGACTCTTATTACGAGATAAATTACTGAAAACACGTCAACATTCCCACCTCTGCTTGACCCTACGGTTTTCTGTTTTTTGTTTCGTTGTCATAAACGTACTGTACTTGTTACACTTGCCGGTCACTATCGTTTGATGTGCTAGAATAATTGAAATATGTGTAATTATTTTAAGTATTTTATGTATCTTCTTTTTTATTTACTTTTAGTAAGCATACTCTTCAGATAAAATCAATTTTAGACATACTTATATGTTCCTTACCTTCTTCATTGCTAGCTTGTTTTTGTTGCCTTTTCTTCATTGAGTGTGCTAGAGGTGTTATTATTGTCACCTTCAAACATTTTCTAATTTTGACTTGGGTTTTCATTATTTGAACTATTCTTTTACGTGATATCTTGCTTCCAAGTATTTTTCATAGGCTTGTTTTATCTCTTATTTGTTAGGTAATACTGACTGGAGCTAAACTCCTGGGTCTGCCATCGTCGTCGGACCCTTACACTCTCCGTAGGTCAGACCTCCACTGCTATGTTTGCATAATACTGCAACTAAATTACTAGCATTACTTACCGCAGCGCCACTTCTAGCGCCTCAATATTGTTACTCCTATCCCCTCATTAGCGTCTACTCTATCGAGTCATTAGAGCTACATCGACCTCATTAGCATTACCTCGACCTCCTCATTAGCATTACCTCGACCTCCTCATTAGCATTACCTCGACCTCCTTATTAGCATTACCTCGACCTCCTCATTAGCATTACCTCGACCTCCTCATTAGCATTACCTCGACCTCCTTATTAGCATTACCTCGACCTCCTTATTAGCATTACCTCGACCTCCTTATTAGCATTACCTCGACCTCCTTATTAGCATTACCTCGACCTCCTTATTAGCATTACCTCGACCGCCTTCGCGTTAACTCACAGAAATTACTAGCGTTACTATCTCACGTTAGCGTTACCTCTACTACGGTAGCGTGTACCAGTGGTCTTCAAACTTTTACCCGCCGCGACCCTCTTTAAAAGATTTTATTTTCGTACGACCTCTTTCCCTTTAGCAAAATGAAGAACAAAATATAAATATAGCAGAAAAATGTAATGTTTATAAAGAAATCGGGTCTACTGTACAAAATACTCATTATTACATAAATAAGAAAAGTATGATCCTGCATTTCGTGACCCCCTTTGAATGGTCGCACCACCCACCTGTGAGTCACGACCCACACTTTGAAGAGCACTGGCGTGTACTGGACCACTGAATGCGTGAGGACAGTTGCAAACGAGCACAGCCCAGCAACACGTGTCAGCTGTGCTCAGTTCATCGCCTACGACCAGCCTGCCCGCCTGCCTGTCTGTCCCTATTATCTAGCACATCATTTCGCGTGCAGCTTCCAATGCACCTCAAGCAACAGGTGAACTCCATCTCCCCCCTTTCTTCCCTCCCTACTACCCTTCTTTCCTATCCTCCCTCCATTTTTAATTTTGTTTTTCTTCCTTTGTTATTTTCTCCCGTTTCCCCTTCTAATCACTGTTTTTCTCAGATGGTTTAAATTTTTCCAATTAATTATGTATCACATGCTCTAAATTATTCTGATATCTCACTTCATCTCTCTGCTCCATATTTTTGTGTCGGTGTATCTTTCTTGATAAAAGAATTTCCCCTTTATCTTCATGCCTTTACTTCTTTTCGTTTTCCCTTCTCTGCAACCCAGCCTTCTTCTACATTTCCTTGCTCTAATTCACGTCCTGATCGAGACAGCGACTGTAAATCAGTGCTTCTCAAATCTTTTCGAATTAACTCTCGTGATTTTAATATCTTCCCCTTGGAATGATTTGTAACAATAATAAAAAATATTTGCTGCATCCATCTGGTGAGTGAATAACAATTGCATCTACAGTAGCATTGATTTCCGATTACGTACTTTCTTTCGCTTGCATTCAAATGACCGTTTCTTCACTATCGGAATGGGGTTCGTGCGAGTGATGCAAGTAATACAAAGTTTACAGTAAACTTCATTTATTTTGGGGAAAGGGTGACTAGTGCTTGTAAAACCTTTTGATAAATACGTAGAGAAAGAATATAGCATTACATAATTCTATTGAAAATATGGGTAACCTAGCATAGAAAAGTGATCGCTCACCTCTTAGCATAGAGAAAATTGATATTAGTTGTTAGTTATCCTCATATTTCAACTCCCGATGTGAAAGATTCATTCGAAAAAAAGTCCCTCTTTAAAATTTGTATTTTGGGTATTTATGTAACACTTTTCCATTTTTTTCAGCCTACAGTCTGAATGCTTTACGGAGTAGGGACTTAGAGATTATTTCTTATCAAATGATGCACACCAATATGTATTGAAATCAAATCGAATCTAGTCACACTTTTGAAGACGTATTGAAAAATATTGAATACAAATGAAGAAATAAATACTCATTGTATTTCAAAGGCGTACAGAAAGCACAGAAGGCAATGGAGTGATGTAACCAGAAATGCTTTTATTTTCGTGTTAATATGGTTGTGTAGTGTTATGTGTGCGTAGCTATTGGTCTACTAGTGACATGCGTGTGTGGGACTGGCTGCTAGTCTGAAACGGAGTTTTAGGTTCACTATTTAGGCTAGTTTTATTTTAGTTTCACTATTTAAGCTAGAGGCATGGCGAGTAGAATACGAGCATGGCGAGTGGACTACGAGCATAGCGAGTAGAATACGAGTATAGTGAGTGAGCTATGGGCATGGCGAGTGGCCTTCGGGTATGGCCAGTGTGCTACGAGCATGGCAAGTGGGCGACGGGCATAGCGAGTGGGCGACGGGCATAGCGAGTGGGATACGAGCATGGCGAGTGGGATACGAGTGTGGCGAGTGGGATACGAGCATGGGACCTCTAACAGGTCTGCATGTAACTGCTATCGAGCGAGGGGTGCCGGCCAACAGTTGTGGTCTCGCATGGTATCGGACAATAAGCAGCGATGCGTGCCAGGTCCTCGTGAACAACAGACTTACGTAGTCCGACTTTAGGCGTATGAACTTTTTTGATTTGTATAGGCATATTTTCTCCCTGCTCTGGAAATTTCTATGAAATGTTCATATTGATGTGCTGTGGGGAAAAATTTGTTGTACGGAAACAGGCTTGCCATTGTTCAACAGCAAACCAGGATTACTTTGAGAAATGTGTTGTTACTCATTTGGACCACTGGTTTGTGAGTTACGCTGCTCAAGTATAAGCACCTCCTGCGCCTCCTGCACCTCAATTCTCGTACAAAGTTTACTTCAACCAACATGATATATCGAAAGTGATATGCGTCATATAGTGACAATATCTATCGCCTAAAACTACGAAATTTACAATTAAAGATGCTAGAAACTATACTAAGAATGACTCGCTTCGGTTAATTGACTTATGTCATTACTAATTAGTTGATAGCGATGACTACATACTAATACTTCCGTTTGTTGCTCTGTTGTGAGACTCTCAAGTGCTGGAATTTCCTTTCATTAATAACCTGACTGGTTGTTCACCGTGAACGACTAGTCATGTTACTGATATAATCTGGCTCATTGTTGCGGCAAATTCTTACGATTATGTCAAGCTTTACGAGAAACAACCCTAATTTGAAGGCTAATGATAAAAGTGCTGTTTATTGATAAACTACGAAAATATGGTTACCTCATCCCTATCAAGACAGCTCCCGACTGATTTTACTCTTACAATAACGAAAGTTTTACATACTTATATTAGGGTTGTCCTTATTTTTTCCATAAATATAAAGGGTCCCAGGGTTTTCAAATGTTTGTTTTGAAAAACAAACATTTGTTTTTCATTTGTGAACTATTAATGCCATCAAACGAGGAACGCTCTGGTAGACCGAGAGCAGTACGAAATGCATATGCAATTCAGCGTGTTTCAAACAGCATTCAACAAGAGCCGCAAACATCGACTAGGAAACGTTCCAATGAACTAGGAATTTCTTGAAGATCACTGCGTCGCATCCTGCTTGACAAACGACTTTCGACTGTACCCATATTAACATTCAACTAACCCATAAGTTAAATTATGCAGACTATCAGAAGAGAAAAGACTTTGCTCGTGCATTTCTGGATCTGGCAAATGATGAGACCTTTACCTCACACCTAATCATGTCTGATGAGGCACATTTCCATATGAGCGGACACGCAAATATACAAAACTGCCGATTCTGGCGTTTTGAAACCCCTAGGATAATTCATGAACAACCACTTCATGCAGAGAAGGTAACTGTCTGGTGCAGTATAACAAGTGCTAGAATAATTGGCCCGTACTTTTTCGAAGATAATGGAGTGGCGATGACAGTAACAGGAAACAGACAAAGGTTTCATGAATATTTATTGCCACAACTGGAAGATTTGGAAATGCACAATATGTGATTTCGACAAAATGGAGCAACACCGCACACAGCAAGAGAAACCATAGCAATACTAAGAGCTCCCTTTCCTGGTAAACTGATTTCACGTTCTGGTAACGTTTCTTTGACCCCTCCGGACTTTGACCCCTCCGGACTTTTTCCTTTGGAGATATGTATCTATAATAAAGGGTTTACATCAATAGGCCTAATACTCAACTAAAGTTAAAAGGTAACATAGTTGAAATCATCATAAAAACTCCAGGTGGAAATAACTGGAATAAGTCATGCTCACAGCAATTTGAAGAATATCATATTCAATTAATAAAACTTTTGTTAAAAAATAATAAAACTCCAAAATTTACTCTTTCATTTGATATGTAACTCACTTTTTTTGGCTCAATTAGGTTTTGTTTTAATAGTATTTCAAAGTGTGAAGTGAGTTTTGCCTCACTTGTTACGTATGGATTAGCCACCGGTGTCTGGTCGCTTGAATAATTCAGACACAGATTTTTTTTTACCTCAAACGATCATTTAATAGCCTCGAGACTCTAAACTTATAATAAAAATAGGGACCACCCTAATACATATGTTCAGAGTTATCACTTCACCTTGTTTTGCTTCTCGAAGGTCATGGTGAGAAATATCACTCTGGTACAGGGTGCGTCAACACAATTTCCTTTTTTCAGAGCAAAGCACTCTGGAAAAAGGAAGTTATGTTGCTGCACCCTGTACAAAGCTGCTTAGAAAAATATCTACTGTAGAAATTTGTTTGAAATAATTAGTCAGTACATGTATTAGCGATTGTGCAGATGTTTATTGTATGCTAAGACGCTCAGCTGTACTTCCCTTCATGACAGCTTACATGTGCTATTGTTCTGGCTTCTCTCATTATATTCCATAAACAGGTTCTCTCGTCGTGTTCTCTTCGTATTTATTCACAAGTTGATTTGCTGGGCATCGACCCATGAACTGAGATCGCATGAGTCCAGAAATGAAAAAGTTCATAGTCAATGTTTTGTTCATAGTATAGTACCCAATATCGTTTTGTACGTACTTGAATGAAATTTTGCTGGCTTTCTCAGTGTGCTGTCGTTTTTAGTCCTCTTAATGAAATGATTTTTGACCGATTTCTTCACACACAATTAACCAAAATACGTATTACTCTATTTTTTGGTCGCTAAGCTCAGCAGTAACCAAGTTATTCCTTTACTACATGCTTGTGATGTCTTGTCCTAATCTTGGCGTATTTTCATGTTCGTTTCAATTCATTCGAGCCGTTTAATTAGTCAGTGTGTGGACGGGCTGAATTTTTGCACGATGCTTTGTTGTAGCACAACGTAAATGTATACTACCACATCAGAAGCCGGAACTGGTATCGTAATGTGAGCAGCCACGATCTCATTACTCTAGCGCTGTGCGTCGACTAGTTGGCTTAGAATTACTTGTATTCTTGCTACAGCAGTCAGCTGTATGTGTTGGAATTATTTTTAACGCAACAGTTTGCGATAACACGCTAGAGTAAGTTGGACTCCCATGTCGAATCTGTGAGTTATCTACTGATGAGCGTCAGATTATAGAAACTTCATGGTCTAACGTTTAGATCGAAGTACAAGATCATGAATTTTGTTGTGTGCGAACCTAGAAGACTCTTTTTTTTTGTTGAATTCCGATTATGACGTTCGCGTTTCTTTTAGGAGGGATGCTAGAATGGTGTACTCATTACATGGGTTATTGCAATATGTAAACTACTGTTTACAATTCGGCTTAACCCCAAAGAATAAACGCACTTGCATATCTTCCGCGAGCTATTCTTGTTACACTTGTCTCGTTAATCTACTCAACTCCAAATGCGAATCCACATGTTTTTCTCAGAGCTACATAAATACTAGCAACGAGTGTAGACTATCAAGTTCATTGAAGCCTGCTCTAATTATTAATGATTTTCGAAGGTATCTGGTGAAGACTTTTATTTGTGAGAACTGTTGCTATAGCAAGCGGATATTATCAGTGGGAAAATCTTGTGTTCGAGTTACTACTTAGCGGGAAAAAGCGATCAATTTTTGCGCGACGTAACTTTGAAAGAAAAGAGAAATGTGCTCATTTTACTCTCGAGTGAGTGTCTAATGAAGATTTTACCCAGCAAAATCAAAGTAGAACAAGAATTGTGCTCCGATTGTTGTTCAATCTCAAATCTTATTGTGATGATTGTGTTACATTCACTTATCCAACATTTGGTATAAATTTATGTATCAGTAATGTTTTTATCCTTCTTGTTCAAAATCATGGTTATTCAGTGCTTCTGAATTCTTATTGCTAGATTTGAAATTGTTTCTTCTTTATAATTACTAAGTAAAATCATATTCGTTCACAGTTTGATCAAGATGTGATATCGACCGAACGAGCTTCAGTTGATTGGAAGTTCCTTGTGTTTAACTTTCGTAATTTATGTGTTTCTGTTTTCTATTTTAGTTTTAATTTCATTGTTCAGGAATTAGATTTTAAAAAAATGAGAAGGGGTTTACTCCTTCAAAGTTTAAATTATCCATGGTGACTACCGTGCACCACTTGAATCTGAGTGCACAGTACCTACTCCCTTCAACCACCTGTCTCTGAGTGTACAATTGAAGTAACATGAACCACGTGTATCTGAGTGCACAATACTTGTTACTCTGATCCACCTGTTCCTGAGTCTTCAGGCCCAGCCTGCGCAAATTTCTAGGAACCAAATGTAAAAATCTAAGAACTACGATCTAGCTATGCGTGCTAGTGCCATGTCCTAGCTACTGTGAAAAATGAACACCCAGCGTCCTCTCGTCACTGCTGACCTAGAAAAGCCCTGCGGACAAGCGTTCAAGAACGCGACATCGTCGCCTAGAACTGCCACGATATTCTAGGGAAGTCTTCGGTCGTTCCTACTCGTAAAGACGATCGTCGAGATGAACGCCCAGCGTTCTCCTGTCCATACTGTTGATGGAGGAAAACCCTACGGACAAGCGGTGAAGAACCCTCGAAAACGCGAGCAACATTCTAGGGAAGTCTTGCGTCGTTTAGACTTACAGTGACGACCGCCAAGATGATGCAGAAATTGCCTCTCATCGATCCCCATTGTCGCTGTTGCAGCGCGCGTCAGGTTGTAGGCACGAGGAAGTTGAGCGTTGTGATCCAATAATGGGAGCCTGGCGACCTGCCCAGCTCCCCAGCATCATTTTTCCTCCAACTTCCTCATCTCATGTTGTTACCGTTCTTCATGCCGTGATGAATTGTTTTTGTCAGGGCAGTCTCATTTCGTCACTCAAGTTTTGACGCTTATGAGTTTATATAACCATTTATCTATCTTGTGGATGAGAAACTTTTAGAAGTGTTTACTTTGTTATGAGCCATTATATGTTTATGAAGATGAACAATTGATGTATTAGAATTTGTTTCATTAAAAAAGTACGAGTTTAGAAAATGGCTTCATGTCATTTTATAAGCGAAAGAACAAACCTATTGTGGTTAACACTTACCTCTTAAAGTACAATTATGAACGTTTTCACACACTTTTGGCAGACTTCGTTGAGCTTGGAGCACTTTCGCTTTTACTATTCAACTATCTGTGCGTATTACTCATCCATCTTTATTTTCGCTTATGAATGATCAATTATACGCTGAACGGCCTTATTGTTAGAAACGAGCGTAAACCTGGTTCTAGAACCCCTCATAAATACTGTGATCGACAAACAGGACAACAATTAAGGATGTAGTCATGGTCGGTCGTTTGATATCAGGAGTCAGAGAATCACCCTACGGACGGTTCTGTGCATACCGAGGAGGTATGCAGTCTCCTGTTCCGTGCATTGCCAATGGACCTGAATGAGCGCTTCGACTCGAAATAGATTTTAAATTCAGGGAAAGCTGAGAATTCGTTCAAGGTGCTCAATTAATTCCCTTTTAATCGTGTATCAACTCTTGTTGACCGACATAAATTTGACGTTAGTTACTCCGTATGCTCATGTGCTTAGGATATATCGGATTTATCTGGCGGTGGTGAGATTCCAACGAGCTGTACATTGAAATTATACTTTTAAAAGTTGTGTTATGGCACGTGTTCGAGTAGAGGGCGACGGTTCTGTGCTTAAATTTTGACCGAATAGAACACTGCAGTATGAAAAAATTGGGAAATGTTGCATTTATGAGCACCATTTTATCATAAAATCTAGTATGATTAATTTGTAGAAGCAAAGCTAATTGATCATCGTTAATGGTTTGAATTTCAAGGTTTATTCGTAGTATATGTTCATTAATTAAGCACTAATCACGTGTACCGTTCCTTTTTCCATTATTTCATGATTAAGCTATATTTTGACCTTTGAATTTGACTTGTCGTGTGAACCATGCAGAGCGCCACATGTCCTGGAATGAGCAAGCTCTGAGTGAGGTATTGAGTGATGAAATGCAATTATTTATTCAAAGTACGTCAGCGTCATGGAGAACAGCATGAGTCATGCACAACGTAAGAAATGCATCACAACTCCGTGGATCATGTACAATGTAAGAAATGCATCTGAACAGCGTGAACCATGCACAATGTAAGAAATGCATCTGAACAGCGTGAGTCATGCACAATGTAAGAAATGCATCTCAACAGCATGAGTCATGCACAATGTAAGAAATGCATCTCAACAGCATGAGTCATGCACAACGTAAGAAATGCATCTCAACAGCGTGAATCATGTACAATGTAAGAAATGCATCTCAACAGCGTGAATCATGTACAATGCAAGAAATGCATCTCAACAGCGTGCTTCACGTAGAATGCTGATTCATAAATTTCAAATAGCCTTATCAGAAGTGTCGAGAATGAATTCCAAAAATTAAATTTTAGTAGTAGTTCCAGTTAAAATGTTTTTACTAAATAACTATCATATTGATTTTGTGAAGGCATGAGAATTGATGATTCTTGCATCAGTCAGTGTCGAATATTTTATGGAAAGAGCATTAGGTATCAACACCCTGCAGTATCTGATAATATTTAGTAATTTTAGTGAGCCGTATTAATGTTCTCGGCATCTGTTTCAAATGGGGAAACGGTGTCTGGTCTGATTTTGATGACCATCCATCCTTAATATACTACGACATTAATTTATTGTTAACGTATGAGCAACCATGACCTCACTTTAAATATCCTTTTTTACCAGAACGTTAATTTTACATAATATTTGCTACATACGTACGCAAACTTGGAATTCTCATTCAGTTAACATCTCTGGATGTCGTTTGTTCACAACCTGCATTCATCATTTGAATAAGTTACAAATATTATAGCCATTATTAGCATTCGTATTTAAAAATATTTATTTGCAGGATGAACGTGTAGTTCAATGTCCCGTGTTCTTCTCTCTAAGAGTCCTAAACGATATTAAGTTTTTATTTCAATTCAGTGCCTATTTTTAGCGTCGTTCTTCAGTAAGCTCTCCTTATGTTATTTAATAACTGTTCATACCGAGCAACCTCGAGTAGAATGAGTAATAGAGGCCATGTTCAATTTATTGTTAGGCACACTGCTCATAAATGTAAGTCTTTTGAGTGTAAGACCTAATGTTGGCTTCGAGTGACTTGTTATTTGCTGAGAGTCCCTGTTTTGGTACATATTCTGTTCGTATCATTTCCCCCTTCGCGACACTTGTTTGAAGTTTATTGAGATGCTCTACCTTCCATTTTTTATAATCGGTAGCAGAATGTACCCCACAACTGGTCTTGGCACGTACTAGCACGCACGTACATAACTTCGAATCTTTACTTCTTACTCTTGATTGGTTGGCAGCAGTGCGGAAGTGTTTGATCGAGGCCTCATCAAATTGAAAATTGAACTTCTTTTTTAATGAATTCAAATAAATTAATCCCTTCACCTTCAATTAAAATGTTCGTAGTATTTTGCAAGAATTTTGTAGGAGGTGATAAAAATTGCCGAACGTATTTGTAATCATGGTTTTGCTCTCAACTGTCATACAAATAGCGACAATTTCGTTTCTTGTCATACTTAATCCTTTATTTTTTTTATATTTAAGTACAGTAGATATTTTAAATGAGTGACAGTCGCTTGGTAGTGTTGCAAGTTCGATTGATAGTTTTCAATTGTTATTAGAGTTTACAAAATTTCTTAAGGTCAGGCTGGAAGGCTATTTACTCGTCCAATGTCAATTACAGATCGTTAAACAAAAATTCTGGAGACAATTTAATCAGTAATCGATCCACTGCGCACATCATCTTCTATTAAAGAGCCGAATATGTCGTTGACACGTTGTCAATCAGTCAAGCAGGTCTCTGTAGGCCTGCTTCTCTTAGTTTTTTTACTAAAATAGTTAGCAATTATTGCGACTGTAGATAGAAACTTTCAGAGAACATTACTTATTTTCAACGTTTATTTTAATTTTGACGATGACGCTCTTCATTGACGAACTAGAAAATAATTTAGTTACCTGAAATATTATTCGAATTGTTGATAAATATGGGTTTGTCTTAATCATTTGAAATAGCGAGTGATGTGCGTGCAGTACACGTACTTTTTCGCCAACCAAAGTTTTGAGCTTATCAAAGGCAGCTAATGTCAATTCTTCACAACATACCTTAGCACGTGTTTTCTTGCACGAGAAAGCTAGCCGTAGCTTGAGTAAGGTATACCACTTTATAAAAGTCTCTCAGTTCTTTCATTTTTGAGATCCACTTGTTGTTGTTGACTACGAATGTTAGACCTCAACGCGTTTCATGAACTCAAATTACTGTGAAAGCAGGGAGCGACTCAGCAGTCTCGAATCCCTGTACGAGTCTCACAACTGTCTGCCCGCACATTCAGTTTGCCCACAGCTACTGAGGAATAGAAATTTTGTTGTAAAAACAACACTAGCTACCATTTTTTTTGGTTGAAAT
The DNA here is from genome assembly GCA_006783055.1 of Trinorchestia longiramus. Classification (NCBI taxonomy): domain Eukaryota; kingdom Metazoa; phylum Arthropoda; class Malacostraca; order Amphipoda; family Talitridae; genus Trinorchestia; species Trinorchestia longiramus. The sequence continues at coordinate 296,373 of VCRD01000155.1, forward strand.
TATTTGCATTTTTACTAAAAAAACTTCGTTGATATTTAACCCATTTAGTACCGCGTGCAAACGCATGTTGGATGCATATTTATAGGTGTTGTATGCATCTCATTTGCTGTTAAATAGCATTTTGTCATATCACTGGTCATAAATCTAATGTTTGTGTCTGTCTAATTTTTGAGTTTCTCGACAGAGATATCAACTAATTGTTCCTCAAAATTATTATAAGAATGGCATGACTGATGTCTGAACGATGTAGTAAATGATTCAACCTCTGTGGTATTGAAATTCTTGATCTTCGAATTTTAAGTATCGCACATCGAACACTTCTACTCTAATTATTTGTAGAAGTCCATGCTTGTCATTTACTCTCTAGTAGAACAATTAGCAAGGTTTAATAGGATACACGCTTAATGACTTAGTGGAAGAGAACACTAATGTGAGTCTACTATGCTTGTTGGGATGACTTAAAAATGCACAATAATTATTTCTTGTGCTGTGAATTGCGTATGAATTTTATCTCTGGTACTCGCTCATATGTTATAACTGCTCTGTATTTTTTTATCATTAGAATTAATATCTGGAGACATTCTTGATCTGCGTTCAGAACTCAAGGACATGAAGTAATTATTTAAAGCTAACGAATAAGAATTTATAGCGTTTATCCCATAAAGTGAAGTCACATTCATTATTTTCCTGTGTTGATTTCGCACATGGTCTTAAAAACGAAAATCAAAACATAGTTGAATTCCTAACAAAATCATTCGATTAAAAAAATGCACTGCCTTAATCCATTGGGGAGCCTACATACGCTGATCGTAAATTTGCGTCGGTAATTCGCGGCCGTAATACATCGGCCATGTCCTGCTAAGGCACGTGCAATTTCTTCATCTCCTTTAATGCAGGACGCTCGTGACTTGAACGTCGCCCTCGAGATTCATGGGAAGCTCCGCTCGTGAGGCGCGGCTGTGGAGCGCAGCACGAGTCTCACCCTGAGCTTGACCGTCCTAAATTAATGCTTTCAATCTAAAAAAATTCGAATTGCGGGTTACACTTCCTTAGTGATATAAAAACTGGGGTTAGCTACGAAATTAATCCATTTTTGGATCTGTTTTTCTGATGTAAATTGAATGAGAATTATTGTAAATACGATTTCTGTATGGTTCAATCATTGTTTTGACCTGCTGTATTGAAAATCACACAATGTAAGCATCACTAACTCTCGCAGTATTGTTGTTACTAAAATTCCATAGCTCGAGTCTAATTTCTCTTCTATATTACGCTGACTACAATGCAGTCATGAGCTTCACTAACCTAAGAGTTTGTATAATGACTCAGTTAGATTGTTTGCATGGTACAGATGCACTTATACAGTACCAAAATGTGTAGGGGACAAGTCTAAGTTCGATGTATCATTTCTTCAACTGTAATAAAGGTAAAAATAATAAGTATTCCGTCGTATTCAATAAAGCGAATTTAGCATGACTTAAAATAAAAAAATAAATTCTTCCTCTACTGCCCTATTTCAACTTCGATTTAAGATAAGTCCAATTTAAAGTGTCATTTTAATTTAAAATATCTTCAGTTCAATTTAAAATGAACGAAGTTCAAAAGTGCAATACTTTGTTTAGTGGCGTTTCAATTTACAAGAACGAATGTACGTCAATAAACAGGGCTGTTTTTTGTAATGTTTATTATATCTAATATACCTACGCCTGTTACCAATCCTGAATCCTCAGTATTAGCCTCCAACGGTAGCAGAGGAATATTTGCATCTTGAGGGTAGATGAGGACTGAGTCATGCGAGGACGCCAATGAGACACACATCCGGTATAGTGACATCATGAATGGAATAGAAAAGAACAATAGAACATGACAAAAGGAACAAGATGTTTAGTGTATTTTTGCTTTCCAATGCCGCCCAAAATTATACCAGAGTCCTTGTCGTACCCTGAATAAGTACTTTACAATACAGAGGTTTCTTATTGAGTATTTGTCAAGACGATTTTAGAATGTGTTCGCAGTGCCAGTAGAAACTATATTATCTAGCAGCTGATTTCAAATTCCGGCAATTTACCTTGTAAGAAGTTTAGAGCCTAGGTTGTCTTGAAGTTTCTTACGATTTTTTGGGCTGTTATTTCTGGTTTGCACGTTATTGTCTCTGTCGGAAAGCTTTCCCGGGGTAACATTGTTAAATCTGTTAAGATATTTATAGGTTTCGACGTGTTATCCTTTCAGCCTTCTTTGTTCTAGGGAAATGAGTTCGAGCTACTGAAGACGCCTTTCGTAATGGAAATTGAGGAGTTCAGGAAGGGCTGGTCTATGACGTGAATCAGGAGACCTCAAGACTCACGTGCATGAGAACTCGTCTGCGTAAGACCAAGAGAAGTAAATTTAGCGAAAATATACATTTTGAGAATTTTTATGTAATCCAAGGACATTACTTATTCCACTTTTGGAGCCGAAGCTTTAATACACTCATTTTAACAAATTACCTTAATCATTTGACATTGATTCTCCGCAGAGCTCAGCGAAATTATTCACAATAAGAGTAACGATGGTGTGTTCTGTCTCGCATTCACATCAAAAGGCGAAGTTATCGATTCAGTAATCCTCTTGAAGTGTACTTCAATTTCCAGTATGCAAGATCGCTTCATCACAAAAGATGTTTACAAATTCATGATCCGTCAATTATCAAAAAATCCAGCACCCGAAACCGGGGCTGATTCGATAGAGAATTTTCCATCTCCTTCAGAAAGTTTAGTGACTACGTTTATATTCATTTTTACAATGAGAACGTCCGTTTGAACTCGGAGCTTATTGAAATTCAAAATTGTGAAGATACAATAGAACATCTTAGATCTAGAATGAATAGTTTTCAAAGACGTTAATTTTTATCTTCTCTGTATGTCCTTAATACACGTTCTCATTCAAAAAATCGTCCTAAAAAATAACCCTAGCTCTAAACAGCTATAAAACTTCTGTGAAAGTTCATCTTTTTACTCACCTGCGTTAAAAAGAACTTCAGGTAGAAAGTGGAAATTGTTCTAACCCCAGTCTGAACTAATGACATTATTGAGGGCAAGGTTGGTATGTCGGTGGTTTGACACAGATTTTAGTGGCGTTATAGGTAATCGGTAAAAATCACTTAATTCAATGAAATATTCAGATGAAGAAATAATATAATCAATTGCTACCCGGACAAGAGATTGTAAAGAGTGCGATTTGGCACGCATTCAGTGTTCGTAACTTCAAGTAAGACAAAAGGAAATTATTACTCTCCCCTTTTTGTATGAGTTCAACACTCGTATTTGGTTGAAATGTAGCCTAAGGTCTGACTTCAAGCATAGTATGCAAGGCTCATCCGCGACTAATTTCTTGGTAATAGCGTCTCGATTGATGATCGCCAGTCGTCGGGTAGGCCATATGGCGTGGCAGTTGAGCAGCACGTGTTCCCTATTAGCTCTTGCGTGGAACCTCATGAATTTTTACGAGTAGCGCATTTGCCCGTAATTAAGTTTGCAACTGCCACGTGGATATTTGGATTTTCCCGTAAAATTTATATTGATGGCAGTTACATGCGTAAAATTCTTTCTCTTACAGGTTTTTTCGTAGGGGAAATCATATCGTTTTCACCCTCTCCCCGTACTCCAAGAAATTATTCTTGGTGCCAGTATATATGCTTAGACTGTGTCAGAAAGTATCTCACTTTCTTGGTGTGTAGTGGATGTTCTACATAGAATACGTGCACTATGTAGTAATGTACCATCAACTCCAATTGACGGTGAGACCTTTCACGAGAACTCTTTCAACTTGCCGCACACGCGATTGATGTATTTCCATGATCAATGAGCGTCAGGTATTAATCGATTATGAATACGCAACGCTTCAGCCTGTTGATTGCTTCTCATTATTCATTGAGGGTCATTGAATATTGATGACTCCCTGATCAGTTGGGACTTTTGTCGTAATTGGCTATTTATGTCCATCTTCATTGCCTCTTCAATATTGCTTGACAATTGGCTTTGTAGGCATTGTCTTTGATGATCAAATCATTTTTGTCGTGAATATTCGTGTCTATAATTGTAACCCGTCTTTATCATTGTCGTCCATATTCTGGTAAATTTTAGCGTAAGTAAGAGCAGAACTCTCCTGTCTGCGTGAAATCTTTCTCAAAATGTACCTTTTTGCTTGTAATGTGATGATATCCATATTTTATAGACTCGTCTTTTCAAGGTGAAGCTTGTTCATAAGTTAGAAAAGAAATTCAATGCTCAATGTATTAGAGCCTGTTGTATTCATGTATTCAATGTTTAGAGTACAGTAATCAGCCAACGATTATTTTTACATTCTACAGCAATTTGTTTCCAATTTTCAATTACGGTGTAACGCAAAGTTTATTATATTGAATTCAAATTTTTTATAGGGCGATGTTAGTAATAAGTTATCTGGTGTCGAAGTCCTGCTTTGCAAATTTGCTTCAAAGTAAACTCAAGTGTACGTTATACTAAGAATTCATGGAATGTATTTTCTTTCTATAAAATCCCTCCTAAGCTAAAAATTGTCCTATATTAAAACTATTTGTCTATTCTTAATAATTGAAATGACACGAGTAGTTTTCATAAGAATACTAATCCTCTGTTCTGATGAAAAACTTCTAAGTTTTGTACGACATTTTCCACCTTTCAATTCCCCAAATACCTGCTGTCTACCAGGCTGGCTTGATCATCTAAACGCGCAACGACAGGCATGTCCACACAACCGTGCTGCTCCTCACATAGGCTTGGACTATATTTCATACTATCCTTTCCATAATTGATGGGGGATGTGTAACCAGGGGACTGTAGTTTGCTTGCTCAGCTCTCAGCAAAAGTGTAGGCCGATGCATTTGTTTGAGCATGTAATGCCCCTTCCACGCTCTCAAATGCACGCGTACGTACTCTACTCATCGTGTGTTGTTCAAGCACTCACTTCGTAAAACTCTATAGAGGTTTCCGCTCTTCAGTGAGCGATAATGCTTTTCCGCACGTCGATGCTTCGTGCGCATTTTTGGTACAGCCCTCGACACCGCTTAATGTCGTTGAATTACTGCGGGAAGTGTTTTCTTATCATTTATTCGTTGCTTAAGATAGCACCGCGTTTTAAGTCAAAAGTAGGCGCATAATAGAATAAGAATTTCAAAAAGTTTATTTTACATTTTCCCCTGTTACTTGTGAGAGCCGGTGCGTTGTGAGACCCGTAGCTTTACTCTGCCTCGTAGTAACCACCAGACGCCTCCGTCACTTAACGCTGTTAGACTTGGTTACGCGGTCGTTGCGCGAGAGATCTTAAACTCTTGATGCTAGTAAATGGCGTCGCTTCACTTACTAGTGAATTAAATTATCTGAGTACATGTTATGTGAATAAACGAATTGAGCCACCTAACTTATGTGTGCCCGTTTTTTGTCAGACGAACATAACTGCAAGTTGCACGATGCTTGATGGAAAAACTCAAGAACTTAGGACCTCTATTAGTACGATTTAATGTGTCATCTTAGGCTACTACAATGGTAATAATGAAATACCAACATATCCCTAGCGGTACACCTAGCAAGCATATCGATAGTAACGCGTACAGGGCTTTAAATCTGCTAACCTATGTTGAAGATTCTGAATAAAAATTATTCGATGGGTAGTCCCTCCTAAAACATAGAAAGCGAGATGAAGCCCGTCACTCTCTATATCTCTGCTATCTTCTCAAATTTGGGCTACTCTTCTGATCTATACTGTAAATTGCCTAAATTTATTACGTAGCATTGCAAAAAAATTGAGTGCTACCTAAAATATTCGTAGTGATAGTTAATTATCCTTACATCTAATAGCTTCATTTAATTTAATTGAATCCCTAATTTAACACACGTGGGCGTACCCAAAATACATGAATCACTTCCAACGATTTGTGTTCGTGTACAAGTTTTGATTGGTTTTCAGGTAGCTGAATACCTGCAGTATTGCTATCCAGCTTCTCTCGGAGAGTCCACCACTTTCTGACCTCCTCTCAGGCTAGCCAACTGCCAATTTGGAGCTAATATGGTCCTTCCTATATCCAATTACAACTCAATTCCCAGTCTCTTTGTCTGTTCAATTTCCTTAGTTTATGTAGGAACAGAACAGGGTGTCTACTTTTCTATTGTGTGTGCATTGTGATATCATATATGCTCTGAATTGATCCAAAGTGTGCATGAGTTTTGCTCCTCGTTTTCCTAGCAATGCTTTTATTCTTCATGCAGGTATTGTTGTTTCACCTTCATCTTCATCTTTAAAAGAAACAGTTGAATCTTACACAGCCTTTGTTGGCCGTATGAATTCTTATCAAGAATTCAATAAAAAGGTATGCATTTCCTGTGATGTAACAAAACGTATTTCTTTGATTCAAATTGTCCTGATTCATGCTTGGAAGTTTCGTGTTTTATTCAATGATCTTGTATTTCTTGTGAGATTGGCATTATATTGTATCTCCACATTATGTGTATCTCCACTAAAACAACAAACTCAAATTCACGTTCAACTTGGAGAACAGGTATATTTTTCTACAGCTATTACTTGCCTTTCTTCATTTATTTTCTCAGTATGGCACTCATGGTAATATCGTGCTATGTACTGAATGGGGACCAGTTTTTTCAATTTGGATATCCAAGATAGAACAAAATCAAAGTACTATAATATTTCTTTAAAATGGCCTAGAGTGAATATTAAAAACGTCCATTGTCTCTGATAAAGCTGACGCGTGCTAGGTATTTTTCATCCTCACTCGCCCAATATGTCGAAGTGACGCAAGTCGCTTCGATTAAATTAGTCGCTCAGGAAATCGACACGCGAAAGCGTGTTCAAAAAATAGTCTAAGTAACTGGGTTCGATAAATTACATTCTAATGGTTTTGAGCGGGGCTGTTGTTTTTGGTTCTACATTTTGACTTACGAAACGAAAATATTACTCAGAAGGGACTGTCATTTACAGGCAAAATTTTATGCGGCTGGACACATCACTAGCATCATTCTGAAGGCTAAAAAGACATCGGTATTTTGAAAGTTTGTTATTCGTAAAATAAGAAGACATTTTTTATTCAATATTTTAAAAACAGAATAATTCAACTGGCTAATGAGCGTCTGCTTCGTGCTCATCTCCACTGTCTCCGAACTTTCTCCATCTTGTCAACTCTGTATCAAGAATATTCAATGAGTTCGTAGCATCCTGCATCTGTATTTCAGACGTTCATTTTATGTGGGCGGTTACGAATTCAGACGTGAATAAGAAATTTACGGAAGCTTGAAAACTGATGCATTTTTATTCCCATGGCCTCATGGAAAATTGTCATTCCTCTTACGAGTTTATTCCCAGTTGGTATTAGATCGAAGTCACTGGCTTGAGCTCGCATTGACGTAATTATTTTCGTCATCGCTGGGCGATCAATTCGTACGAGTGTGTGTCGGCGAGGCACTGCGTGTATGAGGGTGTCATGCGAGCGGCGCTTGTTCCCAGTTGATGTTCGTTCTCTTGAATGCTCCCTTGTAGATTTTTGTGCTGGAAATAATGAAATTCATAAATATGCACTTAATCCTATTGCTCTGAACGTTGTGTTGGTAAAGCTTCTGTGTCTTGCAGAATTTTCGATTCGTTGATATTAATGCGATTAACGAGTCTCAGATTTTTCTGTCTTCATATTTGGATCGTATTTTTGCTTTCTATTAGTGACATATTATTGTAGAGCGCTGCTTTTCAGTAGCAACCACTAGTAGTTCATTTAATCCGTCAGTGCCATTCATACTCAGCACTGTATTTGTGGATGCTGGTCAATATAGTAAATACGTTCACTGCTCGCGTGTGTTTTTAGGACAATGCTTGTACTATCATTTTGTAGTGAATGCTCAATCCTCAGAAAAATCAACACTAATAAACTAACAATTTAACATTAGTTCGACTGAACGAGATATTTCTTATCGCTCAAACAGATTATGACGAAAGTACGATCAATTTAAAAAATATACTTGCATCTAATGTTTTTCTTTCGTATTGTATTTTTTTGGTGGACGACTATTTAGTCTCGTATGTAAAATTTTATTCACTTCTACTAGTTTAATGGATAGCTCTAATCTCTTAGGGTGGATTCAGTTCATTTGACACCGAAGAAATGCCGCGTCGTTCTCAGCCGAGGTATTCCTCTGGAAGTATTTTGAACGAGAATATTAGTTCAAAGCAAGGCGCCTAATTATTGGCCGTTGCCTTTCCAACCTTATCCACCGCCAATTACATACACTCGAGTATATTCGAGTGTAAACTTCTAATTTTAGTGCAATCATGAAGCTCATGTGTCGATGGTAGTTAATGCTTTGTAAAAATAGCCCGATGTTAAAATTGAGATCTTTTGATCTATAACAATTTCACTTTGTCTGTATCGGTATTTCATTCTTGGCAACTAAGACAGGTTTACCTTTCATCTCCCATTCGTCTTCTTTCTCTAATGGGTAACTTTCGATTTTAGTTAACGCGATAAATTTTTCAGTTGACTATGGTAATGATTTATATTTAATAGAAGTTGATACTATATAAACTGTATTTTGCTTTGTGCTTGTTTTGAGGGTCGTTCTTCAAACGTGTCTTTTTCTGCATAACGCAATCGTGAAGTTGATGTACGGGCCTAAAATCTTAGAACTATCGGTCTACTCTAAACATCTTCATCGATATTTCAATCTTATAGTTTGACCTTTCAATATTTCGTTCTTATTTTTCAGTCTCACTTTGGTATGGAACATCCAATTTTATTAAACGCAAAGTTTTCACTTAACTACAATAATAATGAAATCACATGAATCATCAGCGCTTCACGTTAAGCGATCCACCAGTAAATTAGAAAAAATTACTGAAAGTTTCCTACTGATGCGTATTTTCAATTTTAAAAGTTTTGCCTCACTGTTGGAAACTCAGACTGTAACATCATGTTGTACGTGACTTCTTCTTTAGTAAATGCCTTGTCGTTGTAGCACATTTAATTTGAAGCGTATCTCCAGTGGTATGGCAGTATGCATCGCTGCTATATCACCTACTATGAAACAAATATTTACCTCGGAGGGATTTTAAAATAGTGCCATCATTAATTTCAAGATGTTAGCGTTAAAATTGAAAAACTGATTCCATTTACTGTAAATTAGCACTGTATTCTGTTATATATCAGAATAAAGTTGGTTTGATTTGATCTTTGGATACGATTATAAAGCAATACAAAGCTATAAGTTCTGTTATTGAATCGACGAGCGTTCAAATGGAATGCCGTATACATTTAATATATAAAGATGCATTATTTTAATTCACACTCCTGTACATATTGCAGGGGATCTAAAGGTCTTTCAACAGTACACCTACTATGTATAAAAGTCATTGTGTACGATAGAATTGATCTTCTGAAGCACTTTAGTCGTTTTCATTTGTACGAAGGCAGTTATTTTATTTTCCATGCCCCTGTCGTGTTTGACAGTTACCAATCCTAAATGATTTAGTTTCTATGCAAAATATTTAACGATCATGGCCTGTATCCTAGGGCCTTCATTCTTGATTTCACATAATTTGATGAATAAATTTCGGGGATTCGGGTTACATTTTTGAGAGATTTCTCGCTAAATAATTACTAAATAATAATCTTCATTTATTAAGTATTATTATCGATTTTCTATTATATGTTTCCTTTTTTAATGCAGTAAAACACCCTTGCTTAATTATTTCAGTAGGAGTGGCCATCTTTCGTATGGAGTTCATAAGTGATGGGATTCATTTCTCCGTTACTAATTCCTGCTGTTCATTATTAACGTGCTACCCTATAATCAATAGTTATTAGTCGCATATATTATAGGAGTTATCAACACTCTGAAAGGTTTTGTCTGTCCCCTCCTAATTACCAGTTTGTTGGCTTAAATTATAATAAATAATGGTTACTATAATTAGCAATTACATATAAAACAGGAATCAAACCTGTACATAATAAATATAGCGTGTACACAGGAATTTATCCCCTGGCCAAGGGAGCAAACAATTACGAAAAGCTCATTAAAAGCTGATGTTCTAGCTCCATCACTCTGACCCCGGATGTCGTAATGGAAAAGCACATTTATCCTCCTGTAGAATGTCAGTACAACACTGCCTTCTATCAGCGACCTCACACACACACACACACACACACACACACGTACACCGTAAACCAAATCTGCATTTCAGATATCCTGCTAAACTAGTACGAGAGGAGTCATTATCAAATAAGAATATTAGGTAGCTCGGTTTCAGTATGTATAAAGTATAGGTTCTGATGCCTCTTGTTCGTGCCTCTCGTAGGCAACGATGATTAAGTGCTAACGGTGTTCTACTTGTCCTTTATACTAGACGTAAAACACGCATCGGAAGTAAGGGAGGGAGAATATAGAGTTGCTTCTAAACTACCTCTTCCATAATATGATGATTTACGATCCTAGAAAAAATACGATGTACTGTATCTGTATGCCCTCACTATTTGAAAACGTTGCGATTATCCACGTAAATTTCTTAAACTTGAAACATTTGGTGCCCTGCGCATGAAAAATGCGTTTTTGTCCCAAATTTTGAGCATGAAATTTTTTTCACAGTTTCTGATAAATTGCGTTTGTAATGAAGAGAGTGAAATTACTCATTTTTTTAAAGTTCTTACTATTTCCTTCAAATAGAATAGAAGTGGGTTTGAATGAGACGATAGTGTTTTAAATTTCTGAAAGCATCTTATCGTTTGATAAATTTACTTCTCACTCTCCTCTATAGCATAGTTGTAGTTTACTTTTTCATCATTTGCTATCAAGTTATATTTCCTACGTTTCCTGGCTTGTTCAGGTACAAACTTTTCGTCTCATACAATGGTTGTAGACTCCGCTCTGATAATGCTTTGCCTGCATGAGTAGAGAGAACATGGTTTTCACTTCAGATTTCCTCAATGAAGAATATACACAGTCGTGTGTTGCTTCCGCGGTAAATGTTTTAATTCGTGTTAAATTAAATTCCGTCCTTCCCTCATGTGATTTTTTTTATAAAGTTCTAGTTGTCTCTAATGTTACACCATAATTTTTCATGATCGTTATCTTTAAACACAACTGGAGAAAAAAAATTTCGAGTAGCTCATGAACATTGAAGAGTTAGTAATTAAATTTGTTTATTATTTACGCATCAGAAGTATTGGATTGATAAATTTCTATCCATGCTATAAAGTAAAGAGCTTAATGTCGCCTAAACTGAAGAACATTGGAACAGTTCAGTTAGTCTTTGGCTAAGTTCAATTAGGTCGCTACGCAAGCAATGAACGGCCATTGGATTGCTTGCCTTAACTATCGTCTGGCTCCAAAATGCACCAGACTCGACTGATATTATCGGCCTTAACGGCTTAATTGAGCTTCATTGGTCTATAATACACTACGCCACTTAATTGTGAGTTAAACTTTTAGGGGTAAAGTTCTTCGGAGAAGCAGTTGTGCAATGGGGTAGAGTATTTTCATCTCAAATGTTAAATTAAAATAGTGGCGTATAGTGTCTGTGGTTCGTACAGTTCTATGAAATTATCATTTAAACTGCCCATCGTACATCTTAATCTTGCTTGATAGAATCAACAATCCACAGTTTCAGCACAGTATTGATTCTGTCAGTTATTAATACATTAATATAAGACCAGTGAGGTAGCTGTGACAGGTCAATAATTTGTTATCAGTGTGTCGGCCAGGAATTTATTCTTGAAAATGGATTTGGTTTCATCATTGAGATCTTTACATGGTGAACTGGCAGTGAAATATCGTATGGTTATCAGGAAAATGTTACTATCCCTTCTTATATTTTTAAGGAATGCAGCTTGCTGGTGACACAACGCAATTTGTTCATTCGCTGTTTAGAGTGTAGAGGGAGCGAAGCGAGAACGCTGAACTTCCTCCCCTTTAGAAACTTTCCGAAAATTGCTCACCCTCTGTATCAAAGAGAAAATTCCAATAAACATTGTGGATCTTAAATCCAAAGTATTTGAAATAAATGAAAAGTTTACATATTGCCTGAAATTATTGATGAGTCGTAAACATGTCAAGAGCTATGTGACGTAAATACTGCATTGTTATTTCGTTCTTTTACCCTCACGAGGGATATTTGGGTAAGCATTATCATACATGTAATGATGAAAGCTAGTATTTACAACAATTCTCAAATATTTTCCGACCTTATACAAAAACCGTGGTTTCAATCCTAAGACTTCAAAGCCATAATGTGAATTGAAAGCTCCAAATTTTTTCACCGACGCCTAGAGATTTACTACATTGTTGTTATATCTGAATGGCAATAAAAACAGTGAAAGTGAACAGCTGCCTGAAATCTATGCATGAGGAAAAACGACTAGCATTGTAAAATAAAATTTGTATATTGACACTATATGATGAGCGAGCAGTGTTCAGTTCATTGCGTGGGGCTTCAATGTGTTGGTCGAAATCTGTTCTAAAATTGTAACATCTTGTGTTTTACGCACTCTGTCTAACTGTGCCAAGTTGAATAATTGTAAGCATGATAAAAGTACTCGTATTTAATTACTGTAGTATGTTGTTGCAATTTGTATTTTATGTTTTGCTTTTTCATTTGACAATGAACTACGGATAAAATAACGATTTGTTTAGTTACGATAATGAAGAATGTCATGAGTCGTGATAAGAAAGTTCACCATGCTTGTGGCTCACCATAATTAATTTACATTCCTGAGACTTCATCGGCCCGAAAATATAATATTCAATATTACAGGATGAGCCAAGGACCGGCTCGTGTGGTAATCTTATACATAATTTACTTTGTGAGGCGGTGCCTGAACTTACGCGGCGCTTTGTGACCATGTTCAAGTTTTGGGAATCATGATGAAAGTTGATGCTCCAGGCCTCAACACACGTCCCTCTTGCACTCGAGGATCAACGACGGCCTATTTGCAACGATCTTACAGCAGATTTAAGTAATTTTATTTTAAATCTCCATATCAAAAGTGTCGTCATTGTATGCTGCTTTTACTTCATCAGATTATTTGGTGCTTTTCTAGTACAATATTTCATCTCATAAGTTCGATTTTATCAGCATCTCATAGTTTTTGTGGCATAATCTGTCATAATGAAAGTAAACTGTGTAACTTTTCGCCTAGAAATTCATGCACTTTGGTTTTAGTAATTTAGAAATCGTTAGATTGTGAGGCACTGTATGTTAAATTGACACATCGCCACCGCTTCGCTGGCACATGTCACTATCGCTGGTGGTTTTATCCTCCGTCCTCTATTAATAGTGTCCTGTTTTTTTGTCTCTGATTTGCGATGGTGTAAATTGTTGTTTTCTAAGTGTGCCGTAAACCAGCTCATTCCTATTAACTTCACGCTGTTCGAAACTGAACGTTTGATGTTTGATTTGCTTGTTCATGAAAATATGTGATAGCCTGCTGTTTCTTCGGTCCTTTTCTGGTTTGAGAGAAGTGCAGGAATAATATACATGGAAATTCGACGTCATGTCTGATTTGCATACGTTTAACACGGATAAATGTTTCTATGCATAATGGTCGTAGTTTCAAAGCTACGTTTAGTGCTTTATCGCTGCTTGAATTTTTATTTTGATACTTATAAAGAACAAAAATTTGTGGTCTGTGTCCTTCTTATATGTTTTATTTGTTTTCAATTTATCTTGTTCTAATAGAAGTATTACCTTCGTAGATGCAAGCATAATTTTTATCTAATCTGGCTAATGTCCGTCGCAAATGACACATGAACATAAGTAATATTTTTCTCCTTGCTTCAGCTGTGAAAGAGACAATTCCAATCTCGTATAAAATTCACCATTCGTAGGCAGCAGTTCGAAAACACATTTCCTCGAGGGGGCCTTTTATTCGGCGCTTTCGTGGCCGCAGTTAGAACAAAATTTTCAGCACCTGGGAGTTCCTCATTTCGCGCCTGTCGCTGTGGTTTTTGAAGCGCAGGCTCAAGGCAATTTTCTCTGGCTCCCAATTGGAATATTTTGCTATGCTCATATTCGCCGGTTCACAGAACAAAGACTTCCTGAAGGTGTGGGCTCTGGTTTTGCTCGCGCTCCAGTAGAGACACAAAGCTTCCTTTTTGTGCAGGCCGAGATCAGCCCTGCAATGCCGCTTCAATGTACTGGCTGATCATCCTTTCCTACTTTACCATCCTTTTTTCATGTTTAATTATGTCAATGGGTTCTCACAAAATATTTGTTTAGAGATAGCAATAATGTCTACGCTTTATTCAAGATGTGCTGCAATGTTAGAGCGACACCATGCGCGTTATCGCTTCTTTTTCTGTATGTTGATTTTTTTCAGAATTTCAGCTCAATTAACTGCTTATCGGTCACATTAGCCAACTTTATAAAAGGTATCACAGTGTTTTCATTTAAACATCAGACCAGGGACAACTACACAGTTCTCCTACTGCAATGAACGGAAAACTGCAAAATATATTTTACCTTGAAATCATCTAGAAAATTACTATCCTAGATCATAAAATTTACTTGTGTAATTAAAGCAATATGAACAAGACTTCTTGCTAACAAGTTTACTGATAATTAATTTTGAAATGTTGATTGATCATATAAATGTTCAAGAAGATGGTTAACTGTTCGTGTTGATAAAATACACGAAACACTTTTTTCCTAAAAGCGGATGTCTTAATAATTATTGTCGCTCACCCGAAGCTTGCTAACTGTGAAATGATATCTAAATACAGTAAAATGTCACTTAAATGTAAAATGATACCTAGCTGTAAATACAAAACTATAATTTAAATTTTTAACTGATTTATTTCCAACTTGCCAACTCGGATGCATTTAAGGACTTGATCATTCTCAAAGTTCTTCCTTCTCTTGTGCAATTCACTTCGTCAACATGTACGAGTAGGAGATTTGCAATGTCATATTATCAGAAATTTATACAGGATTATGGGGACTGGAAGATTTCTACTCATTGCCACATAGTTGTATACAGGTGATGAGACGGTCATGATGCAGAATGCGATTCCTCCGTGGCAATATTAAACGGCGTGTAAAGAAATCTCCGTGAGAAGTAAACCATTGATTTTGCCATCACTTTTAACCCTTTCACAATTAAAGAACTACGAATGTTCACTCATTAAACAAGTGTGATAAAACAAAATCTACGGTGTTTATCAACCCAGTATTGCACTCAATACGTTTAGAACGTTCAAAATAAGTTGCGGTTCTGCTTGTTTAAATGCTGCTGACAGTATAATCAGTTAAAATGAACAGCGTGTAGTTGTGTTGCATTTCTCTCTTGGGACAGAATTTGGTCATCGTTGAAGCGTAAATTGGCCTGTGTAACACATGTATGGATAGATTAATCTTTTGCAGCTCGTCCTCTAGATGAAGTTTTCGATTAACTTTTAATTGGTGAGGTCTGATACGAGAATTGGATGGCCAAACTTCCGGACCCATCGTGTCGCATGTCGCATTGCAGCACAATAACTTGGATAACACTTAAAACTTCGTTACATCTAGTGTTTCTCAAATGGGTGAATTTTGAATTGCTAGCCTTGCGAAAGTTTTTGTTCCTAATAAACTGCAATTTCTTTGAAATGAACGCTTTTTGCAAACAAGTGCTTTAGATTAACGTACTGTCATGAGTTCAACTAATCATCAGTACAAATTCTGATTTTCTACATGTGGAAAAGAATCGACATATTTGCGAATGTATTGTCATATTTGGAAATTCGTAAAATGCAATGATTGCTTGACTTTTTAATGACGTTGATGATGTTGAGCATGAGAATTTCGTTACTCTGTTTGTTGGCGATGGAGTTAATAATTGCTAGAATTTTTGAGTACGTTTTCCGAATACTTCATGCATTCTGTATACCTAACAGAACTTACTTTCTGAACAATTTGTATTCGTTTTGCTGTAACTCCTTTTGTCTGAAAATTCCGTGTTTGTATTTTTCAAGCTTCGTGCGCTCACTGATCATTGCGTGAGATAAAACTTGGATACTTGGCAAAACGTCAAATATCGTAAACTAATATTTCTTTGTAATACTCTGTTAATTGAATTCTTATCGCTTTGCACGTATAATCGTAAATTAAATTCTGAGTTCACGATGCCAAAAATGGTCATCAACCTCCTCATACGTTCTGGAGAGTTTAATTTCATAGTCAACATCTATCAACTATTGGTTTTGTTAGTGATTTGTCAGAACTGCCAGAAAAGAGCATCAACAAATGTTTTGTGTTTCTAAGAAAACAAAAATCGTGACGAAACAATGTTATCAAGATAATTATATTTTGTGTTTGGGATATTCTTCTTCACGAATATATAAGTTTTCATAAAGGTTTTTGCCACGTTATTTTTATAGAAATTGAGTAATAATGGCTAGTCGATAGTCATTAATTAGCTAACTAATTTTTACTTGTTTCTTATAGTAACAAATATTTGCACTGGCTGTCACTGTTTGTTGTTGTAAAAGTGTTCGTACTATTAATTTTATATAAAGCTCGTTATGTATTCATTCATTAAATTATTAACCATGTATCATAGAACTGAAGCCAGTTCTTGCTGTGTTTGGTGCCTGCATGATTGGATTGAAAAAACTTTGTTTCTTGCGAGAGGTTTTTTACTCGTCAGATATTCCTCAGCCCCAGTAATAATTCTGCATTCGGTGTAATGGTTTCTGGTTCCCCGTTTCGAACTCCACAACTATTTAGATTGTAGTTTTCACTTTGTGTGTATAGAACGCTTTCAGTAAGCAGACAAGAACGATCTTTATCGTCGTATTTCGGATAGTTGGAAATTCAATGCACGATGTTGAATATTATCACTGCCATGGTCATTTCGTTTTTTGTTCAGAGGAGTCGTTTGTTCAGCAGTTTTCGTTGTGTACCCGAGCCTCATTAGCTCTGACACATCACGTGTGTATGCCTTCCTTGAGCGATGATGGAAACAAAGAGTGGAAGGCAGGCGCGCTGTTACCGTGACCGTCTGACAAGCGTGTAGGTGTTCGTTATGAGACGGCGTTCATTGTTTTGCTTCTTGAATGGCTGTGCTTCCTAGCTTCCCGTTGAGCTTCAAATCCGCTGCTGAAATATGGTGCGTATCAAAATCTGTTATTCTTCACCTCAAACGCACTGACTTCATAATAACTATACTAGTTCTACTGAAATTATGTACATAACAGGATCATAAAAGACACTATAATTTCACACTTTGCTGACGAGTACCATTTCCTGTTTGGGGTAGTAGGTTTGTTTTTACAAATTTATTTCTATGCATACCACACATAATCATTGTATGGAAATTTTTTTTCGAACGATGAACATGAACTTTGAAAGTTACGCCCAAAATGGGGTGGTAAAAAGCTAAGCAGCTGTTTTTAACGCGTTTTCTCTACGAACCTGGAAGCCTTGCAATCATTCCAATTTAAACTATCATGCAGGAAATTATATCTAAACTAATGCTAGAGGTATTCTACACTCGTGTGGACGCATTAGCATGTTCGCTACACTCGTACAAAAAGTCACATCATGCTCTTTAGTCCACCAGTTTAGTAGTCGATATTGTAGACAACTTTTATCGAGCTTACTAGTCAGAGTGTACAGGCCAGGGCTCGCCACTTTCTCAAGTTTGTGCTGCCACTAAATGGCCTGATGAAGTTCCATCATGTCCCTCGTTAGAACTTCTACATGGACTGAAGTTGTCTCCCAAATTTCTCCATCTCCATTAATCGTAGCCTTGTTTTTGCTGTCTTCGGAAGTTAAACCGAGTTTTCTCCATCATCAAGGGCCTATGCTCTGTTGCACATTGACATTCCGATATTGACATGTTTCATTGTGCTACGTTAAGCATTCTGTTGCACAAATATTTTATTTTGTATTGTTTCTTTCTTGTAAACTAATTCAACCTATTAGAAAGTCGTTCACGGTTAAATTCTTAAATTTCAGCACAGTTGAACTCGATAGTCATAAGTTTACATTTGAGGACTCAATTCAAGAAGAGGGCGGTGCAACGCCTTCTAACTCCACGAAACCGGAGTTATGAAAGCCATATCGAATGCATGCTAATCTTACATTGGTATTCAGCTACTCCATATGAGCTTCAATTCTCCAGTGGCATTAAAATGACTAGGCAAGTATCATGATAACTTAGTTAACTTCATATCAGTTGACGGTGTGAGCTCCTTGCTGTTGTATTTGTTTGCTGTGGTCTGGTGGTATGAGTTGACTCCGTAAAGTTTAGAACAGTGTTTTTACAGTGTTTTACATACCCCTAGTCTTATTGGTCGTGTACAGCTGTATGCATTCATATGCGTATTGCACCCACATACTCGTATACGTATTAGACACACACGTGTCTAATGCATGCGTATTTTTTTAAATGGGATTGTTCCTGTTACTGACTGCTAGTGCTCACCTTATAAATAGAGTTTGAAGGATTTTTAGTGCAGTGATCAGGTTTTTTCAATCAAGTTCAGCTTTATAAATGATAATGATGTTAAATTTCTGGTTGAAAATTATAAGTCATCCACAGACAGTGATTAATTAAGGTCAGAGTCCAGCACAAACGTTGAGATATGACATCATGGCTCGAGATTATTTTTTAGGTCACAGCACAACAGTAAAACAAAGAATTATTTTATTAGCTGAAGGGAAGCAAGTTTTAAAATATTTCTTTCATGTAGAAAGTTACGTTCGTATTGAACTCAGATTTATATGATAGCCTCATACGACCTGTGCATCAACATGATAATAAATCCACAGATGTCAATTTATTATCATACTAACGAAATAAATGTTTGATTTTTTTCCCCTATTTGGTGTTCAAATGTAACAGATGTTTAGGCCAAATATTTATGTACGACCCATGAATAGAAATGACTCGACTGTGGCCGGAATTCACTTGTATTGAATTTACTGCATGGAAGAGCTTTACGTGAAATGAAAAATGAATACAATAATTCTAGATTTAAAGTAAAAGTATTGTGTAAAGATTTTGATTCAGAGAATGAATTCCTTGCATCAGACGGAAAACCTGCGAGTATAATTCGTGTATTATACTTTATTTAGCCGAACGAATAGATTTCTAAAATAATTTGATTTATGAAATAGCTTTCTCCTCCCAAAATCATACCTGCTTCAGATATTGCAAGGCTGAATTAATTTTTTTAACTTTTCATTGATTGGAAGTAAATGCCACATCGTAGAAATAACAATTGAATTATCAAAGTTTTTCCTCCATCGGCTCGTCGTCTTAGGATACTGAAAGAAATCAAATCTCGACTGATTAAATGCTACATTTTTAAGGAAAGCTCATCCTAGACATTCTTTTTAAAATATCGAGTATTTTAATGATCAAAATTAGAGTGAAGTCGAGCTTTGTAACCTTGAAACGTCTACAAAATAAGCCGGCTCGAGGTTAAAATATTTGAGTAAAATGAAAGAAAATCGTCCTTTTTTGGAAAATTATTGCATCTAAATACCACTTAAAATTTGAGTCATTAGATTTAATATGACTACAGAATTCGCCACACAATAATGGTTTGAACTAAAATTAAGAATATACTATTTAAAGTACAGTAAAATTGAAAGCAGAATAATATTAGAAATAAAAGCTAATAATTAAAACAAATATTATTGAAAAATAAAGTGAAAATGGAAAATATATGTATTACGTTTAAGAGTTCAGAGATTATCAATGCAGAGACGCAGTGAAGACTCATAAGCAGGCGTGTGTAACAGGCCGATGCAGGGCCAGGAAAGCCAGTGTGGGGGCCATAATCGTAGGGTGTATCCAGGCCGCGCTCAGGCTGCTAGTCCCTTGCCCTTATGTAGTGCAAGTGCCGAGCTGCCATCTTACTCCGGGAGCCGCAACCTTTCTCCATTTTTTTGTAACTAGGATACAGAATGATTGCACATCGTGATATGCTGTTGAAAAATCGCGTCAATGAAATCTTGCCAATCTCATTGCGAGTTCGGCAGGGAACTAACGAAATTGCCACTTCAGTTGCTAGGAAATGATGCTTATAATAACATTTTTCTGTCTAAATGCCAAACCGGAATAATTAGATGTCTCTTATGAGGATGGTAAATGCTGATGGAAAATGTTGGTTGAAAAAGTAATTTCACTTTTAATATGAAATGAAAAAAGTGGGATGACATCTAACTAAATTGCACTTCAAGTTCTTGGAAAAAATTTAATTTATATAATTATAGTATTTTTTGCTGGAACTGTTTCAAAATTAGATCTGAAAAAGTCTATCCCCCATTGTAATCAATTTGTAAATTACAATGGGGGATGAACTTTTTCAGAGAGAGATGGAGATACATAGTCGATTATCTATCTAATACTAAGAATGACTGTCGTGTGTTTATGTATTTATTCATTTATATATTTATTTATTTATTTTTACGTTTCGTGTCACTTTAAAAAAAATTAGAGAGATCCAGAGCCTTATATACTCAGGTCCGTATCGTGGATACCGAGTTCGGCGGGGTATTGCCCTATGATTCGGGTACATTGTACCCGAATATGACACGAATTGCAGAGTCAATTGCAGCAGTAGAAAACTGAGTGTCTTAGTTTTCACTAGGAATGTTGTCATTAAAGAAATACTCAATTAAAACGTTTGTCCTTTGTAAATATATATAAATCTAAATATATGGCATTGCGTTCTTACACGTAATTTTATTTAATATCTTTCCAACAGTATTTGCCATAATTTTTATTGGCACGGGTATTATCACAAAATCTCTGCCGTCATTTTTAACGGCTGGGTACACTAGTATATTATATAATCGACTATGTATCTCCATCTCTCTCTGTCTATCTTTGTGTGAGTGCGATTGGTTGGCTGTGTATGCATGTTTTACATTGTATTTGTATAAGCATTGTATTGGGGGTACGAAAGGCGCCGGATCACTATAAAACACACCATTTTTTGTTATTAACTTTCTTCTCTTACACGGCCATGTTATCGGTAGATTAAATAGAAAATGAAAGTTCTGTATACATTCATGAAAAATATTCAGATTCGAATAATACCACGGGTAAAACCGAAAAATGTATTTTATTTAGTAGATCCTAAATGTTATCACTTTTAAAACAAGGCATTTCAACGGGTACTGTCTGGGCCATGTTATCGGTAGATAAGATACACGATGGAAGTTCTGTATATATTAATGAAAAATTATAATTTAAAGCACAATAATTCGTTGCAAATCTTTAATGCATTCATCTTTATAACAATTTCAAATCAGTAAAATCCAAACCGTGGAACTTCCACGGGAACTGTCTAGTATCAAATATTTAGTACTTTATTTGAACTATTAATTTATACATCTACTAATTTTAAATTTCTCTGAATTGCCATTCTTATTCTGAAAATAAATGTCTTTCTTCAACTTACATTCAATTCTGTACTAAAATCATTTCATTCTTTTAGCTTTTAGCTTCATGTATACTGTTGGAAAATATACGTCCAATAAATTTTAAGCTGTATTTTCAACGAAATTTCTAGCTCATGCATTACACTTGTTTTCAGATACCAGGCAGCGGAGAAAAGTTTCCACTATGCATATTTTCCTGACGATGTTTTAAGAGGCTGCTTCAACTGCAAGTCTGAGGGAATGTTTGTGCAACTGGAATCTCAAACCAAATTTCACCATCACTGTTTTTAACGTCGGACCGTCAAAAATATTTTAGAATCATTTGTAATGGTTGCAAAAGAAGGAATCCTCTCGATCCCCAAGGAAAACGGTAGGATATACCATCGACCTTGATTCATTTCAAAAAAACGGAAAGAAAAATGTTCCGCTAGATTTTAGATGACAGAAATTATGACAGTACATATTCCATCAACTGTGCTCACGATTAAAACTTACGTGATGTACTTGCGTTAATTGTCGTTCGTCGGCATGGAGCAGAAAACGTAGAATGTTTGTTCACTCGTGGTGATCTGATAAGCTACCATGAATCATATCGTTTTCTCATTTACATCCACTTTTATATTAATTGAAATTTATCTACAAAAAATATCAACCGGATGAATCCCTAGTTGTAATGGTTCTTTTAAGAGGAAGATAAACAAAATTTATCATCATACGCTGTGCATTTTTATCAGGCAGAATGGGCATTTTATGTTGAAACAAATAACTCATTTTGAAAGAAAGTGGCTGTGGCATTTATGTTATCGTCTGAAACTAAAGAGCTTGCCAGAGTCTCCTTTGGTTTTTATATCATCTTGTATGTCAATATCGTTGGGGTTTTATTGTCGGAAGTTCATCAGAGGGAGTCGTCAATGAGATTGAGTAGTTTGTTTCCAAAGTTACTGCAACGGTGTTGGAGATCGCTTAGACGAAATTTTACCTCAATATACCACTAAGAGTGCACCACAAATTTTTTTTGCACTTGTAATACTTCCAGCACTGGCTTTAAACGCCCACCTTGTATCTTATTGCTATGAATGAGTCAAAAAATGCATGTAGCTAAAATTATTTGGATCCCTTTCCTCTCTTTACTGACTGCTTATTTTTCCGAGTAAGATGGATATCACTTCCTCATGTGGTATGCCAATATGCTAAAATTGAATTTTTCCATCTGAAGCTCCGCGCGCTTCTTCTTGTAGCACCCGCAGCAGCTCAGGAAACCAACGTCTGAAGCCCTAGCTTTGGAATGTGTTTACGTCTTGGAACTAGCATCATCCAAGAGATACGAGTGTAAAAATCTAGTTGAATTGAGCATCTATAAATATCTCGCTCTTCACTGGCCCGCTTTTTCTATTGCTCGCGATCCTAAAAGGATTTCTTTCGCAGGTTTTGTAAAATATTAATCTAATCAGTCGTGCACCAATATTCTTCTTTCCTTGGTGATGATGAACTCAGAATTTGCGTTCTGACACTCGCCAGCGTTTGAATAAGAGATGAACTGTTCCACATTTGTCTATACATAGAAGTGCTCTTGAATTATGATTTATCTGTGTACTATTATCCTATCCTCGTGTCTGATGTACTCGGAAATTCAACATTTTTAGCATGTTACGATAATTCTTCTGACCAACTTTGAAGAACAAAGCTTTCTTCTTGTGAATATTTTACACCTTAGTTCAATTATATTCATTCAAAGGTTTGATATCGAGAATTGACTTCTTCAAAGTTTTAATGCTGATTGTTTTCTAAACATTATTGATTTAAATGATATAAAGTGAGTCTGTGGAGTTGCGTTTCTTGTACGTGTATTAGAAGTGAAGTACTGTGTAGTAACTGATGCTGCCCACCACATGACGTGTCTGTCGATCCCAGCATTGTTATTGACTGTGGATTATATGTCAGTTTCCTTGTGTTCTGAAGAACAGTGCTTGTCATGTTCTGGTTTATATTGACACAACTCTAACATACAACTTCATATTATTTCTACTGATCACAATTCTGATGTCATGAAAAATAACTCGGTATTCTGGTATAAATAACTCCAAATACCTCAGTCACGTGTGTGATATACTGGACTATTAACATGTACTTCAGCCAAAATTCTGTAATGTACTGATTCATAGTATCTGATATGAATATTGGTTCCATCTATGAAATTTGAAATCTATTTTTGACACCTAAAGTATAATTATTGTTCTAGGTTCGTACATTTATATCAGTTTCATACGTGCAGATGTTTTACAGGTCCTGTTCAACTTTTATTTATACATGTATTTATGTTTCAATTTTATATCGATGGTCTTTTATGCGTGTGTAAACTTAATACTATTGGCAAGCAATATCTAAGAAATTTAATCAATGCAATGAATTCCTAATTTAATCTGTTTTCCGTATTGTTAGTACTTGAAAAATTAAATGTATACAATTCTTTACTTCTGTCTTCATTAACAAATGTACCAGTGGATATTGCATGACTTAGCTCTTTAAAATATATTCATAATGCTTTAAAGTTTAGAAAACAATAGTGGTTAGAGAGCAAGTCAGTTCGGAAGTATAAACTTTGAAAATCTTGTCCACATGCAATGAACCAGCAGGAAACGAGCCTCATAAAACTAAAACATTACCTTGACACATGTGGAGCTACTCTCTTGTGTTGCAACAAAGTCTTGTATGGAAAAAATTAATCTCGTACGAATTATGAAATCAATTTCCCCTTGGTTCTTTCGTAATATAGTCTGACATTCAGCGTGCGACGGTAATAGTGCTGTTGGCTTGCGTTGTTGAACGATGATTGAATTCTAAGGAAAATAGCCCCATTATGTCGCTGATAAGCTTATGAAAAATTACCAATCACCGTGTTGTCAAGAAACTCGAGCTAACCTTTATGGACCGTGATTTTGTTTTTTGGTCGATGATTTTCCATATCTCACTTTCGTGTTTTTTTAACGAGCTGAATCCTGGCCTTCACAACCTTTGGTAGTTATTGCATTCTACTGGCTGGGAGCGATCTAGTTCTTAGTGCCTTTGTATGTGTGTAAGTCATGGTTCTCAACACTACCCTGCGAGGTTACTAAATATTATTAATTTCTCTCTGCCTTGCGATTATTATTATTATTATAGTTGATTATTATTATGAATCATGGTGATTGATAGAAAATTGCTGTAAATATAGATCCTGATTTACATCGTCATATGAAGTCGATCTCTGTAGTACATGCTACTCAGCATGATCGAGCAAATCTTAAATTAAAATTATAGTCGTTTAACGGCAATATGCTCATAGTTTTGATAAAAATTGTCGGATGGTAAATTACTAGTTTCTGATTCTAAAATACTTATGATTCTTCTGGATAATTTTGAACACTTCGATATTTTCAATAAGCAGCACATTGAACTTATTTGCGTATTCAACATCATCTTATATATATATTGAACATAAATATTCGCAGAAGTTCTTTATCAATGATTTACATCGTTAGTGTTTGCTGAAGTAAAAACATCCCTTTCATGCGTTCGGTCTCTTGCGTCTCGAACTTTTTGTACTGATACCGGCTACCTCTCTGGGGGTTATGCTATTCAATCCTCCGTTTTCTTCAGAATAGTGGAGTTTAAAATCGTTTGAGTCCATGTATGAGTTTGAGTCAATAGTTCCAAAATCTGTGAACTTTCAGTGACGATTCTAATGAGAGTTTTATTCATTTTTATGTGTTTTGAGTAATTGGAGGACCAGCGTAACCTTTAAGGGTGCTGTGACCGAGTGTATAGTTGCACTGTAGGTGCAGATTAATGAGTGCAGATGGTCAATTAGTTTCTACCATCGATGCAAATTTACATGTGCAGATTGTAAATTGCTTCGTATCATAGGTGCAGTTTTTATGTGAAGATTGTCAAATGACCCCTTTATAGATACAGATTTACAAGTTGAGATCATCCATTAGATTAGATTGCAGATTTTAATATGTCGACGAGTAAGCAAACCTTCGTTGCTGTAGGAGAAGATTTCAGTCAAAACTGAACGCATCGCTGAAATTTTGGCTTTATATTTAGGAACGGGAAATGCAGCTACATCGTAACTTTTTTATTATATGATTTCATCCCCCAAAAAGGAATAAATTCCTCGATATGATGTACAAGAAATCTAGAAATCAACTATTAGTTAGAGCCAAAATATTTCTGCTGCATGGATCAATTGCCCGTGCACCACTGCAGAATACTTTGAAAATTCGAATTTTTCATTACAAATGGCATTCATTTGTGAAGCGGAGATCAATATCTTCGAACTGCGAAAAGCAATTTTTTCTAACCTGTTTCATTGGGAATTTGCGTGATTAATGACTTTGTTTTTAACAAGACTAATGAAACGAATTTCCGGATTCTCCATTTAATTAATTTCACTAGTTGCTACGTCAGCTTGCCTTGATGGCAAATAATGCTGTAAACTAGTGATTATGGATTAATACATGAAATCCTTCCTTCCATGTGAGCAATCTAATGTCTTTCAATACTGTGAACGAAGAGGGATTTTAACTGAATTAATACACTTCTTTATAATTTTGTAAATTTGAGAGTTTTAAAATCTTTTTAAAAATGACGCCTTTCCTTTTAAAGCTCCAACAGACCATGTCGCAGCAATTAAAAATTAAGAGAAAATTCTATGCCATAGGCTGGGTTTATGGCACTTCTATATTTTACGCGGGCTTCTGAAAAAATTCCTACCCGGCTAATACTCCATTAAACATTAATTTTTGTGATATGTTGGACTTGCAAAGCGTATTCATTACGTATTTCTGCATTTGCTGGTTTTGTTCCCTCGTCTTAAGCGGTTGCGTCATTTACGATCCATTTTACTGAATTTGTCTACGGTCTTCAGACGTGATAGTCTAGAATCGAAGTATTAGAGTCTAGAATCAAAGTATTAGAGTCTAGAATCAAAGTATTAGAGTCTAGAATCAAAGTATTAGAGTCTAGAATCAAAGTATTAGAGTCTAGAATCAAAGTATTAGAGTCTAGAATCAAAGTATTAGTCTAGAATCAAAGTATTAGAGTCTAGAATCAAAATATTAGAGTCTAGAATCAAAGTATTAGAGTAGAATCGAAGTGCTCGAGTCTAGAACCGGAGAAGTGTATAGGCTGAAGTCTCAATGAGTCCTGGCGAGGCTGACATTCTTCAACGTTTAACCTTTGAACATGTTCAAACTTTAAACATGTTCAACCTCTGAACATGTTCAACATTTGAATGTCAGTTACTCATTTGAGCTGAACTGTACACTGACACAGATATACAGGGTGAGACAATGTTGGCTAACTATTCTAGAGATATTAGTATCCTCTTAGCCTTAACGCTTTTCGGGTTGACAACTGCAATGACTACATACTTCAGTGGCAAATGGGACAGCTCTTTTATTGTCCCGACGACCAGACGTTCAACTTCACCCTCGTCAAGTGCATTGCCATCAGAATATCCCCATCTTTTACTACATATAATGAAAAGATAATGAATTCGAACACCTGAAGAAGACTTTACCTTTTTAAGAAGCCGATATCATACGTTTGACTGGAAATTAGTCTAGTTGAGTTTTGAATGAGCTGTGTACAAATGCATATTCTTCATACACCGCGTTAGTGTCACTGGCTGAGTGAGTGCGGCGAGAAGATGGCTTACGTTGCTGGCCTCACTAAGGCTTCCTTTCACAAGCAATTACTCTTGCAGTTGCTCTAATTAAGTCGAGACCTCATCTCCGTCGCATCCTAATATTCTCCACGAAATATTTCACCTGAAATTTACCACATGACCCGACTCGATAGAATTTGATGTACGACTAATTATTTAGCGACGCAAGAGCAGGCTTCTACAAAATTAATTGTTTTTTGTTCTGGTATAAAAATGAACTCTCTGTATCATTTCGTGCTCAAAAATTTCTGTTTTCTTCCGAGTTTGAATATAAATTATTTCCTGTGTCGACAATACACTCTGTCGAAATTAGTTTCTATTGAACGTAAGCATGCATTAATTACGATAAGCTATGTCGGTTGTTCTACTTTTTTCAAAAACA
Source organism: Trinorchestia longiramus (assembly GCA_006783055.1). NCBI lineage: Eukaryota > Metazoa > Arthropoda > Malacostraca > Amphipoda > Talitridae > Trinorchestia > Trinorchestia longiramus. Next base: position 323,888 of record VCRD01000155.1, read on the forward strand.
AAAATAATACTTCAAGAATATTGAACAGAAGCAAGTGGTTTTCTGCTACAATAAAATGGCAGATGCATGTATACATAAATGTAATGTCTGAGTTAATGGAAATATTTATTATGCGAGCTAATATACCCGTAGTTTTAGCTTCAATGAAATGCTCGAGCCGTTTTGAATTCCTCTTTTTGCGGTCCAAACAATTAGATCAAAGGATCCTTAATTGAATTTCAGGTTCACATATAAGCAGGCACGTTAACAAAACCTATAAAAAATACTATTATTTAAACCAATTTTTCGCCCATGAACGGGATAAATTGGGGAAGGACTTATTTATTTCCCCATTTGTATACCAGCACCATATCGTCTAGCTTTTTAGAGGACGTAGTTCTAATACAAGATGAGTTGTCAAAATTTCTTTACGTCTGATGTACGTAGTTCGAGTGTGGACCATATTGGAGCTCTTGAAGTCGAGGTCTGACATCTTTGTAAACATTATTGAAGCCTGAGTCTGGCTGCGACATTTTTAGAATATTTCTGTCAATACACATACACGATCAAAAAGTTCAATTCAAACAATTTTCGAGCCGTCACATTTCTTCAAAAGTGGGAGTGAAATTCTTCTGAAATTTCTTAGCCAGATTATTGTAATTTTCAGTCAATATTTAGTGACACGAACACGTAAATTCCCGTTTATTTGACTACAAAGTTAGAATTGGGGTGAAAAAAATCCACAGCTCATATGCTTACGCGCCGTCACTGTGAAAGTGGCACACCAGGTATTTAAGACCTTTACTATGATTGCGTAACCGGTGCAGATATTTACTTTGTACACAAAGTCATTAGAACACTATCAAATTCACGCCTAATCTAGCCTAAGGAGCTCAACGGTGGGCCCCTTCGCAGGAAGTGTGTCAATTCTCAAATGAATGTTTCCTCCAGATATAGATAAAAAATGAATACGAGTATGGTATATTATCTGATCAAGACCGCAACTCCCGCATCGATGAAGGTTGGAAAGTTTGAGGAGTTACAAAAACCGAAGGAAATCAAACGATTCTTCCTGTTTTTTTTATTGTCCGTGATAGTTTGAATTAGCGAAGTCAAGTTCGTTAGTATTCAATTTACTTAATACTTCCCATCTGATGTCGATTTTCTGCTCATTAATATGAGACAATTTTGCAGTAAATCTAAGTTCGAAATGTTATGTAAAGCAAGTAAATAATTTTAGCCAAAAATATTATTTTACTTGGGATGAAATTTCTTGTATAATATTGTTGATTGTTTCATTTCCGTTGTATATTATCTTTGGTCAACATTCTCCAATAAAAACTAGCATCCTTTAGTTAAGTTGACAAATTTTAATGGGGATTATCTTCCGAAAATTTCAAGATTTACTATCAGTAACAAAGATTCGCACGTGCTAAATAATGCGGTAGCGCAAGACTGCTACGTGCATTTCCCTACAGAAGCTGCAGCGTCGTGTTTGTGGAGGATCACCCAATCGCATCCTGGTCGTGGGAGCGCAGAGGTTTGGAGCTATTTTTCGTAATACCTGAAGGAGCTCGTAGGAGCCACAGAACAGAGATGTTTTCTTTTGCAGAATTCCCAGTAACGGCTTCTTTCGTGGCATACGTGGAAAATGTCAGACATTAAACGTGTGTAACAAAAATATTTCACATAGTCTTATTTCACCAGAGCTCTAGCAAGCAGACCTGAAAATTTTTCTTTCAAATATTTTGCCGGTGAAGTTTGTTCGTAATTCGTAAATATTATATAAATACAGTGCACTGCACTTGTTTTGCTCAAGGAAGCTGTTTTTGTACTCCTGCAAAAAGCGTCAAGTCTACGTTCTTTCTGCGCCTTGCAATAAAGAATTCAATTTTATTTCGTGTCCTGGATCGTTTGCGACTTTCATAACAGAAAAAGAACTTCTTTTCCATGCCATACAACTTTTGAACCTTTATTTAATTCACCATTTTAACTCTCTTTTGAAGCTCTTGTGTTTCGTTTTTTATACGTATCAATATTCTTCCTCGTACCATTGTGGGTAATAGCGCTGCGTACACATTGAACGAAAGACTCTAGTAATGCGTGGCTGAAATCTTTATCCTTGCTAGACTATTTATTCAAGAGAGCTAATAGTAAAAGTGGGTAGTCCATTTGCTTCTATGTGCTGACAATACAGCATGAGCGAGAGAACTGAGACGATTCTCCTCTAAGTAGTTTATTCATCCGTTACAGCGACTATGCTCTTTTTTAAGGAAAAATAATGTTGATGTCGCTTGCCATTCACCTCCACTTCTGAATTCTTGGCAGTATGGAGTATACTGTTAAAGCTGCGAACTTCTAGAACAAGAGGAACTTCTCAGTTTCCCTCCTTTCGGCCTGGGCCGTTTTTTACACCGGACAGTTGAGCTTCCTTATATTTTGTTTAAGTATACAACCTCACACATTATGCGGGAAGCTTGAATGAACCTAAATAGACCAGAATCTTCTATAGTGATTTCGTTATTATCACTCTCCAGTCCCAACCCTCAGATATCTCTTATCTCCGAGCAGACATTGAATATCTTTATCTTACTCGGAGCGCCTGAGGGAGTAAGGGACCGTCGAGGAACCCAATATGAGAAAAGGCAATTAAAGGCAGGATGAATTTAATAGCTTGTATTTAGACATTTGAATATTATATTAGTTGTTGCTTCTTCTTTCTTCGATGCGCACGTATTGCCGGCAGGGCGCCAGGACGTATAGTTGAAGCATGTACACTTGTTAGTGTGTGGGTTGTTTGAGCCCCATCCTGTTCGCAGACAGGATGGCTGGTTTCTGCTTCGTTCACTCTGCTGTTGGCTGTAAGTTGAGTTGTTCATGTGATGAGAGTTCTTGGTAGAGATATTAACTTTGGAAGTGCTTGGTAGAGAGTCCGTGACGCAGAGCGTTGTAGTCTCGTTTTATAGGGCGCCTAGCTGGGCTCTGCGGCCTGAGCGTGACCGGTCATTGGTTAATGTCGTGCTTCTGGTCGTAACGGAACCTAGCCTCGTCGCTGGATTCACTTCTTCTGTCATGTTTGCTCATTGGTCGATCCACCTAGCCTCGTCGCGGTACTCGTTTGTAGTGGAGCCATGCAATTCACTATACTGTACTCAAATCGGCATCACTTTTGTATTCAAGCTTGTTCTCTATGTTAGCTCGGTTAAAGCCAAAAGAAATTTCTTGGATATATTAGTTTTATTTTATGATAAATTTGAAATCCTAATGATAAATTCCGATAAAAACTTGCACTGTGCAAGTCAGAATCTGGAAAGCGAAAACCTAAATCTTTACCTTGGAAGTAAAATTAAACTGTTTCCGTAGCTTATGTCCTTGACAAACTTCTCAACTGTTTGACTGTACTCACTTTTAACTACAGCGTAACAGATTTAGGGGAAGGGGGCGACAAGCTAATATCACAAAGAAAAAAAATTGTAACTAAGGAAGAGTTTATTGAATTAAATAATTTAACGCTATGCATGACGTGCTTGAAATTTGAAAGCTTTCTTTTTAACACACTATAGTTGCCAAACACAATTCTGAGATACCGTATTTCAATTACCTCAAACCTTTGAAGTTCCTTGTCACGTGTTTGCCTGTTGAGTTCATAGAGCTCAATTTCCATTTCGTACTTCAGTTATGTTACAAATTGTTTCGTTAAATTCGTTTACTAACCTTATACACGTCCTAGTTTATACATCAGTATTAAGTATGAGAAATTGTTTCTTAAAGATAATATATGTATTTTTTTTCCAGATCTTAATTTAAGCTTGCGTTCTCTCTAGTAATATTAAATGTTTTTTTTTAACACGTTGACTCTGAAGTGGTACGTATGTGGCCACTTAGGTTAGGTTCTGTAATTTTTTCAGATCCTCCTAGTGACTATGCGTACAAAGTGAAGATTTACACCGGCCAGGCAATCGGAAGCAACGTGTTAATAGACATTTACTTGTTTGCGTAGCTCAATCAATGCGCTTTGGAACATGTGCTGTTGCAAAAGCTTGATTCTCATAATAGCAAATCTTTATCTTTAATTATCAGAGCATTACATTGATATCCCGCAACAAAGCTCGAATCTTCTGATTGTTAAGAAATCACGCAACGATGATTTAGAGTCCCATTACTTCTTATTTCACGAAATTATTTTAGCGAGAATGACCATGAAAGCGTATTGTGAATCGGTGTCCTTAGTGTTTTAATGTTACAACGCGAGAATACCTGCCTCATCAATCTCTCTTCCGCAGTAATTTATCTGGAACTACTTTCTTTTTATTGATAAAAGCTCTTCTCGTAAGAAAAATAAGTAACTGAAAAATGCAATAAATTTGCAACTGCTTCCTCTATCACTGTTCTCGATCTCTGAGATCACGCTGGTTTTTTCATTAGACCGTGTCCTGGTGAAATTAATGTTCCATCTTCACTGAACTATGAAACTTCATGTTCACGGTCTGAATTCAATGGTAATTTATTGTGTGAACAATACCGATGGTTTTCACTTAAGACATTGTGGACATACGACGTATCCCGTGTCGATGTTGACGGTAAGAGCATCCTCGTGTCCTCTCGGAAATTGTCACGGGAAACGATAGATTCCCTGGGAAAATAGCGCGCCCTGAAAAATGGAGCCTTTATTTTTATTTACTCGGGGGTGCATGAGGACCCTTCTTCTTTTATTACTCTTATCGAGTCATAAAACACACTCCTGAGGTTTTAATTCCCGTTTAATATTTTCACATTTTTGACATCGTGCAGATGTGAATGCTGAGATGAAATTACTCGTCATAATTTTGGCATACATTCAGGAGTGTCATGAGTTTATTTCTTTGTTTTTTACGGCATTCGTCTGTGTAAAGCTCGTTGATGTGTCTTGTGGTGTTATCACGAAGGGTTCACTTATTAGTTAAAAATATTAGGATAGAATAGAGTATGGTAGCAGGGACGAGCGATTTTGTTCCTTCTTAGGTTAGTACCCAAGTTCCGCGCCGTCTAAAGTAAAGGCATCAATCACGCACATGAACCTTAATCACACAGAGACATTCCAGTCACGTACACGCACCTCAATCATGCACAGAAATTTCAGTTGCGCACTGGCATGGCAATCATACACAGGCCTCAGATTTAAGGCTTTAGAATTAGTACTTCATAATACTAAGGGTTCCTTATCCGAACTTTCTCAAGACGATTTTTGAATGTGTTCACTATCAGCAGAAACATTTTCGGGCCTGATGTCGTAAAGTTTCGTATTATTAGTTTTTGACTGTTATTTCTGGTTCGTATGTTACCATTTACGTTAAAAATTCCCTTCCAAAATAACACCGTTAAAGCACAGATATTTGAAGGTCTCGATTAGCTGTCCCCGCAGTTTTCTTTATTTTGAGGAGACGAGTTCAAGCTGATGAAGATGCCTTTCGTAGCTGAGATTGCTGAGTTCAAGAATCACTTTTGTTGCTTTACGCTGAATTTGTTTCATTTAGGTAATGTCTCTCTCTTTGTATGGTAGGTGACCAGAGTTACACTGCATATTCAGATGTGGCTGGACTAGCGCTTTATAGATCGATATTAATTTGTTCTTTGACTTGTATTCAAAGTTTTTCCTATGAAACCAAGAATCCTGTTCTCATTTTTGAGTCTTTTTCATTTGTCTGTCATGCTTGAAACTTTCAGTAATAATGATTCCACTATCTTTTTGCTGCTGTGCTGCTTCAATATCATTGTTTTTTTCTAACTTGAAGCACTCAAATTCTTGTGAATTCTTCGTGCGTTTAGCATGGATAATGTAAGCATTTTTATGTGGTTATTCATGATTGTTTCTCAAGTTTATGATTTAAAATATATCAACAATTGACGTGATCCATTACCTCAGTCCTTCAGTTGTTCACTATGCTCTTATGAAGGCAACCACATTTCATTGTCATCACTTTCATGGCTCTATATCAAGGCTGGAGCTTGTGCTGCTAGTTAAAATGGAAGCTCCAAAATGAGAGCTTTTAAGAACAGTATACCTCCAGTGCATGCTGGGTCTCAACTTCAATGTAATTACTTAATTCATTGCGTCGCTTCGTATCACGCGAGTTTTGAATTCCTACGTTAAGTACTTCCAAAACGACGAAGAAAAGACCAGGTTTTAGTTGGTTGAGAATCCGCTTCTATAATTTCTTTTTCACCGTGACATAGCCCCGTAAGATATTTACTGCATGGTGATTGCTCTCAAATACAATAAGCGGATTCCTGATATTTTCCTTTGCATCTGTTATTGGTGTATACTTCAAGTTCTGCTAATAGATTATTCAATAATTGTGGTTGTAATCTAACTTCGAGGATTTGTGAACGTAAGCTAATCATAAAATAAGCATGATAAAAGTGCTTATGTGGTTTATCCCCGGACTGCTCGGTGGTGTTGTACACTTTCCAGAAACAAAAAATGTCGACAGAGAGAGGTTTTCTTCCTATTCAATCTCCTGGATTTTCATAAAGCGAAACGTATTGACTAAGAATATGAACCATAATGCTTTACTTTCTATTTCAGCCAAATGAAAAAAACAATGCTTTATGTATGTAACTCGAAAATATAGTTTTAATATCTGAAAGTGATGAATAAATATTACTATATTTCACGTATCTGCGGTGTTTTGTTAATAATTTTACACGGTTTAACTCTATTAGTTCAGTGTATTGAATATTAGCTACCGGCTGGTTTCCGAAAATCTGTGAGAATGTCCCAGAGGATGCAGTATAGGGGATTGTCCTTCACCGTATTTTGGTCACCTAGCGTGCCCTGGAGGATAGCGTGGCCTTGAAGACAGCGTGGCCTTGAAGATAGCATGGCCTGGGGATATGTACAAGTTTCTTACGCTTTACTCGGAAAGAAAGCTTGTGGCTGTCCTCGTCATTGTGCCTTGTGTAATTAATGCTCTACAATGGTAAGCCTAACTACTCAATATTGAATGAGCCACACTTGTTGCGGAAGTCTTGTGGGTTTTATTTCGTAGTTACGTGGTCCTTTTCGTAGTTGTCTTGCTCTCTCATGAGAGACGCTGGTGCTTCGTGCGACCGACCTCTTGCACGAATGTTCTCACTTTATTTATTATTCAATTCTTTGCCTTGTTGGAATATTTACTTCTACAGCTGAAACTCATTTCAAGTGAATTCGGTAGTTAAGCTTCAGTATAATTCCTTGAGAATTTTATACTTTAATGATATAAGACATCCTAATAATGATGAAATAATAAAAGTAAAAATCCTGCACAGCTTTCCTCGCTTATAGTAGTCCAATACAAGTCGTTTAGGAAATGTACCAGAGGATTGAGAAAGCTGCTTACGCTGTTAAAGCGTTGTAAGCTGATCTTAATGACCGTGCTCTGGTAAAATTTCCTTCTTGCCAAGTTGATGGTACGGTATGTAAGTAAGGCAGGTCAGATTTTCTAAAACATTGATCGGAAATCTGTCGCATCGTCATAGGATCCGTTCTAAGTTGGTTCTGATGAAAAAAGCTCTTAAAGTAATATATACTGTATTTGTTATAAGAATATAGGAATTGTCGTGAAACATGTGACGCACGAAACTTGATACGGACCCAATCTTCGCAAGCTCTCATTTTTGATACAACGTCTGCCGGCATATCGAGAGAAGGATCTATACTTTGCATGCAATGTAGACTCCTTTCCGATTCCTGATAAGCTTCATGAGACGCTGCTATTGGACATCGGTTATACGAGTGCTCCTTACTGCTCGACATAAGCATTCATGGCTTGCTTCTTGTAGCGCGCATGCGTGGTTTTATTCAGCAGGTATTTGGTGCCTGCGCTCGTGCATGTTTAATGCTCTCGTTCTTTATTATCCTTTAGTAGGAGGGTGATACTCTGATATTGGAGTCTGTTGGATAAGGTAACATTCAAGAAGAACTCGGAAATCTTGATTGTTTTTATCGGAAGCTTTGTGCAATGATTTTCTGTTGTGTTGTGACTAGCATAATATTTAGAATAACATTTCCGTGCATGCTCCTCTGTAAATTTTATACGCTTAACTGGCTGATGGAAATCATGCTTCATATTCTCTATACATCGTATAAAAATGTGTCAATCTTTCCGCAGATTTTATTTCCCTGTGAATTCATAAGATCCTAAAGAGCTAATACAATTTTTTACGATGATAGCCCTCGGATTGAAATTCGTAGTTATAAGAATTCCTGTATATCTGTTTTTTAAATCATTATTAGTACTCATTGTGAAAATGCAACGTATTATTTTGAACTGAACAGTGATGTTCCATAATTTTGTTTTCCAACAGAAGTTCGTTCTTATATCGATTCATGCGTTTCCTTGGATGAACTCATTCAAGTTGTGATAAAATACTTCGTTAAATCATTAGTTTAGAGTGAGAGTGCTACGGTAATCCGCGTTTTAGGAAAGCGAGCTCCGTTTGTCTTGAATATTTTAACTCGCCACGTGTCCCAGCAACACCTCGCTGTGCTAAGATGCACTTACTGCACTTGTTTAGTTGTCACCTTACTAAGATTAGTTACTCGCTCATGCTCCATTTCAAACACTAACAAAGCCGAACAGGTTATTTTAGGAGGGCTTCTACATAGCGAACGTAGTTTTTCGTGCAAACTTGAGGGATCTAATTTATTGTTCACAAAATGAGCTCTATTGATTGTTGAAGCTGTCTAAGTGAGCGGAAGCGTTTTGCTGCCTCATTGGTACGACGGTCACGAACAAGCAACTGGCGAGAATTTACTGTTCCTCTCGCATGTAATAGCAGGACGGTATTTCTTATACTTTTCTAATATTTGGGAACTCACTCATACTTGCATTTGCAAGATTACATTTGCTCTTGCTGCCGTTGCGGTGTAAGAGATTGTTCTCAATTACGAATATTTTCCTCATTGCCGTTACACAGGATATACATTTCTCTCATCATTCAATAACTTTTCATGCTTTTATGATAATTGATAAAAGCTTACAATTGTTGGGCTCATGACTGAAGTATGATGTTTTTGATTGTTTACAAGTATGGAGCGAATACTGTCAGACACGAGTTCTATTATGGCTTTCACCTCATGACTATTGCCACTGGATGAGCATAAAGTGTGACCTCAGTCGGTCCCATGGCCTGGTTCCAAGACCGCTCATTAATGTCTTTACGTGTTGGTATGATTGGTCTGCCTGAATTTTTGAACTTCTCAGATTCTATTTGTGGTTCGTTATTTTTCTTCGTTTGCACTTGGAATTTTTTAGTCGAAAATTTTATTAAATGCTTAAAGTTTTATTTTGTAAAAATTTTAATGTAATTGAAATTTTTATGCTTGATTTCCTTATTTTCCTTGATGTTCTGATCCCTATGCGTAAACGTTCCTTGAATAAGTTGCTAGCACCGCCTTTCCTTGTGAACTTTTACTGTAGTTCTGTTGCGTTCGAACTTGAATGAGGGCAATTTCAGTTTCTTTGATATGCCATTACTTGTATTTATTTAAATGAACTATCTGTTAATAGTGCTACAGCAAAAATACATTGTATATTTTCTGCATAATTTGAGTTTCATTTTACTCCTGTTTAATATTAAATGAAGAATAAATTCCTCCTCCCTCTAGTGAAGTTGTTGGCTCGTATTAATCTCAGTTTTAGACACTTTTCACTGACATCAACAATCAAGAAGTGAAATTTTATATCATTTAATGCGCTTCAGTTCAATTAACGGTATTTGCTGATGGATTTTGTTAGGTGGCTCACTTTTATTATACATTGAACATTTCCATAATCAATATTATGGTATATTCAGCGTCTGGGTGAGTTCTTATTTTATGCATGAAGATGATTGTAAAAATGTGGTCGTCAGGAAGTTGTATAGTAGTTTTTTTTTATCAAGCTTGGCACTGCTCCATTCGTCATGCTATTTTGTAAAAGATGGAGTCCATTCATACCTGTGATATTATTCTTAAGTCACTTCTATTTTGGTGCGAGTAAGGTTTCGTCGTGCCGTGGTGTCGATTGTTCAAATATTCAAGAAACGTTGCTCATGCAGCTTTGTGCTTTCCGTTATTAACGAAAACGATAACACTTTCAGAAGCTTATCGATCGAGCCTGCTTTGTCCGCTCTCGTTGAGCCAACACTGGCGCAAATGTTTGTGCTACTCCTGTAATGAACAGACTTTTGTTGGAACGCTGCCTCAATAAAGTCTGTGGTCCTATTCACTCGTCTATAGCCTCTTTATTCCAGCCTCGTACTCTTTAGTTCTTGTAGCTGCAATTTAAGATGCTCGGTCATAGAAATGCAAGATTCACCACTGGACTTAATAGACCTAGTTTTACGGTTACAATGTTCTCTCAAAAGCCGGTGAAGCTGGATTGCGAATTTTCTTGAGCCTATTTATACTCTTCAAAGTAATATAGATTTACATACCATATAATGATAGATAAATTTCATGGCCTTTTATTCAGTTACTTATGCTACAATTTTGAAAAAAAAGTTGCCCTATGTTTCTGTAGTGTAGGTAAAATTTAAAATACTAACGTGAGTTTCATTGTACAACAAATCACTCATCCGATGAAGTGCGTTCATGGACTAGCAAGGTGCATAGTGAAATGTGGTCAAGAATTATTTTATAACGTTGTTTTTGTTTATGCGTTATGAATTGAAAGTAATAGTTATTATTACTCGACAATGGCAATACATATCCCATATTGTTTGTACCCGTTGATATCCGCATTATGACAATACACCTCATTAGCAGGTAGATTCATTTTAGTGTAGTTGTCTAGTGCCAGTGTTCCGTACAAAAAAAGAGCTGTGGGTAAAGTGAGATTCTCCAATGTACACAGAATCGAAGTTGGACATTTCATTCTTATATGTAGGTACATGGCCTTTTGAATGTACGTGCATAAATGGAGAATTTAAGTTATGATCAATTTTTTATTTCTTTACATAGTAATACAACGTTAATGAGTTTCTGAATATTTATGAAGTTTATTTTAATACTGGAACACTGAAGATGGGTATAGACGTCTCTAGCTTCGGGGCAGACTCTACCCACGTTCAGTGCTCCACGGTTCAAAGTGAAGTAAAACTGAATCAATAACTTTAGAAGATTTATGTCGTAGTGTGAGGAAGTTTTGAGACAGCAGGCTATTTTATCTTAGACTTGTGGATTGAAAGGTCCCTTAATGATTTTCTAGTGTATCGCTCATTAGCGAGTCCTGATGACCTGCGTGCCTCAGGGATGTGCTCACTAGCCCATCACTGAGCTACAAACGTTCAATTCTTGGCTAATATTCCAGGACATCATTTCGGCTCTCTTCCTCTTGTCACTCTCATTCAGAGGCCAATGTGTGCTTATCTCCATTAATTGTCGCTCTGCTGTATACGTTTATACCTTTTGCCTGTTTCTGCTTACTTGGTGCGTTCTGTCTATCAACTTTTTGAAGACTGTGTGTTCTTAGTGGCATGGAAACAATACGTCAAACTCATTTTTTAATAAAGAATAATTACGTCAGTAAACAAAGTATTGATGCAAAAATGGCTCTTAATCTTGATTAGGGCTCCTTTCTTAATTTGCTCGCCAGCAGGCAATTTAATTCGAACGTCATAGCTAATTTTAAATTAATAACCATAATGATGATCATTAGCATTCTACCCATTGCAGCAAATCTCCAGACCGCTGCCTCCTTCTTGTATGCCTTAACCATTACAGAGCTTGAAAGGCCTGAATTGTTTGTGTTTTCCAGAGCATTTCATCAAAGGAAAGAAATCAGTAAATGGAATCCAATGATGACACAGGACGAGGCTTCCTATTGGCTCTTTTGTTCTCCTGATCAATTGTGCCAAACTTTATTGAAGTGAGCTCTTGTTTCTAAATACATGCTTGAAATATATCACACGTAATCTCTCCTAACACATAATTGTGGTATTCAAAATACAATTGTTTTTTATTCATGGTGTCTGTCATTGTATATTTTTTTATTTTAAGTTTGCTATGCATGGGTTTCTATAGTATATATAAAAAGCATCAGGACATCTAATTTTGCGAGCAATTTTTGGCAACAGCTCTTCATTCCGAGGTAATTCCGAATACACACAATTTTTATTTTATTCTCCCATATTTTTGATGCTCACAAGTCTAGCATGAAATTTTCGCATCTCACTCTCAACTCTAATTTCTTGGAATTTCTGGTTGTTCTCAAGCGTCTTGACTTGACTTCTCGTACTCTTGAATTAAAACATCATACTATTCTATGCTTCTGATTTCACTCATCTGAAATTATCTAAAATCATGTTCCAAATTTTTAAATAAATGGAAGTATAGTAGGTAGGCCCAAGATAGAAGTGATACTGTCCAAGTGATTATATAGAAACACAACTTTCATAGTTTTTATTCCCTTTGGAATGTATTTCACCAACATTTATCTTTTCGTTTTTGTCACTTAAATCCTCATTTGAAAATCGTGGAGACCGATTTCTCTCAATTGAGTTCTGCAACCTTCTTTCTGTCTTTTTCTTTAGGCTCCCAAAGCCTCGATGGGAGTATCGCGTTTGTAGTTGTAGTCCTGTTAAGAGAAACAAATGTGTCAGCGGTTTGCTGAACTGGTTTTATTCGAAATGTTTTTTTCGGAGTTCTCTTTTTACAAACATTCCTTTCGAATTTGTGTACTGAGGACTGAAAAATATCAGTCTTTACATTTCAGAACATGTATTATAGTTTTTTCGTCCGTAAATTAGATGGTTTTATCATGTAAATAATTCACCTCAACCTATGATGAGGGGAGATATTCCTACGTAGAATTTCTAACATTCTCGTCAAAGTTTCAAACCCTCTGTTATTTGTCATGTAAAGCCTTTAATGAGTGTTATAAGCACTTCAATTGTAATTTAATCTTGAGGTTCGTTTACCATTTATTCAAAACTCTGAAGTCACTGAAATTATGTTACTTCTTCGCACAAAAAAACCGTCGCTCACCGGAGCAATGGGAGATCTTAATCGTTAATCCCGATAATGGGAAACTCTTATCGTAGACCTGGTAATTGAGCCTGGATGAGAACTTGAAGAATGTTCTAATGGTTTCTGTGATAAAGAGTATGCTATAACTTCCATTATGCTGCTGCTGCTGCTGCTGCTGATCAGGATGTGCGTAAAACTTTGGGACTAATTGAGTTTGCATTGCCTGGCTTCTATGTTTCAATTATCTCTTAAGAGCCAACAATGAACGAGTGAGATTGACTTTTTATTTCGTATCTTTCGATTTGGTTAAAATTCAAAAGTAACTTAAAAAGTAATGTTCATCTAATAAATATCGGAAAGTGTGGATATCAATCTTATGTTTAATTTTGATTTCGATCGTCTTAATACCTAATGCTTTTCAAAAAGAAAATTGTTATTTAAATTTCTAAGAGCATGACCTGTTCGGTGAGTAACTACGCAATGCAAAGTGTACTTCTTAACTCCTCTACTGGTCGTTTGTTGTGGCCCAAAATTGAAGGGTAAATTAGCTTCGAATTATCTTGCAGCACCTCACAGTCTAAAATATTGTATTTCTCTGGATAACAAGGAGACACATTTGTATTAAAATTTGATTGATAGTAAATCATGCATTGGTCAACAAGTTCGTTTGCATTTTGTCAATCCCAAAATTTATTAAAACTCGAACAAGCTCGGGCCAGCCCAATACTTGTATACACGTGTACCTAAGACTTGGAGATAAAATTACTTTCCATCATATTATCATTGTTGTGAAGCTACTAGTGTAGGGAAAACGTTTGAAAATTTCTATACGGATACGTATAAGCCTGAGCTGAGCTGTAAGCAGTAGCTGCTTTATACCAAACTGATACAAATTATTGTGGTGATCCTGGTGGTGTCAGGATTGTGTCTGAAATGCCGAATCTACCGCTCTACCGCTCTAAGTCTCTTATGTTCGAATTTGAGATTCTTATGTGTAAAGTCAGTATCGAAAAATTTGATATTATTTTCACCTCGGCGTTTTCATTCTTTTTATCTGTGGTACGTTTGCTCCTAAAATATTGATGAAACATCAAACTAAAAAAAGCAATTTCAAATTAAACCTGTCGTTTTGGGTGAATGATTTAGTCTTATCAGCATGTTATTTTTTCCACACGTATCCCGATGGCTTGAAAAAGGCAACGCCTCCGACTGCTCGACCTCTGTCCTCATATTACACTAGAACTCGACCTCTCATACCAAACCCTGATGCACTCAAGTTCTTTCCATCTGCAGAGTGACGAATGAGAAAATTTGAAAGTGTGATTGTTTTGATCACTTTATATGTTGTGAACAATTGAAAGGATTCATATTTTTACCATACTTTATGTATTGTACAACTACGCTCACAACAGTTGCAATTTGTAGCAAAGAAGGAGTTGCTTTTCGATGTTTTCAAATCCTGGCCGTTTATTTGCGAAGGAACTCTCCTAAGCTTGAGCAACTTCATCCTGTAGATACATTTAAATGTGGTATCAGGTCTAGCTTTTGCTTTGCCTATTATTAAAAATGCACTCCTCGTTAAGAAGAGCTTTGTTTCACATGCTCCACTAAAATTCAACCAAAGAAAATAAACTTTATTACTTTATTTAACTATACAATACAAATACATTGGAGTTTCAAAACTTAATGCGAAGATCTTAAGAGTAGGGATGATGTTTCCAACGATTTGTGTCTTCTTTGCTGCAACTTGAAATAGAGGTTCGTATGGGTATTTTAATGAACGTGGTGAAGGTCTAATCTTTACTCAGGACGTCCAGCGTTGCAGCTATAGTACGAACTTCAGATTTTTGTAAAATGACAAATATTTTTTTCGCAAACGTCTGATATTAAATTTGCCCTGAATAATAAATAATGTACCCCGACACTCTATCTCGTGGTTCACGAGGGTAGTCTTTTTATTACAATGTATACCTTGGCATTAAGCCTCCGTACGAGAAGAGGAGCGCTGTACTATGAGAGCACATTATTATGAAATACAATTTCAATTTTCCCACAACTAAGAACAAGTTATTCATTATGAAGAGCACCATGGTGCAACACATCCATGACGTAGACATTTTTGGAAAGCTTTAGCGTAGGTAAGCTGGTTCGAACTAACCCAAATAGTCTCTTGAAGCTAATACATCAAACCTTAATATGGGTAGAAGGAATTACGAAGGAGGAAGAGGCTTCCATGCTCTCGGTTTTGATATCAAGTAATGATAAAATTGCAACAACTTGCCTGTGCAATTTGGCTCTCATGAACAAACAACCCAACAAATACCGAACCCTCTCTATCGAGTCGACCACTCTGTGAATAGACCGAAATCCTAACTTACCGATCATCAGTAAAAGAGCTAAATTTGATCAGTGTGATCACGAATTAAGTGACGTGACAATCCTTATTTGACGACGACCTCAGTCCTTATCACAAAAAAATAAATAACATATTTCTAATGGCGTTTTCGGATGTTCCTGGTACGTAATTACGTAACGAGTACGTTAACAGAACGTTACGTCAACAGTCCTCGCTCTCGCCGCTGCCGCAAGAGTTCTATGTGTCGTACAGTGCTGCCATCCCTGTCACGCATTCACAACACTGCACACGTATTTTAAAACAAACAGCATGTGTTTATCTGTTTTCAGTTCTGAGAAAAAATATCGACGGTGTTAGAGCTTTTGAATGTACCTCGTTATTATACGTTTCTAGTCTTATGCATTGCTCTACATACACGGTTTATTCAGGAGGATTTCGCTGCTTCTTGTGATTCTTGTGCTGTATGTTCAAAATGGTATGACGTTCAATGATAGAATACTCGTATTCTATTTGTCTAAGATGGTGTGCGTTTCGTTGCAAACCAAAATTCAGTGAACTCTGAATGTCTCATCACTTTTCCATTCATCAAAGAGTGGTGACATTTGTTTGATGCAGTTTAATGAACCACTATCAATCGTTTTACTGCTTCAGAGTCTCATTCATTTGATCAGCAAGTATGCCGAAATAGCTATATCAAGGACTTGCATTGAATATTGTGACTACTGGAGTACTATGAAATTTATGTGAAAGTTTAAATTTTGGATTATAATTTTCATTTCATCGTTAGTCCATGGAAATGGAAGTAGTTAAAATTGAGCAAAATGTGTCTTCAGCTATTCACATGTGAAGTTTATACAGTTTGTCTATTAGTTCCTTCTTCACAGTTAGTCGATTTCATTTTGCGGTTCATTTAGATTTAGGGCAGAGCTAATTGGTGCGGATAAGCTTCACACGAGCAGTTTTTGTTGTAGTTTTCTTTACTCTGGTGAAAAATTTTGAATTTTGCCACTACTTGAGCGAACGAAGGTTAGTTACGCTGAGTGGATACCAATGGTTCTGTATCAAAGCCGGACAAATGTGGGATAGGATTTTACCGCCCTTCAATTACGGGCTGTAGAAATGGGTATTGCGCAGTCAGTTCGTACGAAATGTGGCTTTCTGGGTTTGGCTTTATGACCTGAAAAACTAGAGGAGTTAATCTGCCTCATCATTTTCAATTGATGAATTTCTCGATTCAATTACAACATCGCAGGGCAGCAAATTTCTCCTAGCCTGTAACTCGTCAAACCTATGAGACAAATATTTTCATTTTCGTAAGTTCACGTTTTACTTCTTACTACCTATTTAGTTGAAAGACATTAAATCAGTCTTGAAGCACGATGTACTGTTATGTCAATTTACTTTATCGTGGTTGAAGAAATATGCATTTGTCTTTGTTCTTTTAAATTCATTTTTGGCTAATGGTTCGACGCCGCATTATTCAATGCTTATTAGTTTGGGTCTCTAGTGAGTTTTTGTTATTTTCCTACAATTATTTATGGCGTATGGAGTGCGCTCTGCATGCTCAGTCTGCAGGAAAATGCGATGCTAGTTCATATGGGTTTTCTGCATATCGTTCAACTAGAAATTTTCATGCTGAAGTCACTTGTTTGCTTCTAACACAAGATGTTGTATGAAATGCAATAAAAATTATACTTTAAAATGGTCTCTGTAACATTAGGAAGCGATACATCTACGTAACTCTGTTTACCAAGTACTAATAGCACAATGAAAGACAGCGTGAACCTGATAGACACGCTGACATCGGATCACGGTGCTACACTCTACCTCGCTGCCCCTCTGACCACAACTATTGTGCACCAAGTTAAGAAAAGCCCAGTTTGAGTGGCACTTGAAGTCTGCACCTCGTCAGCGGCTGGAAGTTATGATTGATCCTTGTTTGTGACTCTAGACGCCAGCGTCAATAATTATTGCAGAAATGCCACAGCACAGAGATCGTAACACAGGAATTTCACAGGAAACGCTCAACTCGTCATCGCTTTTCCTCATGAAGCTTCAGTCAGTGACAGCTTCAATTACTCATTGAAAGCAATTAATTATTTTTATGTTTGTTACTAGTATTCGTACTGCTCTGTGCTCTTAATGATGATGAACTGACCATTATTTTTGACGATTTCACCACCCAAGCAATTATGTTGAGAAGGTTCGTATTTTTACTTTTATTTGATGCAAATTGCATGTATTCTGATGTGTGCGTGCCATAGTTGGATAGATCAAATGCGTATTTTTCTATTAGTGTTTCGTGGACCTCTGCAAAAAAAATACGACAAACAATACTGCGATAATCTTTTGTTATTCACTCGGGCGTCGTAACCTGACGAAGAGTCAAGTCATATTTCAAAATATGTTTGTGATAAAACCCCTCAGGTGTTTACATTCTGTTCTTTGTTGAGGCATTACAAAGGGCTGATTATTTATTGACTTTCTCATACAGTTTGCAACTGATTTAATATTTTATAATTTAGCATTATAAATCTATTTATACAGTTTTAAGAACTTTTTCACAAAATATTTTGTCTGAATAGAAATGACTTCCTATTTTGCTCATTGGTAATCAACCACTTTATTTAATTCAATTGAATTTTGAGCGTTCTAAAATTTATGGCAAAATTGATTTTTATGAGAGGCGTCAATTTTTTTAGTACAGTTCCTCGGATTTTTACACTTTTTTTAGTATAATGCATTGTGATGTATTTTATAATCAGCGTTTACACTTGTAGAAGTGTAAGTTTCATTTTTTGAAATTTCAACTTTCTCATTGCGAAATTATGTGAATTCTAATCAAGTCAAGTCGCCCTACGCGTCTGAGGATACAGGAGGATCAAAATCATGAAGTGGTTAACTCTTTCTGGCTGATACTTTTGAGGGAAAGAAATGTGTAACACGCTTAAAAATTTATAGATTCAAAAATTTATAGATTCATAGGGATATTCTCTTACATTTATGATGATGGTACGAATTTTAAGCTGCTGAGAAGCGCAAGAACTCAATTTTAAAAAGTGGTATGCTTTCTGTAAGACCAAGCATTAAATATGAGCTCATCAGTGGTATGAAATGTGCACCACCCAACTTGAAAGGATTCAGGAGCATGAGGCTTGAAAACTGCTAAAAAGATTGAGGTGTATTGGGATGTTCTGCTACCAGCATTACAGCTTATGCTTCAAGAGTGTATTGATACTCCAGTTGTCACCGACTCCAGTAAAATTAATAGTACTGGCCTCGACTTATGACTTAAATTTACGACTGTTAACGTCGGAATGGCTAATGGTCACGTCTGCCGAGCCTCAATTCGGCCTGTGTCTGGTGCAAGTCTATATCATGATCATCAAAGAAGGGTTTGTGTGGACGCGTAATCGCTCCAACTGTTCGGCGCGTGAAAGAAGAAACGAAGGAGCACTAGTGATAAAGGAGCGTCTTTGGAGATGCTAAAGTTGTGCGCAAACGATCGGTGTGAATGGAAATTGTGTTTGGACCAGTGTATATTTGCAACAGCCCTAATGCAATTTGATTTTCAATGCATCTTACCTTCCGAAGAAGTTACGGGCGAAATAGAAAATTTATTGCTGGTCAGTCGCAACTTACTATGTTGGGCGTTTTCATTTCCTTTTTAATTCATCGTGAAGGCATACAGGACGACACCCTTGACCTACTACAAGGTTTGTGGCCTTGATCGAAGAATCAGTGTCGAATCACTTACCCACTTTCTCAGGTAGTCACTTCCAAAACATTTTCATTTCGTTTCTAAATCTTTCTTTGCCCATAATATTGACCCTACTTGTTATAGCAGACGTGGCTGTCCCCTTTTCTTAATTATGGGGATAACATAGCATTTCCGAAGAAATTTTGAATTTTTCTTATCTCTCACAGTATTGATAGAACAGAAATTATTCAATTTATGAACTGAAGTGCGTACACATTTGAATTTAATATTTACAGTACTTAATGACAAGTCAGGTTAATGCAAGAACTAAGAATCCTTGCAACTAAGCCATGGGTAATATACGTCATTACGTCGATTGCTGAGCACATATACTCCGTATAAATACGAAATTGTTTGCCACAATACTACCAATACTAGTGCTCCTAAATGTGATAAAGGCAGCTGATAACAGATAACTGCAGCGTTGTTCTGTTGTGAATCATTTTCAAGAAATAATCAGTCTTAATGTTCATAAGCCTTTTGAAAATGGTGAGAGTATCATAAGCTAAATTGCATGATGGTTCTTTTGATAGCTGTCTAGTGGAGAAGAGAGCTCGAATGTCAAACTCGCATGGGAGTTCTATTCTGCTTCACTCTGCTGGAGCTTCTCCATGCATCACGACTCGTGAGACCCTCTGACTGACCCCTGGGTAATGACGAAACGTTGTGAATTAGAGATCAAAAAGCTTCTCATTGTTTAAAAGATATCTCTTTACCCAATGGCTTCCTCTCTGATATGAGGGAATGATGTTGGGATATATTTTTATAATAAAGTAAATTATTATGACTCGGACTCGTTCACGCCATTGTCTACGAATTGTGCGCATCTAAGGGACTTAGGGTCATAAAAGTGCCCAATAGCGGCCCATTAAATTAAGGGCCACTAATTTGAGGAGATCTAATGCATGTTTAAATCTCATTCGTAGACACCCATTGTTTCTCACTTTTCTCTCCCTTCTGTGCGTTGAGGTTAGACAATTCATCGTACGGATGATCCTCCCGTCTCCTGCAGTGTCGTCATTACTCTCTTGTCATATTTCTTTCATCAATTTCTATCTCTCTGAGAGGTTCAGTTTTCCTTTGCTGAAATGCAGTAGACGTCTCTAAGCCTCCACTTTATTCTTGTGAAAAAGGCGTACAGGAAAGCCCTATCAAGCAAATTACACCGAGTGGTTCAGTATACTTCTTCCACTGGCCAGCGGTCGTCTGACCCATGTTCAATCTGCTGGTCAAAATTGCTGCGATCTTGTCAGGGCGTCTCGACACGTGTTGCTGTCGTTACGTATCTTTCGCATGCCCTCTTACGACTATAGTCTCCGACATAAATTCTAAATTGATGGCTGTAGGGACTTTGCAGGATGTTCTTTTTGTGCTAATGGCCTAGACGTCTTTGTCAATTGAGATCAAGTTTTTCTTCCTTATAGATTATTCTATGATTATGCTCTAGTGCAATACTTATCTTCGTTTCTTTTCTGTGCGACTGAATGTTTACCGCACACAAACTCTATTTTTGTACGATAAAGAAAGGAAATGTATTATGTGCTTCCAAGAATCTCGCCTTGGAGATGTTCTTACTAGTTTTTGTCGTGTGTTATAGATCTAATTCGAACGTATTGCTTGCAGCTATCTGATTCAGTCAAGCGAAAGAAGTAGAGATTAGAAGCTTCAATGAAGGTCATTTTGGGTTATTGCT
This sequence comes from Trinorchestia longiramus, assembly GCA_006783055.1. Lineage (NCBI taxonomy): Eukaryota > Metazoa > Arthropoda > Malacostraca > Amphipoda > Talitridae > Trinorchestia > Trinorchestia longiramus. Next base: position 344,646 of record VCRD01000155.1, read on the forward strand.
ATGAAAGCAAGAAGCTCTAGACATTGCGATATAAAATGAAGCTGTGTTGTTGATTTCTTTAAAGATAAGCTGACTGAGTGGCGTTGATAACAAAAACTGTTTGAAAAGATTCTTCGAAAAGTTTTCGAAGCCTGGGAGGCGATCTTAAGATCATGTTGCTGATAGATGAATGCTCTGTTAGAATTAATTAAATACTAATGAAGGTTGAGTTTCTGCCGTGATGATGAACGATGTCATGCAATTAAATACTAGAGCTGGAAATGAGTGGTTTCCCTTCGTACACAGCATATTTTGAGACCCTGTTCTCTTTAGGCAGTAGCTACGACACCAGAGCTGCTTTCACATTTTCTGAATATCTTGTCTTGTTCATAATGGATAAATCACCTTCTCGACAATAAATCACCATGTAATATCGGAAATAATTCTTGCAGGAATCGATTGTAAGTTTCGTTCTAAGATAGATGAGCTTTTATTAGTCTTTTATTTTCCTTCTTCTTCCACGGGGTTGGTTGATGTATTGATAACTTGAACAAGTACCTTCGTATATGTGTTCTTTTTTTCTCTTTTTAACGTTTTTTCCCCGCTCTCATGGACAATCAACATTTAATTTTGCTCAACGGTGTCACTTATATTATGTTATTAATTGTATTTTGAGGCAAACATTGATTGATACAAAACTGTGATGAAATCGTAAATAAATACTTAATTTAATTAATTTTGTTGAGTTTCTTAGAAATGTGGAGTTGTTTTAAAGCAAATTTTACTCGATACGTTTACTGAATGTTAGGCAAAATTGAAAACAGGTCGGTTTCTCACTTCCTAACCAGTAAAATGTGCGTCATAAAAACTGCCCGTACTTGTGGTTCTCGAACGTAAATAAAATCATAGGTGTGATAAAGTTTCGTGTAAAGTTCTCTTCTCAAATACTAGTACTTACGACACCATAAGAAATTACCGACTTGTCTTTTTTTCAACAAGTTTAAAATCGTGCTGTGCATTCCTATCGCTTTATGAGATACTATCTCAAATTCAAAAGAGCTTAGGACTGTAGAAATTCAATAAAGAATTCATTGATTTATAGCGTCTGTAACAGCTTTTAGTTGCGTTCTGAAATAAAATTTTCAAGTCAGAAGTTTATAGAACACTTTTTGTTTTCATATTATTAGACAATATGTAATGTACTTCAGCTATTGAGAACTCTCTGTTATGAAATTTATTTGCTACTTGTAGATAGAGTTTCAGGTGAATGCATCCCGAGTGTATTCGGTGGCAACGAATTAAATGAAGTAGGTATCGGCTTGCGCACAAGAGTAGCTCGTTTGTACCGTAGAACGTGCAACGTCCGCTCTCCTAGCAAATGCTATTGCCGTAGACTGGCACCGTAAGCAATGGTTCCGAATGTCCTGTCTTTTTTGTGTCCTCCAACTATTGAGAGTTTTTCTGCAGAACTTTTCTGCGAAACTGTGTTCCTTACCATACCTTTCCATAATCCATGAAGCACGGCGATGCGTGCACGTACTCTTTTCCTTATAAAAACTGTGCGTATCTTTCTATTAATCTCAGCCTATTAACAAAAATGCATGTACAAACATTAAAATTTTAATTCTATGACAAAGTTCTCGAAGTAAGAATGACATGTATAGTAGCTGAAGACAACTCGTTCGTTTTACCCATGTACTGTTATTAACTTCTAACTGAATTTCTCAGGTTTCTGAGCTTCGACTGGATTTTTTTAAAGGTCTGCATGGTAGATAAACATCGATTGGATAAACCTACAAACGTGCTGACGATAGGATCGCCTTGCTCACATGCTAGACCAGATTGTCAGATCTCGAGATTTTTTTCGCCGGTTGCCTACGCTGAACCTGTTTTCTTCAACTGCTTTTTTCCGTTGTAGAGCTACGCATTACAGGCCCTGTAATTATGTCGTAGCTTACTTAAAGCCTCATCCTTTTATTCAACATATCGTGTTAGTCTTCATGTTTTATTTATGATTGGTATGTACAAAGGATTCTATTCTGCCACACAACCTTCTAACAGCCTGTAAATACCAAGACGTGCACTGGTGGGGCGTAGAGGTTTGGAAGTTCATTTTTTTAAAACACGACACGCAAAGCTTGGCTGTAAAGATTTCTGAATTTCCACAGCTGAGAAGTTCCTATTCATACGAGTAGAGCCATTTTCTTACGAATATTATGGATGAAATTTAATACTCTCCTTTAAATTATGAACTCCTTTGAAAACTTGAAGCTCTGCTATCTGCAGAACTGAGACCCTAGTTTGCGAGTGGTTTTAAAGTCAGGTGCGTTCCCCTGCAATGATTTTATTGTAACAGTTGCGAATTTTTAGAGCTCATAACTTCGTTAACATTGTGCCGGTGAAATGGAGCGAATGTTTTTTAAAACTAGTGAATGAAAAGCTAGTATTAAAAATCTATTTCGTGCGTAGAGTATGATAGAGAATGGGAATTCAATATTTAACTTGTGAAGTTTGTTTTATATCATCCGTTGTGAAGTGCTTATTAACTGTGTTTATGGACCGAAGTGGAAGCTTATTCATACGCATACAAATGAATTTGATATGAAACTTAGCCTTTGCTGCATCATCTAATATGCTGACGTAATGGAAGGCAGACAAATTTCCTGATTCGTTCCTCCGTCAGTGATGTTTTAGGGCAAGTTAACGCCTTTTTTACGTCTCTGACACTGCAATAGTTAAACCAGGAATATAATAATAAAAATACACCTCAGACAAAACCCTAAGCTGTGTGGTAAATTCAAGACTGTTTCGTATGAAAATAGTTCTAAGCTGCTTTTCTCTGACTGATCACCCTACTCATTCCTTGACACCTCAAGCTAAACTTCAGATCATTTCTCATACCATACCTATTCTAGTTTGCCACATCTTATGACGTACTTTATGTCCTTAAAAGTTGCAATACTTCAGCTACCACCATTGCGCCCATATTCTACCCAGATCGAGCTCATCACGTAGTACATCAAATTTCTTTATTAAATTCCTTCCTGATATTGCTGGAAAACCTGTGGGTTAATTTAGCTTTACCTTCATTTCTTAAATTTGTTTTTTTCAGCTTTGATCGTTAACTGGGATTTCATTCTTATTACAGCAATATAACAGGATTTGAATAGCCTGAAGCACTTTTTTGAGAGCCTTCAAATCGCTATTTAAAACATCAACTGACATCATTATCTTTTCAAGATTGCTTCTAAACTGCAATAAAGTAGCTCTGTAAACATTATTAAATAAAGTAGCTCTGTGTAGCAGACATCTAGCATCAGCTTCTTGCGTGGTTGCTCACCACTCAGTAATGAGGCCTAGTGTGGGGTTCATGAATGTAAGGTTCCTCGGCGTGTACACTCTGAGTCATGCATTCTAAGTCATGATCAGCTCATTTGTTCTTGGACTTGGAATCCTGAAAACCAGGACTTTGTGTCTTAGAATCTGGAGTCGCTCACACGCTGACTCGACAACTCTACCTCAGCGACTTCGCTTAAGACCTCTTCTGTTTGTGTGTCTATCTTTACGTGTGTCCGCCTTTGCTCTCTACCGCATTAACTTTAGACCAGTTCTGCTCGCATGCGGAGCTCACAAAAATGAGTCTGAGGGCAATGAGGACGGCGCATTCAATAAAACGCAAGTGTGGTTTCCGCTATCTTCGTTCATCCGATGGCTGCAATCGTGAGGCATCCATTGTGCGGCTACCCCCTACTCTCTTCCAAATGACTCTTGATAGCCTGTGAGATAACGGGACACTCGAAAGTCTGGACGATGGTTAGTGAGGAGCCTCTCCACAAAGGAATTGAATTTTAAAAATGTTCACATTCCAGTTATGAAGGTTTCGTTTGGCCTAAGCCAACGGAAATCTGTTAGACTTTGAAACTTTGAAATAAACTAATTTTGAAATAAACTAACTTCAACTAGGTTCACAGAAATCGAACGTTCTAAAATCGTTATTAAGTATTTTTGAACGTATGAAACTCTCAAAGCAAATATATGATACCTTTCTGGACGGGAGGGTCAATTTACTTTCATGAGTTGTACGTTACATTTTTTATAGGGGGATGAATGACAGATGAATCAAATCTGGATAATCAACATTCCCCTTATTGTTTTCAGACAGTGCAAGTTCATCGAACTTAAAAATTTATTATTTCTGCGCGGAGTATGTTAATATTTATTGGATCGTGTCGCAGTTATTTGTTAATTTTAGTAGTGATTAAATAGAATGTTACCAAGTCGTCATGAAGATAATTCATTTAAAATGTACAATTTCCGGAGTCTCGTTTCAACCGCTTCACCATTCTCAGTGCAAATAGGCAACTGATTCGCTCTTAATCAAGTTTCGCGAAAATTTTCGACGACACGTACTTCTTTTGTTTAAAATTAACATGCATGAATAAATATGGAAGATGTAATTTAAAGCATTTTGAGTTTATCGCAAGAGGGGAAAACAGTTTTTTAAAGATAGAATATATGGCTTGCAGAAACGTTGGTGACGGGTCATAAATGGATATGGATTATGTTTTAATTGACTAGAAAAGTTTTCAACGAGTTTTGAAATAATTTTATTGTTTACCTCTCAAATACATTTCATGCCTGACAACCTAATACGTAAGATAGGCTTTAATACAGCTTTAGTGTTCCTTGTTTGGTTTGCTAATTTCCTGCATTGGTCATGTGAGCATTTTGTTGGTCAATGTTCGTGTTGTCAACCATCAGAACACGTGCTAGTGTTTCTTTACCCATTGTGTCAACGAAATTGGCTGCAGGCGATGCCAATACATCAGCTACAGTTTCTGTTGATCAAATGACAGAAAAGAATTAGATTATTTATGAATTTTGATGTCCTTGATTTTGGAATACGGGCAGTAGACACTCGAGCGTTGGATAACTTGGTTGAAACCTACAATACATGTCAGTTGCACCGTCGGAGTGGAGCCTATCGTGTACTCTGTATAGTTTAACTTGGTGTGTCGCATTGTGTAGACTCCTTGTTTGACGCCTCTATTCAATATTCTTTGAATTCTCTTCTTACATTATCTTCCTTAGCTGGGTATTCACGGGACTTGCTGATGCTTATTTATTGGTTGGCCGATTTAAAAAATATTTATTTAAATTTGTCGAAAATGAGACAGACTGCCAAATTAGGGGGTAAACTTTGAAGTATATGGTGTAATCATTTTTGTGGAAGCCAAGCTATCGCTTTACATCAGTTTATTCAATTCCTCATGCTGACTCAATTCACCCATGAGCACCTGTTTGTAGATGCATATTTTTCTGTCACTGCTAACGTGATGAACATCAATATATACGGAGTGAGAGAACTGAGAAGTTGCCTCTAATTTAGAATATCTGTCATAAGCTGCTACCTCCCAAATCTAAAAAGAAATACCATCGTGCGCTGTACAGATCATAAGAGCTTTTTCATGCTTAAGAGAAGTTTTTGAAGTTAATCGTGCACTAAAGGCTTACACCTAAGAGAAGGTAACCTTGATCAGATTTCATGATTAGGTTTTACCACGGATTTCATGGCTGATTTAAATTCCCATATTTTAGTGGCCGCAATGAGTCATATTGGTGAGTTACTCCAGAAGCATTTTCTTTAGAATAGTTTTCTCCGGTGCACTTGCCTTAACCGTGGCTTTACTTGTACGTACTATGAGAGCAAAACGTAAGTATTTGTAATTAAAGCGCGACATGTATTTTAGCGCAATATTGTGTTAAATGCATTCACATATATACAGATATTAAATCTTATATCTAGAACTTTAAAATATTAGCCACATGGTGATTCATTGGATCTGGATTGTTTAAGCTTTTCATAAAGTTTCATTGTCATGAACTTTCATGACGTCTCATTGGTTTGTGAATTAGCATGGCGAGGTGTTCTTCCCTTGTTCATCCCTAACTTTGTTTTCAGGGTAAACTATATTGTGTATAATTAAGATTAAGTGTTTATAAGGAGTTCAGAAACCCTTTCGTGTTGAATTTGAACTTGGAAAATTATACCTTTGAAATAATTTGGAAGAGCCGCGTCTGTTCATCAATTACCCAAATATTTATCGAGTTAATATTGTGGTATTTATCTTCGTGTAGTGTTTAGCCAGTGGATTTATGTGCTTGTAATTCAGTGATGTGCTAGGCTTCTTGTCAGTCGTGATTGCTTAATGGTGCCAAATTCATGTTTTTTTATAAATGTTTGTAGTTGAAAACTCTCCTAAATATGCTTCGTGTTCAAGTGCTGTGAAATATTGTATGGTATGAGTATTATCTAAAAATAAAGTGCCACGCCAGTTCATAAAACTTCCAATGAGTATAAAAGCCTGTTTTTACAGCTTTCTGAAAACGAGCTATTTCATTTAAAATTTATTCCCTGCTATGTAAGTCACAGGAAGGGAATGCCGTAGAGAGCAAAGGCTTTCTGTCTAATGAAGCAGCCTCAGTTCAGACACAAACGCCTCTTAAGGAATGAAACCTTGAAAATGTGTTAGCTTTTAGCTTGAATCGCACTTTGCTTAACGCCGAGAATTTTTACGAAAAGAAGCATCAAATTTCTTTCCGGCTTTTCTGTGGGTGAAAAATTGCAAACTTTGTACTATTTTTAAAAGCTTGAAGTTCTTTTAAGACTTAAAACCTAATACTCAAGTATGTAAAATTAGTATTCAAGAGAGGTCAACTCTGCTTGTGAACTTGAGATGTTCGAAAGTATATTCGTATACATTTTTCAAGTTTCAAACCTGGGTACTGAACAATGCTTCATATGTTCGTCTCTACGGATAAAAGATGTTGTGTGTTATGATGTCCGTTTGGTCAGTGTGGAACACCATCCGCTGCTTGGGCTTCTTAGGAACTCCTGAAGCAATCGGGGACTGTTCTGAAGGAGGTGGCTCAACTATGGAAAAGTCGAGCCTCATTGAAAGAAACGTCAGGTACGGAGAGACGGTCAAGGGAAAGCCAGAAGGAGCAACGAAGTCTGCCGATATTTCTCCGGGAAGTTCTGTGCCAAAATACGCCTACAGGGGAAAGTCTGTCAAAAGTAATAGTGTTGGAATCGTTGAGATTAGTAGCGTTCGTCACACGGTAATAGGAGGTAGTATTCTGTGTGTAGGTGGTGCTGCTCACTCCAGTGGTTCGTCTGGAAGCAGAGCAGATCTCACTAGCGACGTTCCTCATGTGAAGAAGATTTGTACCTTCCAGCAGGGAACTCTGAGCAATGCTCCAACTGGAACTACGCAAACTTTACCCACTAGCCGACCACGACGACGATCATCGTCAAGGATTTGTCGTGTCTGTCGTAAATACAGAGATGGCCCTCGCAGACACAGGTGAGTTACACTGCCAACCTAATCTGCTATAATATATTGAAATGCAATCTTCAATTCGGACTACCTTCACTGGCAATTTTGTTTTAGGATAGTGTAACAAACACCCATTACGGGTAGGATAAAACATTTTCAAATGGTAGGCAATAATCACTACTAAACTAAACAAGGCTTAATTTTGGACAATTTTTATTCAATTTTGTGCAAAATTGGTTGTGCGTAGCGTACATTGAAGGTAAGCAAGGTGTCATTAGTCAAGAATTGCAATTTGTTTTAAATATTTCGGCAACAACCTCTCGGACAACTGTCTCAGCCATTGCTATGACTGAGTTTGTCTTTTTGTTCATGTAGGATCCTGTGCATGATACAGAATTTTTCATGTGAAGTTTTTCATTCGTACTCAGAAACTCTAAGTTATTAGTTTTATGACTGGAACAGTCATATTCTTAAAAACCACGAGTAATAAGCATCCTAATGTTGTTTGTTCGAATGACATGGGATAACGAAGGAAGTATAACTTTTCAATAAACTGGGCATAATGTTTTCTTCAGAAACTTCTAATAGACTTTAACTTGAATATTTTACATTCATTACTTCAGTCTCCTGAACATACGCTATGCTCAATTTATTTTTCCCGCTCGTGGCGAACTTTTGGTGGCCGAAGTTCAGTATAATAGAATTGAGCTCAGCTCCAAGTTTTCCAAAGAAGCCTTCGACTTGTCCGTATGTTAAGAGCTACATCAGGTATCTTTTCATTTCTCTCACAATTTTACCTTATTTTTGAAAAATGTATCAAGCTATGTTAGAGCCCTTGTAATGTAATGTAATGGTGTATGTAATGCGTTACTCTTCCAATGCCATGACATTGGAACTTCTAGCGTTCACACTGGCTACCCTTTGTCTGTGGTTACATCTCTTTCTCTTCTCCATTTCGGCACTCTTTGCCCAACACTGTTTACTGCTCTAGGAGAACCTGGAATCGATTCGATCCATTGTTAAAAGTCTTTGTTTGCTATGCGGTGCTGTCATGTTCTCTTGGATGTCCATAGCTTTTGTTGAGACTCGCTGCTACAGTAGAATGCCTCAAACCAGAAGCTTGAACATCTGTCCTGAGCACTGCATTAGATAAATTTGTTCCAGTAGAATGTGAACTTCCTTTGTCTGCTTGGGGAAATTCGGAACGTTCAGCAATAATCGTTGTCCGTAAATAAATCGAGCTAGGGAGTCAATCTGGGAGTTGTTCAAGACTCGCAAATTTCAACGTTGAGAGAGTTTACGAATTTTATTTCGCTTTACAGTTGTTTCGTTACAAATTGAAATGTACTTTCAATATTTCTTAGATTATGCATCGATTTGTAGCTCATTGTACGAACTAATTCCTCTATTCCATTTTCATTAATTCTCGACTGTTGAACTTTATAAAGAAGTACATTACTCAGGAACTATATAAAAACTTCTGGCTTAGTGAAAGCGTTTCAATACGTTTTAATTTTTTCAAAAATTATCGAAGGTTCAGAGAATTTACTGAAGAAAAAATGAACTGGGGAAAGCTTCCCGTACCTCAAAGTTTTAATGAAATCAAAAAGTTGGTCGTTTGGTCTACCTCGAATAGTTCGGGAATAAATTTTTGAGCAAATGTCGCGATACTACTTTTGTGGTAAACTGGTGTTTATCGAACGTTATTTGATTTATGGTTATGAGAGAAGCACTGTGGATAGTAAACCCATGCTGCAAAATAAATCACATATGGCGTAAAAATAGGTCAATAATTTTGCCAGCAGGATTAATCTGTTTGGTACTTTTTTGTTTGTTTTTTTCTCTGTCCCCGATTGAAATTACCCATATTTTTAGATTTGACCTTTATTTAAATGTTAGTCTGAAGCTCTGTAGTAATCAAATTTTGCCGGTTTCTCTGATGGGTGGTTCGTAAAATGATCTGTAAAAACGTTCCAAAGATCTTAGGAAGAGGTATTTTATATATAATTGTTATATATTCTTAGTCATGCGTATTTATGCATAGCTACTACTAGATATTACGTGACTCGTCCTGTACATATTTCGATCTCTTTGTATTTTTGACGCCATATTCTAGAGCATGGGTTCTCAACTTGGGGTTCGCGAACCCCCAGGGGTTCATAGGAAGGTTTCCAGGGGTACTGGGATGACTGACGAAAAAGTATTTTAAATCTTTAAAATCATATGATAATATCCTTTGCAGTACCATTGTATAATGAGTTAGTTAATATATTACAATTTTATTTGGTGTCAGCTCACTGGGGGTTCAAGTTGATGATCTTTTAACTCGAGGAGTATTTAACGGAAAATAGGTTCAGGACTCCTGTTCAAGAGGGAAGGCTTGGGTGTGTACAGACGTGTCATATTTCGCAGTAGTTTTGAAGATCATCACAGCCAGCCGCTGCTCGCTTTGCGTGCATACAAAAATTTTACGCTGTTTCCCATCTGCAATTTTAGGCATAACGTCGTCGCCTCATTCAAGGATCTGTTAGTATAACATTGTTACTTGAGCTATACCCAACACGTAACTACAAATTATATCAGAAGAGTTTGCTGTCTACTCAACTTGGTTAACAATGCCAATGATCCAAAGGGATTTCACCTCACGTATCCTTTGTTGTCTGAGTGCAAAAATACATCGTGGTGAGGTGTTACTAGTGTGCATTAATGGCGTGCATCATAGCGATGCGTCTATGGCATGCATCATGATGATGTATCAATGACGTGCATCATGATGATGTATCAATGACGTGCATCATAATGATCCATCAATGACGTGTATCGTGATGATGCATCAATGACGTGCATCACACTCATCCCCGTGAAGGATGAGTCGTGTTACTAGATGCAGCTTCTCTTGCGTACACCGGCTTATGCTTGACTATAAACAATAATTTTCACTCAGTAATGAACAGAAATTCGTTTCTGAGTGTTGGTATGCGCGGACGCATGATGAACTACGAGTCATGAATGAATACAAGTGGACACTCCATAACTAGGAGCTCGTAACAGAAATATTTACAGCTTTGTCATTAATTGGAGATCACTGTTAGTAGACAACTTCTTCGCTGTAGTAATTAGTTCACGATTGGCGCTCGATTTCCTCAAACTTCACTCTAAATATGGGGTATTTCATTTTGATTCCTATAGGCTTGTCGGTGGAGTCGAAGTCTTGTGTCGGTGGAGTCGGAGTCGGAGTTTCATGTCGGTGGGGTTTGAGTTTCATGTCGGTGGGGTTGGAGTTTCATGTCGGTGGGGTT
>VCRD01000155.1:355403-366584 GCA_006783055.1 Trinorchestia longiramus
TGGAGTTTCATGTCGGTGGGGTTGGAGTCTCATGAGTGGAGCTGGGGAGATCAGAGGCTTGGTATGGAGTATAGTTGTCTGCTGATAATTAAGCACGTGTATACAAAATTCCCCTCCATCTATACTGTACATAACTCCATCTATACTGTACATAACTCCATCTATACTGTACATAACTCCATCTATATGTACTGTACATAACTCCATCTATACTGTACTGTACATAACTCCATCTATACTGTACTGTACATAACTCCATCTATACTGTACATAATTTACGCTAAAACTGACAGCACAACTTGCTTCCTGTTATTCGGTCTTTTAAGGCGACGAACAATTTAAAATTTAGTTGGTTTTACTCACCTGATGCTCATCTGTACGATAGCTTTATTGTTGAATTACAAGAGGTCTCTCTGTGCACCATTTGATGAACTATCGAGCTAAATCAAAGAGATGTCTTTATTTTACCAAGAGCTACAGAAGTCTCATGCGATGAGCCATATACTGACACTGTAATGAATTTGAAATCTCTTTACTTTATAGTTATCTTCCATTTACTCGTATGTCAATGTATGGTGCGCAGAGGTATTTTTGTATTTCTTTTTTCGTTATGACCCATCAATCAAACGAGACGAAAAGAGATCGGAAGCCACCATTAAAAAAATAGCTCAGATTTGAACTCTCCTGCGAATGAAACAAGAAACAATGACTTACCAAGACCACAGCGTTCTTCTAAAATAAAGGAAATGAATACTCTGTTACTATCGCTTTTAATTAATCAGGAATAAGGACTTGCGCTCCACAGGGGCCAAACAACTTACTGAATAGTAAAGAATCTATTCAAGATTATGTTGTTAGCATAGTTAGGTTTTTGTGTTCCTAAGGTGTATGTATTCTATTGAAAGCGTTCCCATGAATGATCACATCTTCCTCCGCTGTAACTTTCTGGATTACTTTGTCTCCAAAACTGTAATCATTAAAATGCTTCTGTAGCAGTGATATTGGTTGAAACCCGTTACGTTTTGTTAACACCGTACTTCAAATACTGGCTGATATTCAAGCTACTACGAACTCTAGGAGCTGGAATTTGGATTCACGTCACGAGCCGTTTATCTCCGTTCGTGTAATGGCAGTGCAGATGTTCTAGAACACCGAGAAACACATCTTATATGATCTTGCCCAAAATCGAACTTGCTGCGATAGGTTCGATAATACACATCAGATTAAGGAATTTTGTTACAAGGTTTTAATGCAATGAAACATGAATCTTCCGAAAAAATTGAACTCAGGGGGCTAGCAGGTGACTTGTTTTATGTCAGGCTAAATTCAGGTACTGTAAAAGGAACAAATATTCACATTTGTGCGCTCTTTACGACGCAGTGAACATTTTTTCTTTATTTATCTTCTACCTACGCACTCTATCGTCTGTATGAAGATGGCTAGAGCACACCGGAATGCCTTCCATTAGTAGAGAATGGCTTCAGTGGCTGAGAAGATTACAGTGATATGCATGCATTCATTCCTCATATTGCAGTGCAAATGTTGCTGTTAGTTCCATCTGCGGCCCAACCGCTCGAATTTCTTCGTTAGTGAACGCTGCCTGTAATTACATCGTGGAACTGACAGCCCTGTCAGAACTCACTCAATTAAGTTCATTAAAGGAGCTCGTTTTTAATTTTTCGTCTCCAGTTTGCGAACAAGTGGTGTGACACATGCACAACTTTTAGTCAAGTCGACGAGCGTTTTTCTTCGAGGGTTTTCAGCGCCTGTTGTCTTGGCTTTTATTACACGTGATTACTCTTCCCTCCTGCGCTAAGCTTCCCTTTTATCATACTCTTCATTATTTATTTGTTTATTTGATTCAAGTATACACCAAGCTGAGAGTATAGTAGGATGTGGACAATATATGTTATATTAATTTGTCTATTTTTCCTATTTTTCAATTATAATTTGTTTTGTACTCAATTAAATCAACTCATTTCAAAGTTATACAGTGAGCCTGTTTTGCTCGCGCAATTTCACTTTTTCCTTATGAGGGCGTACGCATTAATTTTTTTTAACGCACCAGTGGCGCTGGTGCAAATATGACCTTACTTTTAGTTCGTTTTAGTTTAGCATTCGTACGTCGCATAAATTTGTGGTCATGAGGGATGGAAGTCACAGTAACTTCCCTACGAATTAGGAGACCAGAAAGTGAGAATACCTCTCGCCCTAAAGCATTACACGTGCTGACTGAGTAGAGAACGATATTTAATTTATACTAAAATGTTCGCCAAGCTGATTAAGTAAATGGAAGTACGCCTGTAACACGCGGATGCAGTTGGATTAATGGTATTGTTCCATTAAGCCATTAAGCATCAATAGCGTACATCATGACAATGCATCAGTGGCTTGCATCATGACAATGCATCAGCGGTGTGTATTATGACGATGCATCAGTGGCTTGCATCATGACAATGCATCAGCGGTGTGTATCATAACGATGCATCAGTGGCGTGCATCATGACGATGCATCAGTGGTGTGCATCAGTGGCTTGCATCATGACGATGCATCAGTGGCGTGCATCAGTGGCGTGCATCAGTGGCTTGCATTATGACGATGCATCAGTGGCTTGCATCATGACGATGCATCAGTGGCTTGCATCATGACGATGCATCAGTGGCGTGCATCATGACGATGCATCAGTGGTGTGCATCAGTGGCTTGCATCATGACGATGTATCAGTGGCTTGCATCATGACGATGCATCAGTGACGTGCATCAGTGGCGTACATCATGACGATACATCAGTGGCGTACATCATGGTAACGCATCAGTGGTGCGCATCAAGATAATGCATCACTGGCATATATCATGGGTTCATACTATGGTTTCGTCATGACCTATAGGATGCACTATTACAATGCTCTCTTGTACTTAAAGAATATGAGCGAGCGGTTGCTGGTGTGCCTGCACTCACTATCTATTGAGGATAATTTTCCATGCAAAATCCATGAAAAATATGTATTGTACATTCCAGTGACCAGTACATATTTCCTCTGATATTCTGAATATTCGTTACTCCGTGAAGCAAGCGTTTGAATAGCCAGTATTGTGTCGTGTATAAAATCATCTTGCTTGTGTCAGTTTCTTATGGAATAAAATTGAAAAAACATTTATAATGCCTTGAAATATCGCTATGTTTTATTGTTGATAAAGTAAGTTCTCATCCTCTTCTATATTTGTTGTATATGAGATTTAAAACTGATTTAATACAGCTAGGCGTCAGAGGACGTGTTTATTTTCCTGCAACGCTCTGAAACTACTTTGAAGGCATGAACATAGTTTAAAAAGATGTGCCTGGCGAGTTCCTGAAAAAGTTTCTTAGAGTTTTCCCTGGCCTGTTTTATTTTTCTTTTTGGTGTACATATTTTAAGTTTCTCTTTTATCTATTTAAGCTCTAAAGACGGAATCTTTGCTTCACGGAACGTTTGTGACCTAAAAAGTTCCATTTTACGTTGGTTCTTTCCATCTTGCATGCGAGTCTTCCCAGAAATCGACTAGTTAAAATCATTTTTTCTGGCCTCGGAAGTTGCTTTGAACCGGTGGCTCTTATATCAATACTGTTTACCAGTTTTCCTGTCTATAAGACGAAGATCTGTGGCAAATCATAAACTTAAAATCCATACTTCATAATTGTGTACAGTCTATCACTAAACAAATTTGCTGTGCGTCTGATAATAGAAAAGCTTTTCTTAAATAGAAATGTTTTTGATTGAACGAGGGCCTTGAATTATGGTATAAAAGTGAGCACTGAGAGACACGTAAAATGCTCTTAGGTAGTCGGTAAATCTTTCTTGCAGCCCAATGATAGAGTGGGAAGCTGTACTTGTTTTTTCCGTGCTTGAATTATAGCTTCCTCACTCTGGAGGAAAAAGAAGCGTCATTGTAGCAATACACAATTCAACCGCTGCAGCAGCATGCGCTGGAGAGCTGGACGCTGGTGTTAACGATGGAGGTGTTGATCGGACTAGTCGCGGCCTCTTCCCCCTTTTTATGGACAGATGAAGCCTGTTAAGTAATATGTTACATGTTTCAAGATAATTTTCGCTTTTTTATGAAGAGAATAACAAACTTACATGAAACTTAAGTAAGAACTCCCAATGTATCCACTTTACAATGCTTCTCACTTGGGAGACAGCGTTGTTTTGTCAAACAAGAGGTTAGTTCTTTACGGCATTGATGGCCGATTTAGAAACGATATCTCTCAGTATTTACTCCTCCCAATTCTTTCCACTCTTGTAAATATTTTAATGCATCTTTCGTTTATGAAAGAAAAGGACGTTGTGTCGAGCATAAGTTCAACTGTAATGCCTTGGTTTTACAACTAGAATATGTGTAGAAACACCTTTGTCAGTTTCTAAGTTTTAGAAGTCTCCCTCGGCTGAATAGTATACGTATATTTTGATAGTATACATGTGGACCAAGTTGAGTTATATTTTCTCTTGTTTTCCTCTATATTTTTCATATATTCATTTATCGTAGTAGAATTTTTCGTTTTCACTGGCTAATTTTTTTGTGTTTTTTACTCTCCGGCTCTTTCTCCATAGATTTTGCCAGTGGATTTCGTTTTTTTCTTAATTTTTCTTGTCAATTTTCCTCTTCATGTTTGTAGTGTTTTTCTGATAGACTTGAATTTTTTCCCCTTCAAGATAGATCCTTAGCGATTTTTTCTGTGCAATTTCTGCATGACATAAATGTTTCCTCCAAATTTTTGTCGCTTAGTATTTATTCAAAATTTTACCTTATTTGGTTTTCACTTACCTGAATTTCTGGTAATAGAAGTGGTTCAGATATACTTCTTTGAGCTTTTTAATCGTTACGTTACGATGCATGTAGTAAAAGTAGATTACCAGTAGTACAGGGGTTACGTACCCAACGGTGTTCGTGCTATTCAAGTTAAACAATATCAAAAAGTTTTTCTTCATCGTTTACGAAACCGCAATATATTATGTTTCACTGTACTATAAAACGAAATTGTTCAATTTGTTGAAAACATGTAATGAGGTACAAAAAACTCATTCGTTTGTTTTTCCATCCTGTTTAACGTTGCGGTCTGAATCAATTACATTGACCTAATTGGCTACATCAATGGAATTTGTTCCATGTAGCCTAAGTCCATTGATTTATTGTAGGTACAGCCTCTGAATTATCGTCATTTTCAAGTTTGTTCAGAACTTTCTGCTTAGCTTTCGTACTTAGCCTACTGCGTTTTCTTTCATTAGTATTTGCAGTTTTGCGACTTTTTTTGCCTCTGCAGACTTGGTTCATTTTTGGAGCCATGAAAAAGGGATGAATGATGTGACAGCTTTAAATAGAAAGTAATTCTACAAATAATTTCCTGCGTAGCAGTGCAGCCTTTTTGTGAATGGTTCCTGACACAATTGAACGTGTTCTCATTTTACACTGTTAAAAGGGAGGCCGTAAGATAAATTTGACACCCATGAAATGCGCGGCAAATGAAATTAGCGTTGATGGAGATGAACCACCTATCCGTTCCAACTCAGGTGACGTCATAACGCATTATTGATAAGGTGGTCGTATTACACACTATTTGAGAAGAAGGCGTTCGAACAAATTGCACTTTTTTTGCGCAATTGAAATGTACTGCTTTCAAAGTTAGCCATTTCAAAAATCTATTTACACTGTACTTCGAAAGTTTCCTTTCATTTGAACATTCTTCTTTAGATTAGTCGGTTGAATTAACTGCTATTTCAGCTTGATGCGTTTATTTCAATTTGATTTATAGTCTAATATGTCTGTAATTTTATTTTGTTACTCCACAGTCATTTAATTTGTACTATTCATTCAATCAGAAACATTTGCAATTGAAGAACTTTAGTATAATCAGGCACATTTGCTGGAATTTTCTTCAATTTTAATAAAAAGAGGAGAGCAAAACACACTGATAAAAACTTCATTATAATGCGAACGTTTCGGGCTAACACCCATCATCAGCTTTTTTTAAAAGAAAATCTAACATACACCACTGAAACAAAAAGAGAAAAAGATGTACGAACATAAATTCAGAAGCATAGCCAAAAGAGATATATGACAAAAAACACAACTAAGAACCTATAATGGTCAGAGGGTATGAGCTTAACTGGTTGTTGAGTGATGGCTTGCATTTAAAAATGAAAAAAGACTCTAAAATTCTAAGATATAAAACACTTGAAGCTGCACGTACTACTTTTAAATGACTAGAATTGGGTATCGTATTGCAGGTTTCTGCATGATCGCGATCAGCAGAATGAGACGGACTGGTCAGACGAGCACCAGTGCGGTAACTACATAACTCCAAAATGCTCTGCCATTCTAGCTCCGAGACAATATACTTTAGTATATTGTCGGTGTGTTCTGCAGTCAAGTTATGTCCTCTTCCTCAAACTTACGTTCCATCTTGACAGGCCGGGAGGACAAGTTTTAAACCTACAGAAAACTGTATTTAGTTTTCGCCTAACAAAATAGATCATCGAATTTCAGTAAGAGGTTTTCGTAATCGGGCGTGTAAGTCAAAGTCGGGCTGCATTTCCGTTGCGCACGGCATTTATTTATGTCAGATCGTGTATGACATTCATTTACGTTGTGTTCGATATTTATTTCAGTCGTGCCCGATTTCTTTTCTCACAAGACGAACCGCACTGACGTAATATATACGGGCTCAGCACTTAGGAGTTAGTTGTAGAACTGGAGCTTGATTTGGGCCTCGTTTCAGAATTTCTAAGTCGGATTTTTTCAATTTGTAGCGAAATAGTCTGAGTTCTGGATATGAAATTATTTTTTAAACTTGAACTAAAACCTAATTTCAATGATATACAAAGTGTTCCCGTCCTCCGTACGTTCAATTGTGTTTTAAGTAGGATTCAATTTCACCAGTCGTTGTTCGTTTCTTTCAGTATATTCAGTTTGCCAGTATTCCTGATGTTAAATTATTCTTTCTACTTGATGGCCACGCACTCGCTTACTGCTGGTATCGGTTTTAGCGCTCACGCATGTTCACACCTACACCACAACGAAAGCGTTGCCACGAGTGCAGCTGAATCATCTTGAACAAAAAATATGGAAAGGGAGCAGAAGGAGCTCGAGTAGGGTCCAGAAGTCCTTAGTCTATCAGCTTATCGTCCTGGCCAAGGTGGGTAGAATAAAAGAAAACTGATATTATTCGAGACTTGCGTGTCATAGTCTGTATTGAATCTAGGATATCTGTTATTAGGCAGGTTCTTATCTTTGTAAGGTGAATCAGTGTTGGTAGGGAGCTCGAAGTCAAATCTCCAGACCTCGCATTGACCTATAAGAGTTCCATTGGACCTCTGTTTTTTGAAGGAATTGCATCACCAAGACGACGGACGGCCATCCCACTCCTCCGAAAAAAATATAAGATTACACCCTCCTCCGGTATCTGTTTCTGCACTGAACATTGTTCCTGTGTTTGTATACATTTTTGTTAATTTGCTAAGCTTTTGAGTACAGACTTGTCGTATACGCTTTCTCCTTCTGTAGTATAACTAACTCATATTCTGAGTTGTTTGACTTCAAGTGTATCATATACTATTCCCACACACGTTATTTAATTTCAAATAGATCTTTGATTGATATCCAGCACAATTCACCTGCGCCCTTGGAATTAATTTGTAACGGTGTCTCTTGTTATAGTATTTTCATGATCTCAATTCCGTGATTAACTTGACACTCCTTGTTCAGTAATAGAGCATACTGAATAGCACCCTAGAATGTTATGGATGCGTGTTAATTCGTAGCGGAGTCGCCTCTTGAATTCGAATGTTGTTGATTGGATGATCAAACAACTGAATTTCAATTCACTTTCCCAACCCATCAGAAACAGAAGTTGAATTTCATGCCTTAATTTGTTTTGTGTCTAAATTCTTAATTATTGGCATATATTCTACGATATTTAAAATACAGGGGAGGCCACGAAAGCCCGAACTTGACCTTGAATGTTGATATTTTGTCCCATCCTTGTAGTCGAGTTTGTTTCAATATAATTTTGCAATTGATTGATATATTTTTAGTATGTGATAGAAAATAAATCTTTGTATAAAATATGACAATCCGCAGTTTTTTATTAGTGAGTTGTTAACATTCAAAGTCAAGGTTCGGATATTTTGGTCCACCCTGTGCAATCCTGTTGTGTTCGAAGAAGTTTGAAATCATTTATACAATGGTAAGCATTTATGTCCATTCAGAAATTCTCGCAAGCCGTCAATGCAACTCAGAGGAACAATTCCAAGGCTCTCGCTACGCCGCCTTGTTTAATATTACTACAGAGAACTAATAACACTGACATTCTTGCCGTGGCTTAATTTGCGTGACTGGTTTGACACAAGTGTTCTCTTATTGACGTGTCTCTTCGTGCTGTTGCAATCGTTCAGCAGCATGAACTGCTTACAAATCGATATGCAAGATTAAATTATCACTAGTTAAAGTTTTGCGTTAAGTTCGTGTGTACTCTATTTCAAGGTATTCACTCGCTTAAATTATGTGGTGTGCGAGTTAACTCCTTGTACTCCGACGGATGTCGGGAGAATTTGGTTCTAAAACCATTAAAATTAAATTTTTTTGTCATCTTTGCTTTACTGTTCTCTACTGTAAGACGGGCAGCGAGAACAACCACTGACAACGCCGCTGCTTGGTTCAGCAGGGCTTGCGTTTGACGGAACACCCTGGAGCTGTCGTAAAACGCATGTCTCCGGGCAATTACACAGCGCATCTCCCTCGACATTATCGAATTTTTCGTAACCGTTGCATGTCTCGAGGCTCCTACACACTGCATTTCCCTCGTCAATATCGAACTTTTCGCAACCGTTACATGCTCGAGGCGTCTACACAGATCACCTCGCTCGACATCGTCGAATTTATCATAACTGTGAAATTTAAGGGAAGTTTGATATGGCTTATGTGTAGTGAAGTATCCATATCGAAACTATTTCTAATGCCGTCCCTCTATTTTGTTCGAGTACCAATAGGCGATACAACTATAGTGAAAATAACCGATTCTACTAGAAAACAAATCAAAATTAGCTCTGACGCCGATATTTTGTGCAGATGCTATTTACGAGTCGCTACTCCTACTGCTACCTGTTATATAACAAGTTTCTCATGTACTGAGCGTCGACTATTTTTTTGCAATAATTTTTTCATCTTGACCAATTATTTTGAGCACAATTTTTTTTACTAAAAACATGCGCAGGTGCAATTTTTCCCTATAAGACGATAAACACGTAAGAGATAAACAAGTAACATGTCAACTGACGTGTCGATTTTAACAGAACTGTCGCAAAAAATAAATATTATCCTTCGATGTTTTTAAATCTCATGATTTTTCGCAAAACTTGAAGATTTACATATTTTCTATTTATTTTACAGAAACGAAGCGAGCTAATGGACATGTAAACAAGTAAAAAAAGACGTTGCCCTGAAGCGTCGACAAAAATACTTGCATGATATGCCGCCTATAATCACTCTAGTTCACGAGACATTCTGACGCTTAATATTCAGCTGCCTATGAAATAGAAGTTTCCTTCCACTTCGTTGTGGTGCTTCAATTTCGTACAGTTCCCTTGTGAGAACATACGACTACACATTTAAAATATAACAAAAGATTGAAAATCTTTCGAATCGTTATGTTCATACCTCAATTTTTCATCCTTTTTGAGATACTCCCGGCCCATGTTCTGACACTCTTTTAAACATATGCGGTATTTGATATTATTCTTGCATAGGTACAGTATTTTTATTAACTTTTTGGAACGTACGTGGTGTTTCAATAAATGGGCTGTGATACTCTTATGAAACAGCAAAACAATGCTTCTATGGAAATTGTGCGTGTTTGTGCCTGCATATCATCTACAGCTAAATATTGTGCAAATGCATACATTGTCTTATGTAACATATTGTTACAGGCATACACATGTCTAATGTAACATGTTTTTCAAATGCATGTGAATGTAACATATCGTTGCAAATGTGAACATTGTCTGAAGTGACATTGTTAAAGTTTACATGCTTATGTCTTTACTAACATATCTCTAAAAGGCTATCATATATATATATACATAAATTGTGGTCACCGACATTAAGGATGTGTTTCTTAAAAAAAAAAATCTAAATTGAAATAAAACATAGATATTTTTGACAAAGTCATCATTTATTATATGTACATAAATAGACAATGTATCATAATATCAGTCTTTACATGTATGGTTAATGCGCTGTTATCGTTTCAAGTATTTGATATAATACTCTTTGCCGGAACGTTATAAATGTAATGATAGTGATTCGCACAATTTAATTAGTTTGTCATTTCTTCGTAGTATTTAGTTGATAATAAACCCGTACCATGAAAATCTTTTGAAAACATTTCTTCACCACTTACATTGGCAATGCTCTTGTGAAACGTCGAGGCCATTGCAGATAAGTGATAGGATTTTTTATGGTAACTTGTACTTAGTAGTAGGCGAAAAACGCTACCTCTGAATAGTGGTATGGGACTCAACACAATTTCTATGCAACGGTGAAGCGGACAGCAGAGATATCTTGATATTTCGTTGTGGAGGAATTCTTAATACTCATGATTGATTTCCATTATATGCTATATTGCTTCCAAATAAGATTTTATCCATAATTTTCCAAGGAGTGCCGTCCACTAGGGATCGAAAATAACTCTGAAATAAAATTAAATCTTTGTTGATTTTAAATGCAGAGGATACTGCTCAGGAAAATCTGCAATGCATGCAGCAGGTCATCCCATGGTTTAATAATTCCTGGGTGGTCTCATTACTTTTGATGTCAGCCTACAGTGAAATTCGAAATCATTTATGACAACCTTTCAAATTCGAGCCCACCGACCAGAATAAAGCCTGCGTCAAAACTTGTGGAAGACTTTCAACTTTTGTGGTAGAATTTAGTTTATTTTACCTTGTGATGGAATGAATAGGGAAGTTTTGCTGATACTATTGTGGGGCTGCAAAATTTTCTGAGCCGATGTAAAGTTTTTTCATGCTATTATAACTCATATGCTTGAGAGCTTCTAAAACTTTTAGGTAAGTGTTTTCCGGACCTATTTCCCCTCAAGTCCGTTGGAGAGCATTGATTAAACTCGCCAATGTACCTTTTATAGTCTCG
>VCRD01000155.1:366780-377133 GCA_006783055.1 Trinorchestia longiramus
AGGGGGGCGTATTACACCATGGAGGAGGGGGGCGTATTAAACCATGGAGGAGAGGGGCGTATTAAACCATGGAGGAGGGGGGCGTATTAAACCATGGAGGAGAGAAGCGTATTAAACCATGGAAGGAGGGGCTTGCACCCCGACAGCCCTTCTCATAGCCTTTGAGACCTTTATTACCCTCCTGAATGTCTTGGTAAATTTCTTACATTGCCTTTTGGCTTTTCAAAAGCTACTTTATTTTTATATGTAAATATATACATAGCACACACCTAATGGTATGTCTTACTATTGTCAATGAAAAAGAATTCTGTCAAGGTTTGTGTTAATGTCACTGAGTTCAGTAGAAGATATTCGCGGTGCAGGAGTTTGATGTAGGCTCAGTTTTGGTCTTATATTTCATCATTCACTTTCGTATTCTAAATCGTTGGGGAGAACAGTGAATTTAATTCCTACACGAATAACTTCGTTTCGATTCTTTCTCTTCGTCTTAGTTATTTGTCTTCATTTTAGTTCGTTCTCTTCGTTTTTCGTTTCTACAACTTTTCCACGCTACAACTTTTGCGAAGGTATGCTTCAGAGGTGCCATGTCTTTTATAGTGCAGACATTGAATTTTGTTTCTTCTGAGTTAACGGTGAGTTCGCTCGGATCGTGCTGAAACGAACCGTGAACCCTGCCATTCTTCTAGATAAAAGAAATTATTTTAAAAACCTGTATGAACGAATAAAAAGTTAACAAATGACATTAAGCTTATAACATAAAAACCGTTGTGAATTTGTGTACATGGATACATGTTCATGTGTTTTGTGTCCCTCATATGAGAAAGATAAAAAATTCACATTTTAGAAATTTAAGATGCGATTAAATGTAGTTATCTCACGGATATTTGCGTGTCAAAAAACATGACATTAGTTTTCTTCATATTTTTGTTAAATGTCTCAACTTTACCGGACCCCGAAAGAAACAACTCGACATTCATGAACTCTTATAACCAAGCGTTGCACCAACGCCCCATGCATTTTAAGCATTGTATTGTGCATACCACTCTAAAAATTTAAAACTCAATTTTTAAGTTGAGTTTGTTTGTTTTCGAGTCCTGTAATGCTGTGACGCCCTGTATTTTAATCATTGTATTGGTGCTACTAAAGACTCCAGATTTCTATGAAATACGTCAATTTTTTCCATTACCCTTCTTTCACTCTAACAATGAAAAAGAGAGACTTATCTCAAAAACAAATAGATGCAGTCCGAAAAGAAAGAAGAATATTGTACGCGTGCCCGTCATGCAAGAAATAAATGATATTCGATTACAAGAACGAATTAGAAAAATTACTAACAGACTATATGAAAGAGAAAAACGAAGCACACTTTTAAACAAGAAAAATTGAATGCAACAACGCAGAGTGAAAATGAAGCCCAAAGAGGTGAAACGCTGGAGAATTGTGAAAAAAGGACACATTTACATCAAGAATTCCTCTCTCGAAGAAATGTATGACTACACGATGCAAGATGCAGGGTTCACCAACGTGTAAATCAAGAAAGCGAATTCGAAAGAAATGCAAGGCTTCTGATTTGAGATTGAGAGTTCATGAACGAATAGAAAATTAAACTATTGGGAACTAGAAAAGATACGTCACGATGGAAAGTACTAAAATTTCATAAAAAACACGTTGGGGGGTACCAGGTACTTATAGTAGCAATAATTACCACTCGAAGATTTACTGCCTAAATTATGGTGTGATATTCTAATCTTTCCATACGAAGGTGAAGCAACCGTTTCGGTGTGAATCTATGCTACATGTGATTGTATTTTTATTCTTCACATAGAGCACTGGACTTTATTTTTGTCATACTATTCCTTTCAAAGCAATAGTTGATCTACTCTTTGATCGATTAAAAAAATTTAGTTAGAAAAGAAAGCATATAATATCTCGAACTTGCGTGTCAATATCATCCAAACTATTTGAACAGATTCTCAGATGGTCAAAACTATAAACAATATGAAACTTTGGTACCCATCGGTAATTAAATACGAAGTTGTTATTAGTAAAATTGCTCCCGAGTGTCCGAATACTTTCAGTTTACTCGTAAATTTCCGGTTCGATTTCGTATAAAATCAAGGAAATGTCTCCTGGGACATCTCAGCGCTCAGAACTATTACCACCTAACTTTTTTAGAATGAAGGTACTTTTAAGTTTAATTGAACTTACAAAGCGAGTGAAACTGTGCATCTTACACATACACGTGTAAAAAGTTTTTGGCTGCTTAGCTTTGCTGTTTTTTTAAGCAGTATCGCAAGTGTTTATAATTAATGCAGCGCTGACGCAGAAGGGAAGCTTGCCTACGTAAACAGGCTACCCGCACGTAACACAGGGGCAGCCTCGGCGGGCAGAGCTGATCCGTTGGTCCTCGTGGTTCAATGCTTGTTGGTAGAAAACAGCTTTATTCGGTATAGTTGTGCAGTGGGGTTGCAGTCAGTGACGAGTATTGTTAGTTAATTTATAGTTAGTCTAGTGTGAAGCTAGTGCATAGTTAGTTTTGGTGTACTCAGTTAATGGATGTGAGTGTGTTTAGTATAGTTAACACTATATAGCACTTAACACTATAGTTAGTAGTTGATGTATAGTTAGCTGTTGTATAGTTATTCTCGTCACATATTGCGTGCGTTTGGAAGTATCGTAACTAAATTTTAACCAGCTGTTCATAAAAGTACGCTGAGAAAGTCAGCACAAAACAATGCTACATTTTTGAACTTGGAAAGTTTTGAACTTGACGTCTTTCGAAGGATCTTAACGATTCTTGAACGTGTCTGAGGATAGGTCGTTATTTTAGTGTCTATTCTCGTTGGTGTCGATATATCTTGACTCTTACCACTCATAGCAAAATCAGTAACATGATAGTTATTGAGGTTTATTTTCGTATTTTGGTAGGCTTTTTTGTGGCCTACCAAACTTGCAAGTGTTGTATCAGCACTGGTTATGTGGCATGCGTATTTTTTTAATTGACCGCTGTTAGCAAAAGGTATTAGATGCTCAATAAAGACTCATTACAGGTTATACACCCGTATAAGTGATTTTAGTGTAATGTCTTTCGACCTTATCTCTGAGTTTTAGTCGTTTTAAAGCTGTCGCTGCTTCTTTCAAGCACATTCGAGCCTCCAAATCGAAGTTTTTTATCTCTCTACTTATGGCAGAATGATGATATAAATTATAAAAATTTTGCTTTGTTTAAATAACCAATTCCTGTAATGAAACCTCAGCAAAGATGACTTCTACCACGACTTCCGTTCTCTTTTGTGTGTAAAAATGCAAGCAAAATTGTTTTTGATCTAAGAAACTGAAGTTGTAGTTCTGAAATAATAACTTACTAACTTTTAATGAAGTATTTTAGGAAAAACATGTTCTTTGTTTCGAGATTTTAGGACTGATTCTTGTGTGTTATAATTTTAATGAAATAAAAGCCAAAATTCTAATTTCGCGGTTGTCAGTTGGGGTTTTTAAAATCAGGTTTGAAGTAATTACAACCTCTAAGTTCTAAATTAACTGATCGAGCTTTTCTTATGGATACTATCCTTGAAGAAGTACAGGATAACAAGTCCTGACAAAGAAGTCCTGGATAACCTAGTGGGATTATGATATGGATGACCAATAATGTCTGCCAAGATCATCTCGTTTCCCTTAACTCTGCAATGTGACTCTGACTCGACTTTACCTTGGCTTTGCTCAAGACATGATAGGACCCCAATCTGCGTATGGCTTGCGTGTAAATACAATAGGACATCTGAACTTGAATGCTGGGCTCTTCGAGAGGATATATGCGCTCAAAGATGGCAACAATAATTATCCTTTCTTCGAATTGGATGTGATGTGGAGAATAGCTTTAGAGTTAGTGTTGGTTCTCTCCTCAATATGTGATCCGTGGAACTATGTTTCTTTTTCGGTGTTCTCATTTAGCAAGTTGTCCATTTTTTTAAGTTGCCTTTAATCATAATACCTTTCCTTAGCGACGTCTTTAAATATCATGGGTAAATGCCTCTTTGTTTCAGTATTCCTGTCGTTTGGCGCTTTATCTCTGTTTCAGGGTTCATTTCGTAAAGAGGACGCAGGTTTTGAATTGCTGTTTACTAATTCGCGTATTTTCCTATCCTTTTGAGACTCGCTTTGCTGCTAGCAATCATTAAATTTTAATTATAGGTACAATATAGGGGCTTAACGAATCATTCAAATAAAACTAAGTATCGTCATAGTGTCAAAGTGTGTTCATTCCCACTTCGATAAAGCCTGTCCTTGTCTTTCAGGCTTGATGCCCACACCTCTATTGTGTGTTTCAGCTGCCTCGTTTATTGACTTGAAAATGGAGCTTCTTTTGAAATTTAGTGAAGCGCACTAAGTCCCTTCAAGGCTGTGAATGTAATAATATTGAGCGTAGCTCGGCAGTGTCCTTCCGCAGCGGCTCGTGAAGCGGCGTGCGAGGCTTTGTTTGATGTGTGGTTTTGAAGCGAGTCCTTGTTCCTCAAAAGGAGTTCTTTCTTGCACAGAAGAGGTACACTTGCACTAATTACTAATGGGTCTTCCTTAACCAGAGCAATTATAATTAGGTTAACCACAGCCGATATGGCTATTTATCACTCCGTCTAAGCTGGCATAGTTTTTATTGCCATCTCAGAAGGGAATAATTAATTATGTCTCTGTTTTGCCATTTTTGTCTGTCAACCTTTACAAAAGTATTGATAAACAAATCCACTGTAGCTAGAATAATTTAAGTTTTTGTCGGTTTGAATGCATCTCCCTCAACTGAAATAGGTGTTAAAGAGTCCACTTCAGTGCATCGTACATGTTTTGGGATCCTCATTGATGTCTGTGAATTGATTTAACCCGTTCATGTTTATTTTTTTAAATTGATAAATTGTTGTGTTTACTATATATTACTTGCCAGCCAATGGAACATTTTCTTAAGCTTTTTTGACGACGCTCTAAACGCAGGTAATGATCAAGTTTACAGCCGGCGTTGTTTGAATATTTCACGGCTGTATTTTCTACTCGTGTATCGATCAAAAGTGTCAGAAACTAGGTGGTATCAGTAGGATTTGCATAACCTGCAACATGCGTCTTCCATGACGCATCTGTCTTAACCCTTTAAACTCTAGCTACCGTCGTATTGACATCACACTCGTCAAGTTCACTTGATGTGAACACAACGTTTGGTCCTTCTCGCTACCGATGTATTCATATCATACAATTGAACGTTCCTGGCTGTGAAGTCGACGGTTGGTAGTGGTACTATTTCATACCCCCGCGCTTGAGAAGGTTAAGGTTCATGTAACGCGGAATGTATCTCCTGTGCAGCTCGTGATCCTAGTAGTTTGTGCTGCAGCTTGTATTGTCTGTGTGCTCATTGTGATTGCTGTTTGCTACGCGTAGAGACAGACGTGTTTCCGGGTTATTGGATGCTTCTATGACATGTTGCTCTCCCATCACGACTGTCGTGCCTGCAGTTCTTTGCGCATATTAATAACAGTACACAGATACAACACATGGAGGAGTACAGGCTGTATTTTTAGCGTTCAAATGGATATAATGTTTTTTCATCTAAATTTCATAGAGAAGCTTTGATTTTTTACTTACTGTTGCTGACATTATGAACGTAAGTCATTGCGTTATGGCGGCGTAGTTTGAAGATTTAACGCAAAATAGCTCCCTTGAAAAGATCGTGTTATTTCACTCTCCGCTCTTCTCACATACACACCAATGTTAAATACCATTTCACTAATATTCAACGCTGTAACAGAACCCTGAATAAAAAATTCTGTTTGTTTGAACTACAAGAAAATAGGTCCACATATAAAAGCAAGCTTTGTATCTTGGTTCAAGAAATATAGATGGTTATTTGCTGGTGATATCAAGTAAATAAAAATAGACCCACTATCTTCTCTACTTCTATTAGCGAGATACAGGGAAAGCTCGTCAGACCCCAAAATAGAAACCATGTATTGACGAATATTAAATGTCGACTCACCTTGCTATCTAACACAGAGTTGAATTAAATTTAAATCTCAATATTCTCTTTGTTTACATAGTTGATTTCATTTTGATATTATCGGTTGAAGTATTTTCTTCTTAATTCGTTAAATAATTGACTAGGACTCGTTTGGAATAAGTTTGGCTCAACCGTCGCGTTACATAATATTTGTGGCTGTGTGCGGTGAATTCTAAGCTTAAAACAGATATTTATAATTTAAAGATGCAATCCGTTCATGTTGAAAATTGAGTATCGTGTTTTTTCAATGAGAAATTCTCCCCTAAGTTCTCTAGTTTCACTATCGACAGAGCACACATAACTTAAAATGCCTTGAGCATTTGAATCACTTACGAACGTTAACACGTTGCCTCCGATTGCCTGGCCGGTGTAAATCTTCACTTTGTACGCATAGTCACTAGAAGGATCTGAAAAAATTACAGAACCTAACCTAAGTGGCCCACATACGTACCACTTCGGAGTTTACGTGTTAAAATAAAAGCATTTGTCCCCGCATGAATTCTAACCCTTGCTGATTCTAACTTTGCGTGGTTGCGTGCGTAGAAGATTCTATAAACAGATTGTGAGGTATCTTAACACGTTTGTTGCGATTGCCTAGCCGGTGCAAATCTTTACTTTGTACACAAAATCACTATAAGACTTGGAAAAAATTACAGAACCTAACCTAAGTGACCCACCAGTGGGTCACTTAGGTTAGGTTCTGTAATATTTTCAGATCCTTCTAGTGACTATGCGTACAAAGTGAAGTTTTACACCAATCAGGCAATCGCAACAAACGTGTTAATGCTACCTATGCTCTAATCACTTGATGGTATTGCTCTAATTGAATTAAAATTTTTTCAAGTTTGTTGGAATATGAATCACTTAAAGCGTGGTTGGCTTCATAGTAATTTTGATGTTAAACGATCTTATATGCTTTTTCAATTTTAATGAAATTTTACATTTTCGTATCTGTGACCTTAATCGAAATGAAACTTATGTTAATATTTTTATGTGCATGAGATGACAAACATTTTTAACAAATGCCTAACGTACACAGGACATGTTCTCAAATGTACTAAATGACACGTGTGATGGGAAAATTAGATACGCAGACTGCTTTATTAGTCAATAAATGAAACGAGTCGGGAATCGCCTCATTTCTAATCAAATTTATTAAACTGACGAGTTGTATGCGCTCGTTTATAGTGAAGTTTATAGCAAGCGAGTTTCCGATACGCAGAAACACGCGAAAAACATGAATTTACACCTTGAACAACGGCAGCAATATGAGCAGTTCAGATGGCGCGTATTAGATTCACTTTGAGATCAGATGAGAATATTTTCAACGAAATTATTTCAGATATCATCATCCGAGATGATGTACACGGCTCTAGGCAAAAACTATTTCTCGTTTAATAGAAACACGAATAAGTTCCAATGATTTAATTATGATTCAGTAAAACCGTAAACTAATTTTACTGTTCTGTGTGACTGCTGCTGTAGGATGCTCCCCAACCACTGCTCTCTTTATTTTCTCAGTCCTCGTTAGCTAGTTAAATGAGCCAACATTTCCAGCTACGATACTGATATATCTAGTTTAACTTAGAGAATCGCTAATTGTTGAAAAATGTCTCATTAAAAATGCAATGCGTACTAATTCTTATCAAACCAGAGGTAAGCCACCTGGTGCACGACTGATTCTTAATTCACTTTGCATCATAGATAGTGTGAGATGTTGGTCGGAGTATTTCGTATTGCTGACACGAATTGCAAGATAATTCAAAGGAGATTTTAATTCAACATTAACTTTGATATCAATGTCAAAATGGTTCATTTTTCAATTCATAGTAGATATTGAGAAGCATAAAAAATTAACACGTTAAGTGCGATTGCCTAGCCGGTGCAAATCTTTACTTTGTACATACAGTCAATAGAAAGCTTTGAAAAAATTACAGAACCTAACCTGAGTGACCACCGGTGGGTCACTTCGCACTTAACGTGTTAATGGCAGTAAGGCTTTCTGCTAAATGGGAGCAGTAACTCATTAATTTTTCCTTCATTCTTCATTCACAGATATTTTTATGTTCAGTTTTATGTTTTAACACAAGATTCATATTTATTTCAGCTCGATTAGTACATGAAAGATCACTTTTAAATTTGAATGAATAATTTTGCAAATGTCACGTGTATTCTCATCTATCAATGAGAAAAAACTAATACTCTGCTCAGATTGATTATATTGAATTTCATTTCCTGTCGTTCTTACTAATTGGATGAATTCAATTAACATTGGCTGAAGGCCAAAATTTACTCAGGTTTAGCCAAAACGAATCATTGGTTATAGACATGTGCTCCATCAGATGAAGTTAAAACTTTGTTTCAAAGCGTGACAGTTTGGTCTCTGTTTGCCTGGTGCTAAGGAGGTCATAGAAACGTGTGTAGATGACGTACAAGAGCTGGTGCGATCCTCTATTCGGGCTGGACGAAGTGTCTTCGAACAATTCACTCATATATGTGTGTAGGTACAGTGCTTGTATTGCAATAAAATGAAGCCTTTAAAACGATAGCGTAAAACGGCTTCTAACTTGTTAAACATTGATCAAGAGCTGACTCCTTGGTTTTGGGGAAATACCCCAGCACGGTGTACAAAACATGTGCATGCCATAAATGACGACTTGTCGGTGTTTTGCGCCTTGCTTCTCATACCCAAATGTTTTTCATAAGCTGCTATAAACTGAATAGGACTAAAACGTTTTCCTACTCTCAAGTGCCAGTAAATGTGATATTAAACAATATTGACTCTATGCACCTTGATGTGTAACGACAGATTCGTGAAAAAGCTAATGAAATTTTCCCTTTTGAAATAAAGTATACTTCGTAAGAAGTTTTAGAAGCCTTGCAAACTCTTCTGTCCTAAGTCAGGTAACTCGATGACGATATGCTGATTTTTATGGCGCTGGACAATGAAAACCTGGGTGAAAAAAAGCGTTTAACCACGCACGAGTGGTGGCTTAAGAGAGCGAGCTCATAAATACATCAAGGACCTAAAGAATAGTTGATCCGTTCGACCCTTGGTACTAAGCTCAAGCCATTAATTATAGAAGAATATGCGCCCCTTGAGATTCTCAACATTTTATGGAATATATGTTCACTAGAAAATTCCCACGGAAATTCCACGATTTAGATTTACCTAATTTGTATTTATTTTAAACACAAATGTATTAAAGATTCACGATGAATTATTGGGTTTTCAATGAATACTTTTCATTAATATATACAAAACTTCTATTCTGTATTTTATCTCTCGATAACATGACCTTGATCAGGGGTCGGAAAAGTGGTCGATATCGACCCCAGGGGGTCGAGGACAGAATTCAAGGGGTCGATAAATTTATGGGGGTCGGAAGGGGGTCGATTAAGCAATTAGCGACCAATTTTTTTTTCTAGTTTCTACGTTTAAGCTCACAAAAACCGTCTGTACACTGATGCAATGAAGCACGCTGAGAGCCAGGCAGCCAAAAGAACGACGCTGTAACATGCCGCCGCGTTCAAACCTAGTAGCAACCTCATATTGCTCACTGTTTAATTATTAGAACAATTCTCCCAAAGACCGTAAAAGAGAACCGTACGGTCCTTTTCGTCGTTAAAGGGTTAAGGATATATATGGTTGAAGCTGGTTTTAGCCATGCGAATACGATTCTAACAAAGCAGAAAAAAAGACTAAACTTGGAAAACCGTGGTGATTTACGGTTAACGCTTACCGATTTTAAACCAAATATCAATAGCCTTGCTGCCGCTCATCAAGCTCATCCATCTCGTTAATATCAAGTTTATTGATAAATAGGTAAGTTAATGTAATTTTCATTATTCTTTTTTGATAAAAAGCATATTGCATATTTCCATGGCAGTTAATATAATTGTCAAGTAGCACATTTGTTTTATATAATTAAATTCATATCAATTTTTCAACGATAAGTATTGTTAGATTTCGAAACAGTCAAAATTCTCTATAGGTAGGTAAACTTTTATTCTTTTCTTTTTACTTTATATCAGTGAAGACTGCCTCTTTCTCTTAATATATATCTTCAAACATTGTATAGGGTACAACATAAGATTGGTTTGGTTTATAACATTTCTCTTTATTTTTGGTCATCAAAAATGTCAATAATGGTTTAACATTTTTTTACCTATTTGTATGTGTGTGCATGGAGGGGGTCGATGTAAGTACAAATATCCCATGAAGGGGTCGACGGGTAAAAAAGTTTGCCGACCCCTGACCTAGATAGTACCCGTTGAAATTACTGGTTTAAAAGTGATAAAATTAAGGATCTATGAAA